>CAUYUJ010019941.1:37500-113109 GCA_963575745.1 Prorocentrum cordatum | reverse complement strand
AGGAGTTGGAGCAGCCCCCCGCCGCACTTGATGTTCTCGACCCCGAGGGGGCCCGCTGCCTTCGGGAATTTCGGTCGCGCATGATGTTGTCTGAGGATGAGTTCGGTCAGCGGTGCGAGAGCGAGGCCCCGATGGGCCCGACGCCAGCCTCGGACCCTGGCAAGTACGCAGACTTCGTGGCCCGGCTGGACCGCGCCAACATGCTGAGGTACTCGACCAACGCTCAGGATCTCATCGGAAGAAATCTGGGCAGTTGCGCACCGTGTGGGACTGTAGGGCAGTCAACGCGAGGTTCGCGAGGTGCCCGAAGATGAACATGTCGTTGGGGGGCAAGCTGGCGGACCTCGAGTCCGGGCAGGACGAGGAGGTCTACACCGCGCAGGCGGACCTGGCGAACTACTTCTACCACCTCGCGATCGCGGAGGAGCTGTCCGAGCACTTTGCCCCCCCCCGCGGTCGACGTGTCCTCGCTGAGGACCACGCGCAGGCCCCCGCCCGACATCGCGTCGCTGCCCGAGGGCAGCCTGTGCCGCGCTGCCTCGCGGTGGCCCCGATGGTCTGGAGCTAGGCGACGCGGGTTGCCCAGCGCGTGGTCCACCACCAGTCCACGTGCAGCAGGGCCGCCACTGTGGATCGCACCTTGAGTGACAAGCGGCCCGCCCCCGACATGTCGGATGGCAAGCCGGCGCTGCTCGCCTACGCCGACAATTTGAACGTCGCGGGCTCCGACGCGCAGCGTGCCGGGGCCCTGCGGGACGAGCTGGTCGACCACTTCCTGCGCTTCGGCTTCGTGGCGCACGAGATCTACGGGCCCTCCGTGGGCCATAAGGTCATGGGCCGAGAGAGGCTTGCCGCCGCCACGGGCCGCAAGCTGGAGTTGCTCAGGGCCGCAGGGCCCCGGCTCCTTCGGCGGCCCCGCGTCTGCGGCGAAGCTTTGGAGCGGATCGCGGGTCACTGCGTTCACATGTGAATGCTACGTCGTGAAACGTTTGCTATTTTCCATCGCGTCTACTTCTTCATCTCGGCCCGCGCCGTCAGCCGCTGCCGTGTCTGGGGTTCGCTGCGCAGGGGGATCAGATGGTTCCTCGCGCAGCTGCCGTTTTGAACAGGCGCGGCTCGATAGACCGTGGTGCCCGAAGGTCACATCGTCCGACGCCTGCCTCTCTGGGCACGCTGTATGCTCGCGGGCGCTCGGCTCGGACGTCGTCAAGTCGATCGGGGGCCTCCAGGAGGAGTCTAGGTTCAAGGCTGGGACCCCCGCTATCAGGGCTCGGGGCCACTCGCTGCTAGGCGCGGACATTCTCAGAAAAATCCGCATTGTCACGCTCGTGGACCCCGGCGAGACTCCAGAGGCCTGGGGCGAGAACCCCAACTTCGTCGAGATACCTCAGGAGCTCTTGGACCCCAAGGGTTGGCAGCTCGATTTCGCGGCTCGGTTCCTGAAGGCCGAAAACATCATTGTACTTGAAGTAGGGTCTCGGTGGTGGCCCAGAGGCACCAGCTTCGTTCTCTGGCGTCTTTCGGCTGTTCGCGCAAGTGATGGTCGACTGGGGCGAGCCGTTGGCGGCGCTGCTGGCGGTGCTCTGCTTCGCGTGCTAGCTGAGGCCCTCGAAGGGGCTGAACCTGCAGGCGCCGGACGCGGCGGCGCCGCTGGCCCCCGCCTCGACGTTCGTCGCATTCAACCTCCACCCAGAGGAGAGAGGCCAGACCTCGAAGACCATGGCGACGATCGAGAGCCTGCTGATCGACCATCCGAGGTTGAAGGGTTGCTGGCGGCCGCGAGGCTCGCGACCAACCAGCGGATCTCCCCCTTCACGATGATCTGGTTCGCCGCGCTGTTCCGCGCGGCCCAGCTCCACCTCGGCACGCAGAAGCTGTGCGCCCTGTCACAAATGAGGCACTGCGGGCCGTCCGAGGACAGGAGGGGCGATCTGAGGACCCCGCTGGAGATCAAGCATCGAGGGCGCTGGAGCGCCGACGCCTCGACGAAACGCCGCGAGGCGGCGGCGCGGCCCCAGCGCGAGGAGGCCCACTTGCCGCAAGCTGTGATGAAGGCGGCGCTGGCCGCCACGAGGTCGCTCCCAGCCGCCCTCGCGGCTTCGTCAAGCCGCCGCCTGGTATCCAGAGGCGGAGGGGCTACTGCATCGAGGTCTTCGCCGGGTACAGACACCTCTCGCTCGAGCTCGCGAAGAGGGGCTATCTCGCCCACGCCCTCGGCATCGTCCGCGCTCCGAGCCAGGACATCCTTAGACAAGAGGCCTGGAAGGCCTTCCTCGAGCTTGCCACCGCACCTGCCTGTCGCCTCGTCTGGCTAGGGGCCCCTTGCACTTCCTGGCCCAGAGCTCGGAGGGGGGGGAATGCGCGCGGCATGGCGAAAATAATGAAAAAGAAGCATGGAGGAAGGATAACGAATAACATTATAATAGCGGCGATGCCAGAAAAGGCAACCAGGAGTGATCGCTAAATTGTCGGCTTAACCTTCCTGCTATTCCGCCTGCGTACCAAACTTCAAGGACCAAGGTGCATGGCGCGGGGCAGGGCGCCTTCCTCGGGCCACCTTGCCTCCAACCGCAGTGGCGCTTCGCGCCGTGCACCTTGGTCCTTGAAGTTTGGCATGCAGGCGGAATAGCAGGGAGGTCACGCCGACAATTTAGCGATACTTCCTGCTTGCCTTGTCTGGCATCGCCGCTATAATAATGTTATTCGTTGTCCTTCCTCCATGCTTCTTTCTCCTTACTTCCGCCATGCCGTGCGCATTCTCTCCATCCTCCACAGCTCTTTTTTGAGGGGGCTCCTCCTTGGAGAGCCTCTAGGGGCTTCACAAAAGTTGTTTCAGGCTTTCTTAAGGCCTTCTGGAGACCCCCTGGGCGTATTTTGGGGGCCTCCGGGGGTTTCCTCGGGCCACCCTGCCTCCGACCGCGGTCTCCCTGAACGACCGAATCACGACTTGGAATGCTTCCGGAGGGTGTCTTTGGGCCATATTGGGTCGCTATGGGGCTCTCTGAGGGCCATATTGGACCCGTGTTGTGCCGTTTTGGGGCTCTCTTGGACTGCCTGGGAGCCCTTTCGGATGGTTGTGGGGCGATTTTGGAGCCTCCCATGCGGCTTCGGACGCCCAGAAGACCGCCGTCTTGGAGCGTCGGGAAGCCGAACAGAAGGTAACGCCAAAACTCACCAAAAGCCAACAGAAAATCAGTGATTTTTGCCTCGGGGGGCCTTCTTGGGAGTGCTCTTGGAGGCCTCTTTGGGGCCGTCCTGGAGGCCTCTTCGGCCATCTTGAGGTCACGTCGGTCACTCTTGGAGCGCTCTTGTGCTGCCTTGGGGGTCTCTGGGACGTTTCCGATGACCCCCCTGATCGCTCTAGGTGTCCTGGGAAGGCTTGGCAAAACGCCCTGCGACGCCCGGGGGCCGCTTCGCGGCCCGTCCGGAGGGTCCCACAACCCCAGATTCCGGAAATCCGTTTTTTTTTTGGGGGGGGTCCCCCCGCCCACGTCTGTAAAAGTATAAGAAGAGGAATAAATCACAAACGGTCTCACGATCGATCTCACGATCGATCCCACATTCGATCTCACAACCAATAATCAATATCGCTATACATCGCCCGATCACCTTACGATCGATCTCACCATCCATATCACTACTCTTCAAGCCATCCACTGATTGGGGCCTTTCTCTGATATGCATACGTATTGTTTCTTTGGTTCGCAAGCCTGCGGGCGAACGCCCACAGGCATTAGGCTGTGGCAGCGCCTTATGGAAACAGGAGGAGGAGGAGGAGGAGGAGGACGAGGAGGAGGAGGAGAACGAGGAGGAAGGGGGGGGATTGCAGCGCCGCTTGGCGGCGCCCACGCCGCCAACCCCAAGTCTTGTGCGGGAGGAGGAGGAGGAGGAGGAGGAGGAAGAGGAGGAGGAGGAGGAGGAAGAGGAGGAGGGGGAGGAGGAGGAGGAAGAAAACAATAGGAAGAAAAAGAGCAATAAAAGGAGGAGGAGGCGGAGGAGGAGGAGGACGACGACGACGAAGAGGACGAAGAGGCGGAAAAGGCGAAGATCCATTTCGGCCTCGCCCCCCCCTGCGCCGCCCATCGGGCGCACGCGGGTCGCGAAGGGCGAATCGGGGGCCAGCTGCTTGGGCACCGCCGCCACTCGGCGCCAGCCCTGGCTCACAGTCCCGCCAGCGGCTCGCGCCGCGGTTGCCGTTGCCGCCCATCGCACCCGCTGAGCCGGCTGGTCTCCTCCTGCACGCTGCACGCGCGGCTCGCCCGTCCACCCGTTCGGACGCTTGGGCGCGCTCGCTTGGCGCAGCCCCCCAGCCCACGTGTTTGCACGCCGTCTTGCCCAGCGCAGCCCACCACCTGCAATGTTTTGTGGAATGGACGTGCGAAGGGGCTCCGTTTCAGCTCCTCGCCGTGGTGACGTCATTCGTCCATTGGATGAGAAGTTTCGGCGCTACCGCCAGCGGCCTGCGCTGGCATGGGATCGCAGTGCGCTGCGAGTGGAGAAGACCACTGACCCCACTCCTCGACAATCATCGCTTCTCACGGTCAGAGATGGAATCGGAGGAGGCGGAGGAGGAGACGCAGGAGGCGGAGGAGGAGATGACCAGCGGCAGCAAGGACTTCGCATGACGCGAGGTCTTCTAGGCGAGGGGCAGCGGGCCCAGCCAAGTGCAGGCTGCGTCGACAGCGCATCGTGGCCATGCTGGGCTCCAGCAGCGATGCAAACAATTGGAACGACCTATGGTGAGCGTTTTTTATTCATTGTTTTGCCGATCGGCGCGGGCCCTGAAACACCCCCTCCCCCCATGAAGTAGATCTTGGCTGTTTTTGTGCGCCTGTTTCGAGCAGATAAGAGTCCTTCCCCCAGAGGCCGCACGGTGGCAAACAGGCGCACTAAGCAGGTATCAGGAGCCAGGCCCCCCCTTCCCCCCCTTCCGCCCAATGTCGAAACGCCGAGTACAAAAACGCTCACATGGTGAACGAGAGACAGGGGCAATCCAATCAAGATCACCGTCGGATACCACCAAGCGGGTGCGGCCGCTGTGCAGCATGAGAGTAGAGAATAACATGGAGCCGGTAAAACACCGTCCCGCAGTATCGAGGGGAGGCTCGACTGGAGGAAGATCAGCTGCGAATGGACCTGAAGCTCAGCCAGCGCACCAGGAACAGCACCTGCTAGAAAACAATAAGCCTGATGAGGACAACGCAGCGCGATGTTACGCGTTGGCGAGCACTGCAGGTGCATACGCGGCACTGGCGGCGGCAATTGTACCAGAAGCATGAATCAGAACAGGCATACGGGAACACTCACGCCAATTTCGAAGCAGATCGGGCAGTGCAGGTGCATGAGACGGCACCCATGCAGTTCCTAAACTACCAGTGAGTACATGGTGGGGGTGAGGCGATCAACGCCCATACCCAGCTGCCTGCGGCAAGTCCAGCAAGTCCCGCCACCGCGCCAGCCCGGCATTCTGAGTCGAGACGGGTCAAGGGTGAGAAAGCGGTGATGAGAATGAAGATGATGACGATGGCGATGATGATGATGACGACGCTGATGACGCTGATGATGATAATGACGGTGAGGAGGATAGATTTGAGGATAAAGATGAGGATGAGGACGAGGATGATTGTGGTATCGGCCTCTTCTGTAGGTCTCCTTGTCTGACCCCATTCGTCTCGCAGTGCAAAGATCGATACGACGTACTCTGTGTGAGAGCGTCGGTGACGAGACTTCCTTGAGGGCCTCCCGAAAAGCATGGGGGGTGGAGAGTGACCTTGTTTCCTGTTGTGCCTCAACGTGTTCGCGCTGGGCCTGCTCCGGTCCGCCTCAGATGACCCCCTGCCAAGCGTGGCGTTCCGCGTGCCATACCTCAACCTTGCACGGCCAATCGCAAATCAGCTCCCAGGCACGTCCACGTGGCAACATACGCCGCGCCAGGACACGAGCCCCCAGAGTCCTCCAGGCAACTCGAGGGGCCCGCGCATTCTTGACGCTTCTCGTGTCCCACACAGCCAATTCCAGAATAAACACTAGGGCGAGTTCCCCTGACCAGTCAAAAGAAGCGGCATGCTGTGGTGTTTGGAAAAAGATGGAGGAGGACATGGAGGAGAAGGAGGAGGAGCAGGAAGGAGGAAGGAGGGGAGGAGGAAGAAAATGATGGGGAAGGAACAAGGAGGAGGAGGAGGAGGAGGAGGAGGAGGAGGAGGAGACGACAACGACGACCACCACGGCCACGACCACGACCACAGGAGTCAAACATCATGCATCTTCGGGTCTTTCGATGTGTGTGCATCTTGGAGGCTCCTTGTCGGGGGCGGCAAAGAGGGTGGTGATGACTAGGGGGGGTGGAGATCATGGCGTGGGCCATGATATTTCCCCAGGTTTCGCGGAGACTCTTCTTATTTCATTATGTCCCTGGACCCCCCTTGGGCCGCGCACATGCCGCCGGCCATGATTTGCACCCCCGCCTCTTGGACTCCCCCCCCTTGGCCGCCCCCGATCTCGGGGTCATTGTGGGACCTTCGTGGGTGAAGTTTGGAGGCACTGGAGGCTCTGTTGCGGCAGTTTTGAAAGCCTCCAGGGTCATCTCTGGCCACTCGAAAGGGCATCCTTCGAGGCCGACGGGGCTCTCTTGAAGCCATCTTGGCAGCCAAGGTTGAACAAGCTTTTGACGGTGCGTATGTCAGGCCCCCTTGTCGGAGGCTGAACAGGTCGCCTCCTGTAGCCCGCTTTGGGGAGATCCTGGGCAGTCTTGGGGCCTCCTTGTGGCCCTCTTGGGCTCTCGGGGCTCTCTTGTGCCATCTTGAGGCCTCACGAGCCCATCGGAACCAACAAGGCGAGAACACACACACACACACACATTGTTGTTTCTTTAGATGCTATCAGGGTGTTGGCCCGTCTTGGGACGGTCATGGCGCCTCTTGAGGGCACGCTCGAAGCTACCTTGGCCTATCTTGTGCTATCTCATGCGATCATGGAGGCCTCCTTGGGCTATCTGGGGCCCTCGTGCGCTTTTGCCGAAATCTTGGGTCATCTTGGACGCTCTAACCTCTCTTGCCCGCTCCCCCTCTAGACCCAGGGAGAAGGGGGGTAGGGGGAGAGGTAAGCTTCTTCCCCAAGGGGAAGAGGAGGGTGGACAACATTACGTCGTTGAACCACCTGCGCCTTGAGTGGTGGCGGGAGTCTTGCCTGAGATGGAGCGAGAGGGAAGGGGGCCCCGCAAGTGTCGCGGAGGCCGTCAGCGCGATGGCCGCGACGTACATGGCGCTCTTTGGGCTGTTGCCCCTCGGTTTTCTCGTGGAGCCCGCGCAGCTGGATGGGCATCCGGCAGGAGGGCAGCGACCTCCGCGGACCCGCAGCTGGGTGTCCGTGATGGCTCGGCCGCCCGCTCGGCCTGCCCGGCGAAGCGCAGAGGAGGGCGGGATCGGGAGGGGCAGGCACGGAGGAAGGAGGGATCGCAGGGAGAGGGAGGAGGCAGGGGCGGCAGGTGGAAGGGAGGAGGCGGAGGAGGAGCCGGGGAAAGGGGGGGGGAGGAGACAAGACAAGGCAGGACATCGCAGTGGAGCGCTTAGTCGATGGCATCGCCGAGCTCCGCGTGCTGCTCGGGCAGCTGGACGTCGCTCGAAAACGCAGGTGGCCTGTCGGGCCCCACCCGCGCGGCCCCGTACTGGGCGGCCACCCACTGTAGGCGCGCAGCCAGGGGGGGCCCCAGCTTAGGGGACCAACCTCAGACATCCACACCCTCTCGGTCTTATCCACCTGGCTTAAACTTTGCTGCTCTAGTTCGATGGCTCGCTCACCTTGTTGAACAGCTTGTAACCGTTCTTGCCAAGGCCTCCCGGGAGTTGCTTCCTAAATTTGTCTGCGCATCGTGGCTGTGAGTCCGCGGCTAGGGCCCAGAGCGAGCGAGTCGGCCCGAGGTCGTTGCCTGAGGCGACTGCAGCATTCACGGCGCTCCCCTCGTCGATCATGCCCGCGTTCCGCGTGCAGTTCGGGACCTTCTGGGCTTGGTTCGCCTTCAAGATGTTTGCGACGGAGTGGATGGGGACCGCTGTGTTCCTGGGGCATCCCAGGAAGGACCGACAACGGCATGAGCAGAACCCTTCGTGGGCCCGCGCGGATCTCCTGGGGCGGAGCTGGGGCCCGCCCCCCTGGCGGCGCCTCCGGCGCCACCCCAGGCGCACTTCAGTTCAGGCCCCCGGAGACCAGGACACAGGTAAACCAGGACACAGGAAACCTTGGAATACGACATCATTTCCTGCAAAGTCAGATTTCTCTGCGCGCAGTCATGCCGTCGCCAGAGTTGCGGTGTCCACGGTGCCTCGACCGCGCAGGATTCGGTGCGGGGGCATGTGTTACGGTCGGCCTGGTCGTGAGCGTTGGACCCTTCTTGCGATCGCTCAGCGCGCGGGCGGCGCACCGCATTTGCGTCGACCCCTGTGGGCATATCTTAGCTTGCATGTAATAGAATACTCGTTGGGATCTGGCCAATCCCGCCACCGTGCTTGGATTGCGGGCTGCAGGCCTCTGGCATACCTCCTGGGATCTCGGCGGGTGCCTCTCGGCAATGTCTTGGAGGCTTCCTGGGGTCCCAGTGAGGTTTCCTGGGGGCTCCCTGGGGCCTCTCGGGGGTCTGTCGGGAGCATGTTGGGGGCAAATTGGATTCCATTCGATACCTCTTAGGGCTCCCTGGGGGCCTCTGCGGGCGTTCGGAGGCCATCTTGGCGTGAGAAGGCTCTGGAGCCAGGTCCCTTGCCCCCCTGTTGGGGCCGAGCGGTTTGAAAAGCAAGCGTTTCGAATTGTTCCTGGCCGCGAGCACACTATACGGAACGCCCCCAGTGGCGCCCAAGAGCGCCCCGGAATTCTTGACGCTTCGCGCATCCCCACAAGCCCATCCAGGAGCGACGCCCAGGCGAGTTGAGGTGATCAAGGAAGTGTGGGAGCACAGCAGGGGATCGCCGAACCGAGCGAAGGAGGGAGGATAAGGAGGCTGGATGGATGGCTGAGGGAGTGGGGAGAAGGATGATGCATGGGATGAGGAGGAAGAGAAGGAGGAGTAGGAGCAGAAGGATGAGGAGGAAAAGGAAGAGGAAGAGGAGGAGGGGGAGGAGAATGCGGCAGGAGGAAAAAGGACGAGCAGAAGAGCCAGAAACTGATTGAATGACTCGGGGTCTCCTCGGATGTCCCTTGGAAGGTTTTCGGGAGCCCCCAGAGGGCACCAAGAGGGCCCCAAGACGGCTCCAAGAGGGCCCCAAACCAGCTCTATCATGATAGAGCTGGGTTGGGGCCTTGTCGGGGCACTCTTGGGGGCCGCCTGGCCCCCTCTTGGGGCCCCTCGGGAGCCCTCCCGCCCGATCCTGACCCCCTCTTGAGGCTCCAAGAGGACCCTCAGACGGCTCCAAGAGGCCCCCCAGACGGCTAAGAGGGCCCTGGAGGGTGTCACTTTCAGGGGCGCTGAAAGTGACACCCTGAAGGGCCCTCTTGGGGTTCTCTTGGGGCTCTCCTTGCCCCCTTTTGGGCCCCCTCGGGAACCCTCCCACCCTGTCCTGGTCCCCTCTTGGGATTCCAAGAGGACCCTCAGACGGCTCCAAGAGGCCCCCAAGATGGCTCCAAGAGGGCCCTGCAGGGTGTCACTTTCAGAGGCGCTGAAATTGGCACCCTGAAGGGCCCTCTTGGGATCCTCTTGGGGCTCTCCTTGCCCCCTCTTGGGCCCCCTCGGGAGGCCTCCCACCCTGTCCTGGTCCCCTCTTGGGGTTCCAAGAGGACCCCCAGACGGTTCCAAGAGGCCCCCAAGACGGCTCCAAGAGGGCCTTGGAGGGTGTCACTTTCAGCGGCGCTGAAAGTGACACCCTGAAGGGCCCTCTTGGGGTTCTCTTGGGGCCTTCCTGGCCCCCTCTAGGGGCCCTTCGGGAGCCCGTCCACCCTGTCCGGGCCCCCTCGTCGGGTTCCAAGAGGGCATCCTGAGAGCTCCAAGAGAGCCCTCAGAGGGTGGAGGGGGGGGAGGGGGAGGTGGAGGGGGTGGTGATGGGGGGTGGTAGGGGGGGGTGGAGGGGTTGTTGGATGGGGGGGGGGCAGACCTCGGGGGAGAGGGTGGGGAGAGGGGTCTAATTTGGACACTGGAAGAGGTAACGCTTTAGACCACCTATGCCCAGAGGGCTGGTGGGATTCTAGGAATTCGCGGGACCAGGGCCACGTGCATAACATTCCCAAAATGCACACAAGAACGTCGAAGGGAGTTGATGGCATTTCAGTCCGCGTCGCAGCGCAGTGGCAAATTCCAACCCCATCGGGGTCATCAGTTGTCGCTGGTCGTCGGCATGCGTTGTCATCCGACGCCAGCTGACCGTCATCCTTTTCATAGGCATTCTGGCTCAAAACGTTAGCCCGTTTACCTCACAGCTCGCGTTTGTCCATTGAGGCATGCCCCTTACGCCCGAGAAGACCAGCCCGCTGAAGATGGACGGCGCTGCTTCGGCCGCTGGCACGGACGGCGGCGCAGCTCTGCGAGCGTCCGCGAAGTTGACGCAGGTCTTCTTGGCGGCGCGCGACCAGCAGACGGCCGAGATCCTCGACGAGATGGGCGACGATTTGGAGCTCCAGCTCCTAGTCAAAAACTTCATCAAGCAGTACAAATCCGAGAAATCCATTGCGGAGCAGAACCTCATGAGCATCGGCGATATGGTCCAGAACACGGTGTCGAGCCGCAAGCGGAAGGCCGAGGGCGAGGCAGTCGTGGAGGAGGACTCTGGCGACGACGACGAGCCCGAGAGCCAGAAACTTCGCAGGGGCCAGCTCGTATTCGCGAGCTGGGCAAAGAAGTTGATCGATGCTTGCCTCTTCTTCGTGGACCGCAAATGCATGGACAAGATGACGCTGAAGGCGCTCACGCTGCTGAGCAAACAAGAATTGATGGAGATCGGGTTCGATATCGCCATGTTTGGGGACGAACTCGACCGCGTGGCGGTCGATGACACCAAGGAGCTGTTCAAGTGCATGAAGAAGCTCTACGTGTTGTTGGGCAGTCGGTGGCAGTACCTCCCCCCCCCCCCCTTAATGCGGCGTTGCTGTTTTACCCATCGAAATCACATTTTTTTCTATGTTGTTGGGCAGTCGGTGGCAGTACCTCGAAATCAACACGGAGCACGGGACCATCGTGTGGGACAGCTGCGCGCCGTGGACCATTCGTTCGCAAAGCGAACAAGGGGTGACTGTCGTTTTGCGCGCATGGGCCGTCCCAGTGAAAGGTACCGCCGAGGAGGAGAAGGACGTCGTGGTGGAGGTCGGGCCGACTCACCTCCTCGACGACAAGGGCCCGTTCACCGTGACGTCGCCGTACAGCATCCGGCGTGCTGCGCTGCTTTCGGAATCCACTGGCGAGCAGTACACCTTGTATTCGATGATCCCCCAGTTCCGCCGCAGGCTGGCGAAGAGGCCCTCGGAGGTGGAGGGCGTCGCCAACCAGATGCGCAAGACCGTGGCGCAGGCCAAGGCGGAGGCCTCCAGCAAGAAGGCGAAGGCGAAGGCCCCCACTGTCAAGAGGCTGGGCCCCGCAAGCGCTGCCGAAACGGGCGCCTCCGGCTCCGCGGGGCCAGCGGGGGGGAAGGCCGCGGGGCCCGCCACTGCAACGGGTCCGAAAGCATCTGCGCCGAAGGCGGCCGCGCAGGCGGGCGGGGGGCCGGCGGGCGCTGTGCCGGGCGCGGCGCCCGAGGGCCCGACAGGGCCCCCTGATGCAGCAGCCGCTGAGCAGCCAGCAGCCGCTGAGCAGCCAGAGCAGGAGTCTCCCCCGTCGCCTCCTCCTGCGGAGGTTGCGGGAGGCAGCTGAAGAATTCGACCGATCGTCTTGGGGTTGCCCAGGTGGGCGAGCTCTGTTTTGCCGCCTAGATGCTCGCGTGTTTTGCCGCCGCCTCCCACCCAGGCGCGAAACACTTTTTGTCGTCTGCGGAACGTGCTCTTTGGCAAACGCCTGCCCCGATGTGGAACGAGAGCCGCCGCCTCTGCAGGTGGGGGCCCCGCCAGGAGGCCCTCTAGCCACTTGCCGGCGGCGGATTTCGAACCAGCGCGCTCTTGGCAGGGTGTGTACATAGCTAGGTTGGCTTTGACAAAAAAGCTCCGCCCGGAGCATTTTTTAAGCTGCCGCGCTTCTCGATTTCGTCTGCGCGGGTGCTTTAGGTATCTCGGGGCGGTCTGCTATGCATGACGCCGCAGATCATCATCGTCATCGTTGTCCAGCTGCCAGCGGCTCGTCCCGCCACCGTGACAGTCTAGCTTTATGGGCGTCAGCTGTGCGAGGGAGCACGGGAGGCCCCTGGTGGGCTTTGGAAGGCATTTGAACAATCTGGAATATTGGAAGGCATTTGAACAATCTGAACAATCTGGAATATTGGCTCAAGCTCCCTTGACTCAAGCCCTATAACTGCCCGAATTTCCGCCCTCAGTTTTAACCCCGATTTCCTTTTACATCTCTGGGCCCGTCTTGGAGGCTTCTTGGGCCGTCTGCAGGCCGTCTTGAACCACGCTGGGGCCATCTGAGGCCGCCATGGAGGCCTCTTGGGCGATCATGGCGACTTGGAGACCTGCCAGTTCCATCTTGGGGGCCGTCCTGGGCATCTTGGGGGCGTTGGAGAACGTCAGGGACGCGTCTGCCCGCCGACAGAGCCTCGGAAAGAGGGGGCGATGCACGCGCCTGGGTGTTTCCTCACAGGGGGGCGGGGGGGGGGCTTCGGGAAATTACAGAAACCCTGCTAGACACCACTCGGCACTCTAGCACGCCTCCACGTGCCAGGGGGCACGGCGGCGGATCTTAGAACCGTGCGCGCGCATCCGAGCGACAGGGATGGGAGGGGACAGGAGGAGGTAAGGGAGGGTGGCAGGGGCCAAAGCGCAGTCCGCCGAGCTGCAAAACGAAATGAACGTGTCACGACATGTTGGGCCCGGCAGCTCGTGACGCAACGAAAATGTCACGAATTTAGGTTCTCTGATGCGGCAAGATGCGATGACAGTGCGGTGGCCGTGGCCCGAGGAGGACGGGATAGGGAAGGGATGGAGGGGGAGGAGGGGGGGACGTGCGAGGCGAGAGAAATCCACGTACCACGCACACACAAACTGCACTGCCACAGGTGGCGCCCACGCCGCGAAAACAACGGCTGAGGAGGAGGTGGAAAGAGTCTCTGCGAAATAGAAAGGATGAGGAGAAAGTGGGCGGACGAAGGAGTGGAGCAGGTAGAGGGGGTGTTGGTGAAAACGAAGAGGTAGCAGGAGGGAGTGGAACACCGTCGAACTACAAAGCACCAGTTGGAGGACGGCGTTGAGGAGACAGTCAGGATCGTGTTGGACTCGTGGAGTTCTGGCATCGTCTCGATGCCAACGCCTCTTGCGCTTCGGGTCGGCCTTGCTGAGGACTCTGGACAGGAGCGCCGTGCGAGTCCCGCTCGAGGCGTGCCGAACAGTGTCTGCGGCGACATTCGCCTATTGGCCACGCTCGCAGGGCAGCTTCTGATAGCGGATGGGCCAGCGAGCCGATCTGACAGCAGAGTACCGGTCTGGACATCGGTCGCCCCAGGGAGGCGCAACAAATTAGAACCAAAGCGCGCGTGCAAGCGTGTAGGTGGCGCGCCCCACCGTTTCCATAAAAGTGACCCTCCAACAGCGTTTGCATAAAAAAGGGCGCACCTCTCGGGGCTCCTTTTCGGCCCTCAGGTGTCAGGAAAACGCTTCCCACAGTGCGGCCCTCAGGTGATTGGAACACGGTTCTCGCATTTCGGCCCTCAAGGGTCCCCCTTGACGTTTGCATAAAAGAGTCCGCCCCCACCGTCTGCATAAGAGTGTCCCCCCCCCCTCGGTGTACCGGGGCCTTCCGGGTACACCGTGGGGGGGGGGGTCGGTGTCCCATTTTGGTCGGTTCTGGGGTGGCTGGGGACGCCCCTCCAGAACCCCATGACGGGGTCAGAGGCCGCCTCGGGAGGGCCCCGACAGGGCGCTGGCTGGGCTCCAAGACGGGCGAAGAATTTGTGTCAATGGAAATCTTGACGCAAACCGGGTCTCCGAGCGGTCGGGAGGGGTCTTTCGAGCATACGGGGGGGCTCTTGTGGCCGTATGGAGCCGATCTTGGGCCGTCTTGGAGCAGGCCGGGAGCGCCTTGGGCCCTGTGGAGGCCCTTCCCTGGCGCCAGGCCGTCCAAGAGCCGTCGGGACGAAGAATTTGTGTCAATGGAAATCCTGACACAAACCGGGTCTCGGGCTTCCCTAGCCCAATGCCGGGCCTCCTCCTACAGAGCCTCCGCACCTCCAGCCCACCAGGCACCCCACTCCCTCCCCCAAAGACGGGCTGGGCGGGCGCAGCCCCCCCGTCACCTGAAGCCCCGCTGGCAGGAAACGTTTTCTGGTCACCTGAAGGCCGAAAATGGGCCCCGAGAGGTGCGCCCTTTTATGCAGACGCTGGGGGGGTTCGGCATCCCATTTTCGATGATTTTCGGGGTCTCCGTCGTGGCCTGCCCCGGGTCGGGGGTGATCTGGCCTTCCGTAGCCGTCTGCTTCAAGTTGCGTCTGCCTCAAGCTTTCGTGATCGGGGGCCTCTTGGGGTAATTCCTGTGGTGCTTCTGCGCTGCTTCTTGGGGTACATCCAGTGGGGCTTCTGCGCTGCCTCTTGGGGTAATGCCAGTGGTGCTTCTGCGGTGCTGTCGTGTTCGGGCGCTTCCTGTGGTACTTCCAGTGGTGCTTCTGCGCTGCTTCTTGGGGTACTTCCAGTGGTGCTTCTGCGTTGCCTCTTGGGGTAATTCCAGTGGTGCTTCTGCGCTGCCTCTTGGGGTAATTCCAGTTGTGCTCCCGCGGTGCTTTCGTGATCGGGTGCTTCTTGGGGTAATTCCAGTGGTGCTTCTGCGGTGCTTCTTGGGGTAATTCCTGTGGTGCTTCTGCGCTGCCTCTTGGGGTAATTCCAGTGGTGCTCCTGCGGTGCTTTCGTGATCGGGTGCTTCTTGGGGTAATTCCAGTGGTGCTTCTACGGTGCTTCTTAGGGTAGTTCCAGTTGTGCTTCTGCGCTGCTTTTTGGGGCCCTCTGCGGAACCATTTTGGGGTTCTACTGGGCAGCATTTGAGGGCCCTGGAGGGCCCCGAGGCAGCCCCAGGATGGCGCCAAAAGGGGCCCATAACGGGCTCAAGTCGGGTGTGCACTTGGACACCGTACTTCGGCCCTTCTTGGGCTGCGCTGTGGGCCCTCGCAGATCCTCCTGGACACCCTTGGAAGGCCGCATGAGAGCTGAGCGGGCCACACGTTGCGTCCATAGCGATGTTGTCTGGGATTTTCGGGGTCCTCTTGGAGCCCTGTTCGGGCCCTGTGGGGCCCTTCTTGAGGCTACCGTCGGGCCTCTTGGGATTTTCCCAAGGGTTTGCAGAGGGCTTCCCATGGCTATGCAGGGATCTCGTCTTGCCAGGGTTCGAGACCCGGCGGGCCTCCAAAAAAATGAATCAAGGTTGAAGGGCGGACAAATCTTGCCCCCCTGCATGCCATCGGTCGATTGGCGCTCGCAGGCCGCATCACCGTCGTCTAAGCACCAATCATCCCACAGCCGTTTCTCCTCCAGCTCGTTTCGGTAACGCACTCATTGAACACAATGGGAGATTTCAATGATGACGATGCGTTGTTCGACCCCGGGAAGGTTGAGAGGAAACCCAAACGCAGAGAAGGGGAAACACGTGCAGGAGTCATCTCCGCGTCCTCCTCTGGCGGTGACGGAGGGTTCGGTGCAGCAGCGTTGCGATTCTCGAAGATGTCGGATTATTCCGGCAGGATCTCTTTCGCAGCACAGGCGTCAGTTTTGGGAGTTCCGTTGCATGATGACGGCCCGCGGATCTGGTGGGAGCTGCGGGAATTCTATTACAAGCTCGGCTTCAACGCCAAGGGTAGGGACCTTGCCACGTACCTTCGCCACAAGAAGTTCTCAGATCGCATGGGGAAGCTCTTGGACTTCTTTGAAATGGACGGCGACGTGCACATGCGGCCCTCCCGTAAGCAGGCTCGGTCAAAGGGTGTCAACGACGAATGTGAGCTCACAAAGTACCACGACATCGAAATCATGTCCTCAACGGCATGGGCGCTTCTTTTCCTGATGAGCATGAAATCTAGCAATAAACCTGCCGTGCGTCAGAAGGCCCGGGATATCTTCACGGCTTTCTCTCGCGTCTCTGGCAGCCAGCTACCAGTGCTCTTAAACTCAGGGTGGGAGTTGCCAGATTGCTCCGGTTTGCGATGCCAGGGCGACTGCGTCCATCAGCGCGCTCTGTTCGACACGATGGTGAAAGAATATGGGGAGGGCTGGCGACAGGATCGGGCTTCTGAGTTTCTGTGGGCGGCCCAGACCGGGCAGTGCGAGCGCATGGACACATTCGTCTTCCAGGTGTTCTGGCAGCTGGCCGAATTGGTGGACGCCAACACGGAGCCAGAGGGCGGGCTGCAGGGCACGAGCGAGGGCACCCCAGTGTTGCAGGGCGCATGTCGCAGCAGGCGCATGACCAAGCACTGGCTGACGCAAAATGGCATTGGAGTCATCAGGTCTAGCAGTGGTTTGCAGTACTCGGAACATGCCCCCCGAAGCCGCGACGCGGCGCGCGAAGAGGGCATAGTCATGAATAAGTATCATGCTTTCTGGGCTGCGCAGCTGGACAAAGCAAGCCACGTCGCACTGGCACCTGATTGTCTTTCGGGCCCCCCTGAGCTGCTGAACACCGCGGTGAGCCTGCCCCTGGCGGACGGCATCTCTGGATGGTTACCTTTACAGGTGCCCTGTCATTGGGGGGGGGACGCTCGGCGGGCACGGCCACGCACGCGGCTACAAACGTCAGGGCCGACGATCCTGTCAGAGCCCCCCCTGGGCCCCCGAGGCATGCGCGGCGGCTGCCCTGGCGGTTGTCGGCCGCAGGTCGTTGAGCGTTTTTTTTTTTTGCTGCACTGCAGGATTGGGGTCTGTGTCCGGGTTTAGGGGGGGTTTGGGAGGCCTTTAGGCCCTGTGTCCGGGTTTATTCCTGGAATGTTGCAGCGCCGGGTTTTTTCGTGCCGCCGTCTGGCCCCCTGGCGCGCCCTGCTCCCCTCAGGCGCTCCCAGCGCTGAAGACGACCTTGCGGGGCCTCGGACTGGGCCAGGCAGCGGCCAGGACCACCTGGCGCTCAAGGCTCCGCACGCAGCTCCTGCACCATCGGCGCCGGGCCGCCGCGGCGGCTGTCAGAAAGAAGAAGGCGTCTGACTCTCTGCAGCGCGTGGCTGCTTATCCACTGGCCATCTGCCTGCCCCGCCGCCGAGCCTAGGACGCGGGGCCTCGGTTCTTGGATTATTCGTGGGTCTGTCGGGGGGCCTGTGGAGGCTCCTTGGGGGACCCCGCGCGGGCGGCTTTTGGGGGGGGGAGGGGCTCTTTCGCGGGCCTCTGGAAGGTCTCGCGGGGGCCTCCAGAGGGCCCCCCATAGACCCATCGAGGGCCCGCGAGGCCTCCCGGGTGATTGACGGTGCTCTCGGATGCCACCTTGGCGCAGGAGGGCTTCCAGGGCTCACTGTGTGCTTTCTACTCCGGGCCCGGGAACGTCCAGGAAACATGTTGCATTGAGGTAGCGCTCGCATCGGGAAGCGTCGTTCGGCTGGCCCTGGGGGTGCCGGGGAGCGCTCGGGAACTCCCAGACCTCGCGGGCCCCCGCCCCGCTTAGGGCACTTCCTTCAGTCTATGCGGGGAGGGCGCAGGAACCCAAATACCCCCATGCGGTGCCTCGCAGCACGGTGGCGGACCATACCGGCCGTGCACTCGACCACGCACTGAGTCTGGTCAACTGCGGGCTGCGCCGTTGGGCGAAAACGGGGAGTTGCTCGCCTTTGAGCTCCACGGAGAGTCGTTACACGAAACCTTGCAAAAGGCCCTACCCGTTCGAGGTCCCCGACGGTGTGGAGGGCCACCGGTCGTGCGTGTTCGACAGCAAGTCAAAGAAGACCCGGTATGACATCTCCTGGGGCCCCATTTCCAGCCATCCAGTGTGCAGCATCGTTGCCGACGAGGGGCCTAAGGACAGCCCCATGTGGGTGTGGTTGGCCAGCCAACTCCGTATTCTGAGTACCATGGATCCGTTGCACCGGTGCCCGCGGGACATGTACCTCGCTGCTTCGGGCTGCGGGTGTTGGCAGATGATCCTCGACACGAGCGCGGTGTTCAACTACGACCACGCGCCGTTCCTCACGGAAGAGAACTTCTCCAAGTCGATGGAGGCGGTCCAGGCTTTCGCCTTGCACGCCTCGCCCGACGACGAGTTGTTACTGGAGTCGTTTCAGGACGTCTGCGAGGCCATGGGCGACTCCCCCCCAGACTTCGGCTCCGAGGACCACGTGAAGCGAGTAATCAACAACATGCCGCACCACAGGGCCTTCACAGCACTGACAGAGAAAGTGAAGTGGACCCGTTGGGGCTCGCATTATTCTGCTGCGTCTGAGTTCCTGGGGATTATTAGTGACGCTTCGCGTGTCCCCGCCCGGCCATCCGGATCTGATTAACAGGCGAGTTGTCTTAACAGAGGAAGCGGAGCAGCACGCAGTGGCACACCAAAGCGGATTGGGGGCTACATGTGGCTTCCGCGGTCCTTCCGAAGGATTTGCAACAGGCGGCGGAGCGGGAGTAAGGGAGAGGACGGTGACGACGAGGAGGGCGAGGGGGGGGGCCAGATGTGGGAGGATTGGGGAGAGGTGGAGGCTGATGCCGCGGGAGATGTGGTGGCAACGACGACGGCTACGACGATGACGACGACCACCACGAATTCAGGAATCATCCATAGAGGCCTTCGTGTCCTTTCCCCTTTGCAGCCTCTGGAATTTCTTGACGCTTCACGCATCCCCACCCGCCCATCCAGGAGCGACGCCCGAGCGAGTTGAGGTGATCAGGGAAGTGTGGGAGCGTCGCAGGGGATCGCCGAACCGTGCGAAGGAGGGAGGAGGATAATGATGCTGGATGGATGGATGATGGAGTGGGGAGAAGGATGTGCATAGGATGAGGAGGAAGAGGAGGAGCAAGAGGAGAATGATGAGGAGGAGAAGGAAAGGGAAGGCGAGGAGGGGGAGGATAATGCGGCAGGAGGAACACGGACGAACGGAAGAATCAGAAAATTATTGAATGACTCGGAGTCTCCCCGGGTGTCCCGTGGAAGGTTTTTGGGAGCCCCCAGAGGGTGCCAAGAGGGCCCAAGACGGCTCCAAGGGGGCCCAAAACCAGCTCTATCATGATAAAACTGGGTTGGGGCCTTGTCGGGGTCCTCTTGGGGCCCGCCTGGCCCCCTCTTGAGGCCACTCGGGAGCCCTCCCACCCTGTCCTGGCCCCCTCTTGAGTCTTCAAGAGGATCCCCAGACGGCTCCAAGAGGCCCCCCAGACGGCTCCAAAAGGGCCCTGGAGGGTGTCACTTTCAGGGGCGCTGAAAGTGACACCCTGAAGGGCCTTCTTGTGGTCCCCTTGGGGCCCTCCTGGCCCCCTCTTGAAGCCCCTCGGGAGCCCTCCCACCCTGTCCTGGCCCCCTGTTGGGGCTCCTGGAGGACCCCCAGACGGCTCCAACAGGCCCCCAAGACGGCTCCAAGAGGGCCCTGGAGGGTGTCACTTTCAGGGGCGCTGAAAGTGACACCCTGAATGGCCTTCGTGGGGTCCCCTTGGGGCTCTCCTTGCCCCCTCTTGGGCCCCCTCGGGAGGCCTCCCACCCTGTCCTGGCCCCCTCTTGAGGCTCCTGGAGGACCCACAGACGGCTCCAAGAGGCCCCCCAGACGGCTCCAAAAGGGCCCTGGAGGGTGTCACTTTCAGGGGCGCTGAAAGTGACACCCTGAAGAGCCTTCTTGGGGTCCTCTTGGGGCCCTCCTGGCCCCCTCTTGAGGCCCCTCGGGAGCCCGCCCACCCTGTCCGGGCCCCCCCGTCGGAATCCAAGAGGGCCCCAAGACGGCTCCAAGAGGGCCTTAAGAGGGTGGAGGGGGGGTGGAGGGGGAGGTGGAGGGGGTGGTGGAGGGGGGTGTTTGGGGGTGGGTGGGTGGGTGGGTGGAGGGGGTGGTGGATAGGGGGGGGACAGACCCCAGGGGTGAGGGTAGGGACAGGGGATAATTTGGAAATTGGAAGCGGAAACGCACTAGACCACCTACGCCCAGAGGGCTGGTGTGATTAGTTGGAGCCCTCTTGAGAACATATGGGGGGGTGAGGTCCTCTTGAGGGTCTCGCGGGGCTGTCTTGGTGGCCTCAGGGGCTGTCTTGGGGCCAACCTGGAGGGCATCGATCAAAAAACGGCGCCTCCCCTGGCAGCCCCGCCCCCTTGGGACCACCCAGGTCGCTCCTGGGCCCTCTTGGGGCGCTCCTGGGACTCTGTCCGACGCCCCCCAGGGCCACCTTGGAACCTTCTTGGACCGCTCCCGGGGCTTTATTGAATTATCTTGGAGCCCATCCGAAGCTTCGGAAGCCCGTCGGAAACGAATGAGCGATAACACAATAATCCGTGATTTTCTTCAGGATTGGACGGGTGTGGACTTCTTGAGGGCGCCTTCGGGGTGGCCCGTGGCCAGTCGGAACCATCTTGAGGGGCTTTGGGACGCTTCGGAGGCACCATGGAGGTTGTCATGGTGACCGGCCTCGCGTCAGCGTGTTTCAGATTTGAGGGCATCCTTGTTTTTAGGGCCATCTTGGAGCCATCTTATGCCATCTTGGATTCTCCATGCGGTCGTGGCCGCCTCGTCTAGATCTGGCGGTGGGGGAAGGGGAAAGGGCCCCCCTTCCTCGAAACGGAAGCGGGGGGCTGGAAGAGAAGACGCCGCATGCCTCAGCCCACAGGGGCGGTCGGATTCCTCTGAAAAGGTTCGCTTTGAAGGTCGCTCAGTTCCTGACCGAAGCCGAGGCCGCCCCAGCAACGCCCGCGCCTGCAGGCGCTGGCCACGGCGGACCAGCGAGCAGCGACAGCGCAGGCGCAGCGGCCCCGGCCGCCGCCGCTGGGGCCCCTGATGAGGCGCCGAAGCCAGCGTGCCCCAAGAAGCCGCTCGCGCACCAGCTTGGGGACGGCGGTTCTTCGTCGAGCGGCAGTTCCTCTGCGCCGCATGGCACGTCTGGAGGGGCCGTCCCCGCGAAGAAACCGCCCAAGTTCACGCGGCCCAGCGGGGCGGCGGACGTTTTGCGGGTTCTTGAGGACGACAACACGTGGGCTCGGTGCCGCATTTGGACGGCCTTCACCAGTCCCGTCTGGAGCGCCGCCGCCGCCGAGTACCAGGGCTTCCACACGAACCAGGAGCAGTCCCTCAAGTACGCTTCTGGTTACGCAAAAGGCGCATATTTCATGCGATTGGGGAAGGTCTTCAACAGTTTATCCACCATGCCCGTTTTGGTTAAGGCTGGATTGCAATGCCAGCTCGACAATAAAGAGGCGAAGACGCAGGCACTCAACCGGAAGAGCGACTTTTTTCAAGCAGAGTCGCGTCTCAGCGAATTGGCTTTTTCTGTGGTATTCGAAACATTGCGCTGGCGCACCCAGACTCACCTGCATTACTCGTCCTCGTTTCCGGGCAAGTTCGGAGGCCTCCTTCCTGGCGTGGACAATTCTGGGACGCTCAAGTACTGCGAGAAGGCTTTCAAGTGCATGTCGAAGTTCGAAGTCGACCGGCACATCTTCAAAGAGTGCAAGGACTTGTGGTCGAATGTGCCGTTCTGCCAGAACGAGGTGGTCCGCGAGGTGCTCGTGATGCTGAGCGAGTTTAACTTCTCCTGGGTCCCGCCGCACGTCCACGCAGTGGCCACGACTCTATTCGCATGGGGGAGCTCTCTGGTCACCGAGCTCGGGAACAGGGAGGTCCGCGGGCGCATTGCCGAGGGCGGCAAGGCCAAGATCGGAGCCCAGACAGGTTGGAAAGCTCTGGCCGATAGCGCCGTGATTGCTGACTTTGGCCGGCCCGTTCCAGACTGCGCTGAACAGGCCATCGATGCTTTGCCGCACATGGGCAAGAATGCGTTCGAGGCTCTCGGAGGCGTTCCCATTTTGTCTTCGACGACGGGCCCCAACATGGAGGATATCCAGAAACCCGCGGGGGGGGCGTGGAAGCCGGTGAGCAGCGTCAGCAAAAACCTAATCCCAGCCGCATGGTCGTTGATGATGTCCGTTTCGGAGGCGCCCCTGACCCGCGAGAAGCTTCCGATGGCATGGCACGCCGTGGTGGCTCGCCCGAAGGACGTTATCAAGCACAAGTCGTCTGAGGCCGCGTACCTTGTCCTGGAGACTTCCAAGTTCGGCTTCCTCGGGTGGCGCTGCAACTTGCGCGACCGAGCCGGGAGCAACAGCAAGCACGTGGCGCTGACGAATGAGATCCCGCAGTGGAGGCCCCTGTGCGATTTGGCCGATTGGGTCTCGTACACGTTGAGCGCGGACCCGCCCGTGCACGAGGTCGCGAACGGCCGGCCGCCGACCGTCGTCGTCCGCGCCAGTACTCGCGCCGTGCCCCTCTTGGAGAGAGCGGCGCGCGTTGGGTTCGAGCACGTGGCGCCTTGCTACATTGACAAACTCCTGCGCGAGTACGGGCCGAAGATGCCAGCTGCGGACCGCCCCAAGCTTCTGATCGAGCGCGTCATTCTCTTGATTCTCTCAGAGAAGATTTGGCCAAGTGCTTCTGCTCAGGATATCGACGAAGCGCTGCGGGCGCGCTGCGTAGAGGTGTCAGCGAAACCATTGCTGGCGGCGGACTCGGATCTTGCGATGGCCATCATAGATCAGTCAGAGCTGAAGGAGATCCGCGAGCAAGCCGAGACCCACCAGCAGGCGTTGGAGAGCCGCAAACGGATTTTGGATGACATCCAAAACGTCGGTTCTAAGTATTTGGAGTCGCTTGGCAAGGGGCCGTTGCCGGCTGCCCCGAAGGCGGCGCCAGCGAAACCGAAGGTGTCGAAGAGCCAATGGAAAGCAGTTGCCCAGAGCGACAACGTTGCAATGTACAAGACATTGCTTCCGCAAGTGGTCGGCTGCTCATTGACTTCTGTGCCGGCGAAGTGCAGTTACACAGTCTACTACCCTGGATGCGTGCCGGGCAGCCGCACCAGGACGTACGGCAAGTTTTTCTCTCGAGTCGCAGTCTTGAAGCACTGTGTTCGTTGGGCGTGGGACGAGCATTTCAAGCGCACTAAAGAGCGCATGCCTTTTGCAATCTGATGTGCTCTGTCTTGCTCCTGCCCCCCCCAGCTGCAGCATAGTCGGCTTTGCTAGGGCAGGGCGTTGCTCGCGCATAAGGGCAGGCGCGGGCGGAGTGGCCAGCTGAAGTCGCGACTCGTCGTGGCATGGGGATCGCCGCGAGAACACCTCCCTGCCCGGCTCCTTGGCTCAATCCCTCCACATCGTCACCCTCTCACTTCCTCATGGTGCCCTGCAGTTGCCTTGCATCGCAATGTCTCCCCAATCTTTGATGCTCAGCTTGCGGCCATACTGTGGCACTGTGCCTCCTGTTCCGATACGCTACGCGTGGCGCAACCTGCAGCAAAACCAATGGCGCAATCATTGGCGCGAATTCTGGCGCAGTCGATTGCAAGACTCAGTACGATTCCCGTAGCGCCGTCTCATAGCGGGAACCCCGGGGAATCTTCAGGCGAAACCAATGGCGCAATCTCTGGCGTGAAATCCTCCTCAACCCGCGGTGCCGCCTATGGCACAACTGCTGGTCCCTGGCCCCCCGTTTGGTACAATGTCCAGTTGCTTGCGGGAAGTCCCGCCGCCGTGCCAGCCCAGCATTCACGGTGGCAGCTGTGCTAAGGGCCACGGGGCGGCCCCAGTGGGGTTTGGAACTGAATTGAAAAATGAAAGTAAATATTGGATTTCTTTTTTTCCCCATTCGCCCGAATGCGAGAACTCTTCGGAGACGTAAAGAAAATCAAAGGTTTCGGCCTCTTCGGGCTTTGGTCGAGGCCTTCTGGGAGCCCTCTTTGGCCGTCTTGGAGGCCTCTTGGGCCGTCACGGGGCCATGTTGATCCATCTCGGGGCCATCTAAGGCCGTCATGGAGGCCTATTGGACGATTTTGGCTGCGTTGGCGGCCTGCCGGCTCCATCTTGGAGGCCATCTTGGACATTGTGGGGGCGGTGGACAGCGCCTTGCACGTGTCTGGCCGCCGACACAGCTTCGCAAAGAGGGGGCGATGCACGCGCCTGGGTGCTTTCCGAGAGGGGGGGGGGGGCCCTCGATGATTTCAGAAGCACTGCCAGACAGCATGTGGTATTGTGGCGTGCCTCTACGTGCCGAGGGGCAAGGCGTCGAAGTCTGTCGGATTGCGATGGGCATTCTTTTCTTCGGGCACGCTCTGTGCGCTTCCGAGTCCAGAGCTCAGTGGCGATTCGACGAAACACGGGGTTCATCCAAAAACGCGTTTCAGGATGCCCTGGGTGGCCCATCGAGTGCCCAGGCTGCCTCCGGACAAGAGTGCCCCTGCGGCGTATGTTTGCCCAGGGCGGTGTTTTCCGTGGAGGCTTTCCGAAGGTGAGTGCATCGGTCTATATGCACTTGCGAGGCTTTCTACGAAGCCCGCCGAGCACCTTTAACAGGTCGTCGGCATTGCACCCGTTCGCCCCCAATTCCCTCCACCTCGGCCTCCAGCCTCCGTCGCGTGCTTCTCTCCCTCAGCTTCTCCTTCGCCGTGAATATTCGTCCCTATTGTAATCGTTGTCTTTTCGATATTCTTTAGGTTATTCCTCATTATTTGTACACTCTGTGTCCTTACCGCCACTCAAGCAGTGTCCGCAGGCAGGCGCATGTACGGCGTTGATTGGAACCCCATGGCCGCTGCACAAAGGGAAGCATGTGGGGGGAGATATCTTGCCTCAGCCCTCATTCGTGGACACCCCCCACGTTCTCGGCAGTCCTGGCAGAGTCGCCCAGCGGGGTGACGGGCGCGAGCGGGCAGGCGCGCGCAGACTCCTCCACCCCAGCTCTGCCACTATCCCCCCTGTCATTGCTTGCATTCCTCGGGATCTGGCATCGCCTCCAGGGCATGGGATGTCAGCATTTTCTCGCGAGGGCTAGCTCGGCAAGCCCAGCTGCGCCCCCCAGGGGAGTCCATCCGCCAAGGGCTGCCCCGCGACCGTGGCCGATGTGGTGGGGGCGAGTGCGGGCTTCTCGCAACGGCCGTTGGAATTGCCATAACGGTTTTTACATCATGTTACTGTCCTCCATCCGCGCGCCAGTGCTGCGAAATCCAGTTGCTCAAAACAGTCGGTCTGGGTCTGCCGCGGGAGGCCATGAAAGCCTGCGCAGTCGTGTCCTCCGCTTGCGCAGCGCACGTCGTCCGGCCGCTGAGCGCTCGTAGGGAGCGCCACCCCGAGGTCTGGTGCACACTTCCCCGTTGGATTGATCCCCGTGGAATCGCCCGTGCCGCGTTGGCCTTCGTCCGCACTGCGCACCGCAGTCCGAGCCCATGCAGTATCACAACAAGTACGTTCGCACATTGTGTTCGGACCTATATGCCTCCCGACAGCGCTCATTCTACGAGGAATCGCTTGCGGCTTGTCCGTGTTGAAGGACATGTCCGCCCCAGGGCCGATGCATTGCCGTTCACCCCGCATCATCTGGCGCGTGCGTTCCGGGGACACGTCCTCTGGGCCATGGGGTCGGCGCCTCTCCTTGGAAAATCTGGGTTCGAGGGATGTTGAGTGTCCGGGTCTAGCGTGTCCGGGTCTACGGGGCCCTGACCGGGGTTGAACTCCGCCCCGGGTTGCCGAAGCTGCACGGGCCCACCCAGTGCAGCGTTTCTTGGCCCCACAGAGAGGGGTGCCCGCATACGGTCCCCCCACACAGTGCAGCGTTTCGTGGCCCCACAGGGAGCTCCACCGAATGCCCTAGGGTGGGGGTGCCCGTATGCGTCCCCCCCATCCAGTGCAGCGCTTCGTGGCCCCATACGGGGCTCTACCGCCCGCATGCGTTCCCCTCCGCCACGCCCAGCGTTTCGAGGCCCCGCAGGGAGCTCCATCGAAGAAGAGATTTACAACTTCGGCACTCACAACTGCGCATATGGCTGGGTCCTTCGCCAAGATCACTGTGCTCCTGTAAATTGCCCCTTTCCTGTGGCTCGAAAACCGTGTGATTGACTGCGTACATGTTCCCTCTCCCCTGTGGCTCGAATCCTACATGTATGACGTGCGGTGCCATCGATTGCCCTTCTCCAAGGGGGGCTGGGGGACGCGTCTCCCAGGCCCAGCGGCTGCCGGTACAATGTGTTGCGTATGTTCGTGTCGAGTGCCCCTCTACTGTGGCTCGAAACCAATGTTGTATATATGTTCCTATAGATTGCTCTTTCCCTGGGACTCGAAGCCCTTCTGTCCTACACATGTTCCTACAGATTGCCCCCCTCTCATGTAGCTCGAATCCTATATGCTGTACGTGTGTTCCTACATATTGCCCCTCTCCTGTGGATGGAATATTATGTGTTTTACTCATGCTCCTGTAGATTACCCTTAATCCTGGGGTTCGAGTCCTATGTGTTACGCGTATGCCTTCAGATTGGCCCTCTTCTGTGGCTCGAATCCGATGTGTTCAACGTATGTGCCTATCGATTGCCCCGTTCCTGGAGCTCGAATACTATTTGTTTTACGTGTGTGCCTATAGATTGCCCCTGCCCTGTGTCTCGACTCCTATGTGTTTCGCTCATGTTATGTAGATTATCCTTATTCTGGGGTTCGAATCCGATGTGCCTTACGTAATGCAGGATGACGAGAAATTGAAAAATAGGGGGAACGATGCAAAACATTTTCTTTGATTTATATAGGATGTTTCAACGGAAGGAGGACGATTAAATAATATGTCTATTGCAGGTCGGCTTCGAATTTTGCGTCGAATGCTCATTTCACGTCGTCGTCAAATTTTATGTTACATAATTGTTCGACGTCGACTTCAAACTTTTCGTCAAATACACATTCTACGTCGGCTTCAAACTTTTACGTCGGAAACTCGTTCCACGTCGGCTTCAGACAATATGTCTAATGCTCATTTGACGTCGGATTCAAACGTTACATCAAATACACTATCCACGTCGACGGCTGTCCGGGCGCGCGCCCGAGGACGGCAGGGGGGGAACGATTGAAAAAAAAAGTTTCCCAGCCCGCGGCCCGTTTTTTCTAATCATCCTCCAGGGCGCCGCCGACGCAACACAACCCCTGTTCATGTATTAATCGTCATCCTACATTATGTTACTATATATTGCCCCTCTCCTGTGGCTCGAATCCTGTGTTAGGCGTATGTCTGCAGATTTGCCGCCTTCTGCGGTTCAAATCCTGCGCGTTTGCCGTGTATCCCTATAGCTTGCCCCTTTCATGTGGCTCGAACCCTGTGTTTTACGTGCGTGCCTATAGATTGCGCCTTTCCAGTGGCTCGAATCCTTTTGTGTTTCACGTATGTGCCTATTGTTTGTCCCCTCTGGTGGCTCAAAACTTGTGTTTTACGTGTGCCTATAGATTGCCCCTCTCCTGTGGCTCGAATCATGTGTCTCCCCAGGCCTCCCCATTCCCCGGGACGGAACGTTGGAAGTTCATGTTTATCTGGTGGTTGACCTTTTTTCCATGTTGGAATCGCCTTAGAGCTAGCCTAGGGCATTTTTGGGGCTCTCAAGGGGTCTGTGGGGACTCTGTTGGGGCAGTCTTGGAGGGCACATGGGGCTCTTTGGGGCCGTCTTCGGGCGCTCTTGGGCCATCTTGGGTCTCATTTGAGCCCTCGAAGGCGTCTCTTGGGAGTCTCTTCGGCGGTATTTGCGTGATGTAGGAGCCTTTCGGATCCGTTCTTGATGCGGCATGGGAAGCTAAAATCAAGGGGCCCAGAAACACACAAATAAATACACACAAATAATAAAATCCCCCATCTGTTCCCATATGTTTTGAGTTTTGTCTTCCTTTCCACTTCCCATATGTTCCCATTTCCTGGGAGTCGACGATTTATTGTGTCGGTCAGTTTCTTTCCCTCCTGATGAAAATCCTACCTTAAAAACAATCGAATTTGGCCTCGTTGGGCAAGCCAGCATCGGGGTCCGCCAGGGGCCGTCGTGGGAGGCCTCCCGGCGTGCCTCTGGGCCGTCCTGGAACACTCGGAGGCTTGCTTCGGGCTCTCTGGTGCCTCCCGGGCGCTCTCTGGAGCGTCCCTGAGCCGTCGCTGGACGTCTTGCAGCCTTTTTGAAGGGGCCCTGGGGCACACAAAGAAGTAGACACAAACAACCCGATTCCCCATATTTGTCCCATAGTTTCTGGGTGTCTGTCTCCCCCCCCCACTTCCTATATTTTCCCAGATTCCCGGGGGAATCGACGATTTGTTGCGTCTGTGTGTTACTTTCCCTTCTGAGTTCTGTCGGCCGCCCAGGGCCGTCCAGGACCGCCCCTTTGGCCGCCCCGGCCCGCTGCAATTGCAGCGCCATCTCGCACGCGGTGGCCCGAGTGCTGTAGCACAGATGGCGTCGGGCTCCAGCTTCGCGTCCCGCATCTCGAGGAGCAGCGCCAAAGCCCGCTGCCACTGCAGGCCCTTCTCGCACGCGCTGATCCCAGCGTTGTAGCTGACGGTGTTGGGCTCCAGCTGCGCCTTCCGCATCTCGCGGAGCAGAGCCAGCGCCCGCTGCCACTGCTCGCCCTTCTCGCATGCACTGATCCCAGCGCTATAGCTGATGACATCAGGCTCCACCTTCACCTCCCACATCTCGCTCAACAGCGCCAGCGCAGGCTGCCACTTCTCGCCTTTCTCGCACGCGCTAATCCCAGCATTGAAGCTGATGACGTTGGGATTCAGCTTCGCCTTCCGCAACTCGCACAGCAGCGTTAGAGCACGCTGCCACTGCTCGCCCTTCTCGCACGCGCTGATCCCAGCATTGCAGCTGATGATGCTGGGCTCCAGCTTCTCCTCCCGCAGCACGCAGAGCAGCGCCAGAGCACGCAGCCACTGTTCGCCTTTTTCGCACGCGCTGATCCCAGCGTTGTAGCTGACTAGGGCTGACCCGCGGCCTTCCGGCCGCGGAATCTGCCCGCCGTGGCGTGGACGTGGAAGTGGAGCGTCTCTGGGGCCTCGCGGGGAAGGGGAGGGTGGAGGAACGGCGTGGAATGAGGAGGTGGCCGCTGGAGGTGGAGGCGAGCGAGGGATGCAAGCAAGCAGGCTTAAGGCAGGAACGCGGTGGTGGAGGCGGTGCCAGTGAAAGCACACCCGCGTAGGCATGACATGGTGTGGACAGAAGCTGTTTCTGACGCCGCAGTCTGTGTTCATCATAGTTTCTGCGGGTCGGGGGCGTCTGGGAGCGTCTTGGGGCGATCTTGGGGTCCTGTGCAGCCGTCTTCGAAACTGTGCAAAGGGACAGGAGGAACACATGACACAAATATGTCTCCTGCAGGGAATGGGGCGATTTTGCCCCTTGGGTCTCTCCTGGGGGTTCTCCTGGGCCGTCACAGGAGCCTCCTGGCCTGCCTTGCAAGTCTCTGGGGCCATCCTGGGGCTCGCTTGGGGTCCTCTCGGGGCGTCGTGGCGCCCCCTTGCGCGTCTCTGAGCCGTCTTGGGGCCCCCTGGAGCCGTCTCGGAGCGCCAGGGGGACTCGCAGGGCGCCCCAGAGGGCCCGGGGAGCCTTCCGAGACAAAAGCCTTCTCGCACGCAAAGGCCGCTGCATTGTAGAAGAGACATGGGCTGACCCGTGGACTACGTCCACTTGCGGGCTGAAGGGGTGCTGCCGCAAGGCGATCAGGATGAATGGCGTCCTGTTCGCCTGCCGCGCATCGCTGACCGAGGAGACGGATGAGCGTCTGGACGCCCCATTTGGGGCGCTCAAGGGCTCCCTTGGGATCGGGTCGGGCTTTGTCGGTGCGTTGGGTCCGACCTTCTCGGGGCGTTCTGGGGCCGTCTGGGGGCCCTCTGAGGGGCCCCAAGATCACCAACACGCCTCCAAGATAGCCCCATAATGGCCGCCCGCCCAGAGTCGGCGGGACCGATTCTGGGCCATCGCGCCGCCGACCCAGAATCCCGCCCGACGCGCCCTGGGCGGCCGCGCGCGCTTCCGGGGTCGGCCGAGGCGATTCTGGGCCACCAGAAATGCGAAGCACGGCATGACCCCAAGAGGCCGCGGAGAAGGCTCCAGACCGACAAAAAGGCCGAGTGATGTTTGGGCCAAATCCGGCAGGGAACGCCAAACAAGCATCAGATGCCCATGGTGCGCTGGGAGCCGTTTTTGGGCCGTCCAGGGCCGTTTTGACGCCGTGATGGGAGACACCTGGGGGGTCTTTGTGCGATCTTGGGTGCCTGTATGGCAATGTCGGACGCTTTGAAGACGACGAGCAGGGGAAGAGCGCAAGTTGCCGCTTTCCTGAGGGATTGGGGCAGATGTCTCCGCGTTCGAGCTGTATGGGAGCGCTCCTTCGAGCCCAGATGGAGCGCCTTGGAGCTGTCTCGGGCCTGTGGAAGCTATCGTGGGCGTCTTCGATCGCTGAGGCCGTCTGGGATCGTCTGGGAGGTATCACGGGAAGCTCCTGGGGCGGGTAGGAGGTATCCTGGGAGTCGGGTGGCCGTCTTGGGCCGTCTAGGAAGCCTCAGGGCCTTCGGCGAAATCCGCCACCGTGCCTGTACCTGGGTAATGGCTCAGAGGCGTCTGGGGTCCCTCTTGGAGGCAGCTTTGGGGCCTCTTGGGGGCCGTCTTGGGGCCTCGTGGGGCTTGCTTTGGGCTTCTTGAGGGCTTCTGGGGACCTCTTGGCGTTCCCTTGGGGGTGTCTTTTGGGCCTTGCGTGGGCGTATGGGTGCCCAGGGCTCGGAATGTCAGGGTCTTTCCCCGTTCTTTTTGGCCCCCTCTTGGGCCTGGCTTGAGCTCCTCTGGGGCCGTCTTGGGCGCGTCTTGGGCCATCTTGGGGCTCCCTGGGCCGTCTGGGGACGCGTTCGGAGGCCTGGTGGGCCGTCCTGGGGCGGTCTTGTGGGTCTCCTCGGCCGTCTCGGAGCGTCGGCTAGCCGAGAAGGCGAGAAGGCAAAACTCCTTCAGAGGCCATGGAACAGTGAGGGATTTCTCCCACGCTAGCCTCTTTCGGGATGACTCGCGGGGTCCGAGCGGGGATGTTCCTGACAGGCCCTCAAGATTGATTTTGGTGGGCCTCCTGGGTTTTGGGGCGGCCTCCCAGAGGTCGCAAACATCGGAGGACTGGGGACGTCGTGGGGCTTCTCGGGGGCCTGAGTGGGGCCTTTCGGCGTCCTCCTGTTGGGCCGTCTGCAAACCGTACTGGCGACCTCTTGGGCCGTCTGGAAGCGTCTCGAGCCCTGTGGGACCGTCTCGAAACCTGGCGGGGCCCGCCGGTACTCGGAGACTGCAGTCGCGTCTCGGTGCCCTCCCTCCTGGCACGCGGGGCTGCCAGCCGCATGTGAGAGATAACGGTTGGCTGCAGCTTCGACTCACACATCTCGCTGAGCAGCGATAGAGCCCGCTGCCACTGCTCACCCTTCTCGCACGCGCTGATCCCAGCGTTGTAGCTGACTAGGGCAGACCTGTGGACTCCGTCCACGACATCAGCTCGACGTGGCGAGGGGTCTCTGGGCAAGCGCGGGGGGGTGCGGCTGCAGGGCCCGACGCAGTTCGCGTCCTTGACCACGATGGCCAGTTGAAGGCGCTCTCCACACCCTCCAGGACCTCCTGCTCTCCTGTGTTCCTCAGCTGCTGCTGCTGCTCGGAGGTCCTGCTGCTTCCTCCCCCTCCTCCTCCTCCTCCGCCTCCTCCTCCTCCTCCGCCTCCTCCTCTTCCACCTTCTCCTCCTCTTTCGCTCGATTCTCCATGCCCTCGGTCGGCAATCGTCGATCCTACGACGACTCTCCCCAACAGAGAAACATCGAAGGCCCTCGGAGCGTCCAACATTGTTCTTTTGTGCCTTCGAGATGCCGGTCGCCTCTCGTCCGCTCCCCCCCTCCTGGAAGCAATTCTGAGGCCACTTAGGGCTTCGTGGGGGCCGTTTGGGGATCTCTTGGGGCGTTTTTGCCTGCGATATGCCTGTCGCCTCTCGTCCGCTCCCCCGCTCCTGGAGGGAATTCTGAAGCACTGAAGGCTTCGTGGGGGCCGTTTCGGAGCCTCTTCGGCCTTCTTTTGGGCCTCCCGGGGGGGCTCTTAGGGCCCTCTCGGGCCGTCTTGGGTGCCTCTTGGGCCGTCTTGGGGCCGTCTGAGGCCCGCCTCGGCGCCTCTTGGCCTGTCTTGGGCCGTCTTGGGCCGCTCCTGGGGCCGTCTTGGGTGCCTCTTGGGCCGTCTTGGGCGCCTCCTGGGCCGTCCTGGGGCCGTCCTGGCGCGTCTTGGGACCGTCTTGGGGCCCTCCTGGCCCGTCTTGGGGCTCTCTTGGGGTCCTCTTCGGCCGTCTTGGAGCGGTCTGGGGGACTTCTTGGGCCGTCTTGGAGCGTCGGGAAGCCGAAGAGGCGAGGAGGCCGAAAACATCGAAAAACACAATAGAAATCGACGATTTCTGTCGCTCGGGGCCCTCTTGGGAGGCCTCTTGGGAGGCCTCTTCGGGCGTCTTGGACGCCTCTTGGGCCGTCTGGGGCGAATCTCGGGCGTCTTGGGCCCATCTTTAAGCGTGCCGGGGCTCTCCGGGGCCGTCTTGGGGGCTTCTGGGGGCCCTCTCGGCGTGTCCTGGAGCCTGCCTGGGCGGCCCGGGGCGGCCCGGGGCCAGCCCGGGGCGATTATTGGTCACTTGATCCTGCGCCCTTCTGGTACGCACTGGGCCCTGCAATGTAGTAGAGACTAGGGCTGACCCGTGGACTCCGTCCACGACATCTTTCTGGAATGGTTCTCGGAGGAACGGCGCAGATTGTACCGAAAATCTATAAACACGGCGGCGGCTCGGGCGGCGGCAGCGAGACCGCGCCTTCGTGTCCGAGCTCTTGCAGCGCTCCAGCAGCTTGGCCCCAGCGCACTGCTCGTTCACCCCCTTCCTATTGAGGGCAGTGTCGAAGTCTCTCGGGGATGTGCGTCGAAGTCGAAGCCCATCTGAGGCGTCTCAGGAGTGCCCGGGGAAAGGCTCGGGAGGCCATCGGGGAAAGCCACCGAAAGCGCCGGGGAGGCTCGCAAGGATCTACAGGGAGGGCCCAAGAGAGCTTCAAGAAAATTTGAAATCCAGTGAACTCTGAAGAGAAACCGCTGTTGGGTCGGCCATCACCTCCGGGCACGCCTTGATGGCGCGATCCAGTCGCATCGCCGCCAACGGGAGGGTTTGTTCGCCATGTCCCATTATGTTCGCCCAGAGGGTCTGTGGAGGCCTTCGGGCGAACAGAACGGCACAGGGCAAGGAATGGGGAAGACTTGTCCGAATCTCCTGAGCCCCCCAGGTGCTCGTCCGAAGAGTGCCGAGAAGTCCGTGGTGGGTCATATCGATTGGCTGCTGTCCCAGGGGTCCGGTCTGGTTGGCCCGAAGAGTTTGCCAAGGCCCCTGGGGGAACAGAATGGCACAGCATATCGGGCTAAGGGGGGCGGTAGCTGGCCTGTCAGACCCGGCGTTCGTCTTCTGCCCAAGCGGCGCGGGGCCCACGGGCCCCAGGGTTGGCGGCCCGCTGGGTTTCCTCTTGTTCGCCCACAGGGTTGGGGGAGGCCTCCAGGCGAACAGAATGGGGCAGGACAATGAATGTGGGAGACTTGTCGCAAGCTGCCAACCCCCCAAGTGTTCACCCGAAGGGTGTGGGGCCGCGTTTGCTCCCTCAAAGGGCCGTCTTGGAGCCGTCTAGGCCCGTCTTGAGGGCGCCGTTTGCCGTGATGGGGCCGTCTTGGTTCGTCGTGGGCCCCTCATGGGCCCTCATGGGCGCGTCCGTAGGCCGTCCTGGGCCCATCGGGGTCCTTGTTGGCACTGCCGTGGGGCTGTCTTGGAGCCGTCTGGGGCCGTGAGGGGGCCGCCTTGGAGTCGTCTTGGGCCCCTCCTGTGCGCCTCCTTGGGCCGTCCTGGGCCCGGCCGGGGCCGTCTTGGCACCCTCTTGGGGCTGTCTTGGGGCCGTCTTGAGCCGTCGCAGCGCGCCTTGGGTTGTGCTGGGTCCGTGGCGGCCTTTGTTGGGGCCTCGTTGGGGTTCCTTGGGAGCCTCCTGGGGCCTCTTCGGGGGGTTCTTGGCGGCCCCTTGGGGCCTCTTGGGGGCCTGTTTGGGCCTCCTGGCGCCCTCTTGGGGCGGAAGGCTCGGATTTTCAGTCAGTGGTCCTCCTCTCGGTCCCCTCTTGGGTCTGTCTTCGGGCCCTCGTGGGCCGTCTTGAGCGTCTCTTGGGTCGTCTTGGGGCCCTCTTGGGCTGTCTTGGGGCGCCCTTGAAAGCCTCTTGGGCCGTTCTGGGGCGCTCTTGGAGGCCTCTTGGGCCGTCTTCGAGCGTCGGAAAGCGGAAAAGGCGAGAATGCCAAAATCCTTTCCAAACCGTCGTAAAGTGGATGATTTTGGCTGCTCGGGGCCCTCGGGGAATACTCTTGCAGGCCTGGGCTCCTTGAGCTGTCTTGGGGGCCTCTTGGGGCCTCTGGAGCCTCTCTGGAGCCGCCCGGGGCGTCTTTAAGCCCCGTGGGACCTCTTGGGGACCTCTTTTGGGCTCCTGGGGGCCTCTTGGGCCTCTCTGGGCCCTTCTATCGCGCCCCTTGGGCTGTCTTGGGGCCCCCTAGGGCCTTCTTGGGCGGTCCTCGGGCCGTCTTGGAGCCGTCTTGGGCCGCTCTTCGGGCCATCTTGGGGTCCCGTTGGCCTGTCTTGGGCGCCTCTGGGGCCGTCCTGGGGCCGCCTTGGACCGTCTTGGGGCCCTCTTAGACCGTCTTGGGGTCCTCTTAGGGACCTCTTCGACCGTCTTGGAGCGGTCTTGGATGCCTCTGGGGGGGGGTGTTCGGAGCGTCGGGAAGCCGAAAAAGCGAGGAAGCAAAAAACCTAGGAAAAACACATGAAAATCAACGATTTTGGCATCTCGGGGCTCTCTTGGGAGGCCTCTTGGGAGGCCTATTGGGCCGTCTTGGGGAGCTCTTGGGCCGTCTTGGGCCAATCTTGGGCGTCTTGGCCGGATCATTGCGCGTCTCGGGGCCCTCTTGGGCCGCCTTCGGGGCATCTTGAGCGGCTCGGAGCCGTCTTTGGGCCGTCGGGGCGGCCTCCGGAGCGTCTCGGAGCCGTTTCTAATCATTTGGCTGGATTTCCTTCCGGCACGCGGTTCCTCCGGCCATATAATATAGACTTCGGGGGCGGCCAAGAGGGGAGCGCCAAAGAGGGGGAGGTGCAAATCATGGCCCGCGGCATGTGCGCGGCCCAGGGGGGGGCCAGGGACGTTATGAAATGAGAAGAGGCGCCAGGAAATCTGAGGAAATATCATGGCCCCCACCATGATATCCACCCCCTCCTAAGTTATCACCCCCCTCTTGGCCGCTCCCGATGACTGCAATAAAGTAGAGACTCATGTGAAACCGGGGAAAAAAACGTCCACGGCTGGCAGCTCATGCTGTCGGTCCCGAGCGCGGCCGCAGAAAGCACACGTGTCGCCGACGCCGAAATGTCGGCGTGTCCCCTCCGTCACCCCGAACCGGCTGTGTGGGGGCCCCAGCGCGGCTGGAGCTCGGAAGGAAGGCGGTCAGGGGAGGAGCGGGGAGAACGGAGACAGGAGCGGAGAGGCCCCGGAAGCAGCCGAGGGCCCCCCAAGCTGCCGGAGCGTCGAGGAGGGAAGAGGAGGAGCAGGCCAGGGTACAGATGACGTTGGGCTCCAGCCTCGCCTTCCGCATCTCGCTCAGCAGCGCCAGCGCCCGCGGCCACTGCTCGCCCTTCTCGCACGCGCTGATCCCAGCGCTGTAGCAGACCAGGGCTGACCCGCGGCCTATGGCGGCGACACGTTCTAAGAAATTGCTTGCGCGGTCGGGGCGGCGAAGGTGCCGAGCGGCTCTCAGGATGACGTTCGGCGTCACCTGCGGCTTGGGCTGAGCTCAGTGTTAGTCCTTGGGCGCGTCGTCTCTCGCCTCTCGTCCGCTCCCCTCTGTTCGAAGCGGCTTTGAAGCCACTGGGGGCCTCCCGGGGGGCCGTTTGAAGGGCACTTGGGGCTTCTTTTCGGCCTCCTGGGGACCTCTTAGGGGCCCTTTTGGACCGTCCTGGGTGCCTCTGAGACAATCTTGGGACAAGTTGGGGCCGTCCTGGCTGCCTCTTGGGCCGCCTTGGGGCCGTTTGGGGTCGTCTTGGGTCGCTCTTGGGCCGTCTTGGGGCGGTCCTGGGCTGTTTGGGATAGCTGTTGGGGCTGCCTCGAGTGCCTTTTGGGCCGTCTTTGGCGCCTGTTGGGCCGTCGTGGAGCCGTCTTAGGGGCCTGGGGCCTGTTGGGCCGTCGTGAAGCGGTCTGACAGGGTCCAGGAGCCGTCTGGGGCCGCTCTTGGTCCAACACGGCGAGAGCGTGACCGTCCTTCAAAACCGAATGGAAATCTATGAGATGGCCGCCCATGCGCATGCCCTTCGTGGCCCCGCTGTCGCCCGTCGTGGCCCCCTTCCTGCCCGTCGTGGCCTCAGGGCTTGGTTGGGGCGTCTCGGGGGCCTCCCGAGGCTTTAGGCCGGCCTCGTGGAAGCCTGCTGGTGGTCTCGGGGATCATCTTGGGGCGTAGGGCGCGACATGCCATTTCGAATTCCCTCTCTTGGGCGGCTCCTGGCCCTGCTGGGCCGTCTTGGGCACCTCTTGACTACCTACCAAACCACCCCAACCCAACCCGAAGACCCGAACTTGACCCGAATTTCGGGTTGGGGGGGGTACGAGTTCCATGTGTTTTTTCGATGTTCCCCGACCCCCCCCCACTGGAAATGGAGGGCAAATCGTGGCCTTCGGGTTGGGTTGGGGTGGTTTGGTGGGCGGTGACCTCTTGGGCCGTCTCGGGACTCTCATGGGGGGCATCTGAGGCTGTCTTGGGAGAATTCGGGTGGCCTCTAAGGCATGCTGGGTCGCTGTGAACATCGAGAACAGCAAATCTGTTAATGATGTACGTGTTCCAACAGTTGTGGAACGACTTCGGGCACTTCGGGGCTGTCTTGGAGACCCCTTTGAACCTCTCTTGGGACGTTTTGGGGACCTCTTGAGCCGTCGTCAAGCGAACTAAGGCCGTCTTGAGGCCGTCTTGGGCGCCTGTTCGGCCGTCTTTGGGCTCTGTTGGGCCGCATATGCAAGGCGTAGCCCGAGGCCCGCAGGGTTGTCCGAGCTGCCTCGGGGACACCGTTCGGCCTCGCGGGGCATCTCTGAGTCCGAAAACGTATACTGATTCACAGCACCTCCTGACGCGCGCGGGCCCCTGCATTGTAAGAAGGAATGACGTCGGCCTCCAACTTCAGATCTCCTATCTCGCTTAGCAGCGCCAGTGCCCGCTGCCACTGGGCACCCTTCACGCACGCGCTGATCCCAGCGCTGTAGCTGATGACGTTGGGCTCCAGTTTCGCCTCCCATATCTCGCTGAGCAGCGCCAGCGCCCGCTGCCACTGCTCGCCCTTCTCGCACGCGCTGACCCCACCGCTGTAGCAGACTCGTGTGAACCCGTGGAAGAGAAACCACGGCTGGCATGTCGAGGTGTCTGAGCATCGATTATCCCACCCCCATCCCCAGCGGCGCGGCCTGGGCCCCACTGGCCGATTTACCCCCCTGGATGGGGACATGGGCCGTCACCTCCGGGTTTCGAGGGGTGCATCCCCCACTGGGGTGGCAATTTGGTGGGGGTCTCGAAGGGGATGAGGATGGGGAGGGGGGTCGGTCAAACGATGCTGAGTGTCGGCTCCGTCGGGGATCTTCTGACCCGGGTCAATCCAGACCCGGGTCAGCAGGAAACCAAAATCTGCAATGCAGGAAAAAACAACTGCAACGCAGGTCTTCGCAAACCCGGGTCAGCCAATATGCGCGGCCGCCTCGCGGCCAGGAGCGGCTCGCTGACCCGGGTCTTCGCAGGATCCTGCAGGATCTGGCGCCCTGGCTAATATTCCCCATATTTTCGCATATTTTCTGGGCTTCTGTCTTCCCCCTCCCTTCCCATATTTTCCCATATTTTCTGGGGAATCGACGACTAGTTGTGTCTGTGTGCTTTCTTCCCTCCTGATGCGTGGGGGCCCCGGAGCGGCTGGAGCTCGGTGGGAGGGCGGCTCGGGGCGGAGCGGGGAGAGAACGACGACGGGAGCGCGGAGGCCCCGGAAGCAGCAGAGGGTCCCCCCAGAGCGGCAGGAGCGTCGAGGAGGAGGAGGAGGAGGAGGCGCAGGAGCAGGGGGAGGAGGAGGAGGAGGAGCAGGAGGAGGAGCAGGAGGAGGAGCAGGAGGAGGAGGAGGAGGAGGAGCAGGAGGAGGAGAAGAAAAGAGAAGAGAAGAGAAGAGAAGAGAAGAGAAGAGAAGAGAAGAGAAGAGAAGAGAGGAGAGGAGAAGGGGGGCAGGAGCTTCGACAGGCCGCGTTTTGGGTCATGAACGTTGTTCGAGGCTACTGGGGAGCCACGACTGGCGAAAGGTGGGGGGGCGGGCTCTATCGGGAGCTCCGCCGGAACAATCGGAGTCTCTTGGGAGACTCTGGGGCTGTCTTTCGGGTCTGGGTCTGGGGCTTTCTTTGGGCCTTCTGGGGTTCCAGCAACGGCGAAAGGGTGCCCATCGGAGTGGTCCTTGGAAGGTTCTTGGTGGTACGTTGGGAGCTGTGGGAAACCCGTCGTCTGGACTGTCTCCAGACCCTCTTCGAGGCCTCCCGGGGGTCTCTCCAGAGCCTCTGGGGGCCCCTTTTGGCCACGTTGCTGCCCTCTTGGGCCGTCTTGGGGGCCTCTTGGGGGCTGCGGGAAGCCTGTCGTCTGGACCCTCTTCGGCCCCTCTTCGAGGCCTCCTGGCAGTCTCTCCGCAGCATCTGGGGGCCCTCTTGGCACATTTTGGGGCTTTCTTGGGCCGTCTCGGGGGCCTCTTGGGCCGTCCATGGGCCATGCTGAGGGTCTCGGGGCCGTCTTGGAGCTCGCATGGTGCCTGTTTGGCAGGTGGCTGTCTTGGGCGCCACCGGGGGCTCTATGAGGCTGTCATGGGGCTGTCAGAGGCCGCCTTGGGGCCACCTAGGGGCTTCCTGGAGCCGTCGGAGAGCGCCCGGGCGCTGCGGGCGCTCGAGGGCAGTTCGCGAACTGTTCGCCCCTTTCGCACGCGCAACGACCAGAATTGCAGTACAGATGACGTCGGGCTCCAGCTTCGCCTCCCACATCTCGCTCAGCAGCGCCAGAGCACACTGCCACTGCTCGCCCTTCTCGCAAGAGCTGATCCCAGCGCTGTAGCAGACTCGTGTGAACCCGCGGAAAATCCACGGCTGGTAGGTCAAGGTGTCGGTACCGAACGCAGATGTGTCGCCTACGCCTGCGGGCTTGCTCCAGGTTTTGCTGCAGGATCTGTGCTCTGGGGCTGGAGGCTGTCTTCGAGTGTCTTGGGAGGGTCTGGGCTATCTCGGAGCGGTGCCTGGAGGGTTTATGTGACATCGAAAGCTTCCCGCAGTCAGGTCTCGCTGCAGCCTCTTGCAGGAGGAGGCTGAGGAGGCGGAGGAAGAGGAGGCGACGGTTACTGGAGATGGGGGGAGTGCTAAGGAGGAAGCCGAGGCAGAGAAGATAGGAGAAAGTCCCCCTTGTCACCCCTAATCGGAAAAAGGGAAAGGGCTAGACGTGCTGGGGTGCCCTCGTGGAGCATCCGGGCCACCTGGGACCATTCTGGTGCCCTCTTGGGCTCCCTCGAGCGGCCAGAGCCTCGGTGAGGGCAGGGTGAAGAGATCGGAGGAGAAGGCCCCCCCGTCACCCCTCATCGGACGCACGTGGGAAAAAGGTCTCGAGGGCGACTCTGGGCCATCTCAAAGTGGTCCTGGCATCTCTCTTGGGAGCTCCCACTGTCGGACTCTCTTGACAAGCGCCGGAGTCGTGCGGGCGGCTCTGGGGTGTCTCGGAGTGGTCCTGGGACCGCTCTTGGAAGCTCCGTGGGGGCCGTCGGAGGAGTCTGAAGGGGCCCAAGGACACACAAATAAACACACACACACAAATAAACATATTCCCTGTATTTCCCCATATTGTCTGGGTTTTTGCCTTCCCGCCCACTTCCCATATTTTCCAATATTTTCTGGGGAATCGAGGATGAATTGTGTCTGTGTGTTTCTTTTCTTCCTGAGAGTCTCTTGGGAGGCCCTGGGGCATCCCGGAGCGCTCTGGGGCCCGCCTTAGGGGGTCTGGAGCTTCTCGGGGGGGCCTCTGGGGTTCGAGAGAGACAGCGAGGGCGTGCCGTGGCTGGATGCACTCCCCGTGGGAGCTCCGAGTGGACCGTCGGAGTGTCTTGGGAGACCCTGGGGCAGGTGGGAGTGGTCCTCGGAGGGTTCTTGGCCCATTGGGGGCTGCGGGAAGGGCGTCGTCTGGGCTCCCCTCGGCCCCTCGTCGAGGCCCGCTGGGGTCTCTCCAGAGCCTCCAGGTGCCCTCTCGGTCCTGGGCCGTCTCGGGGGCTTCTTGGACCGTCCTGGGGCCATGCTGAGGGTCTCGGGCCGTCTTGGAGCTCGCTTTGGTGCATGTTGGGCAGCTCCTAGGGTCCTCTTGGGGCTGTCTTGGGGGCCGCCCAGGCTGTCTTGGGCCTCTCTTGGGCAATCTTCGGGCCCTCTGGGGCTGTCTTGGGGCACTTGGCGGGCCTCCTGGAAAGTCTTTGAGCAACCTGGGATGGCCATGGAGCAGTCTGGGGCCGTTCTTGGCCCGAAATGGCGAGAACATGGGAAGCCTACGAAAACCCAAATCACCTCTATAGATACAATAGATACAGCTGTGATATGTGTATATATATATATATATACACATGCATGTATACATGTACGTTCGGTCGTTTTCGGAAGCACCCAGACCGTCGTCGAGCCGTCTTGGGCTGTCATGGAGCTCCCTTCGGGTTCTCTTGGGCCGCCCTCGCGCGCTCCGGAGCGCCCGAGCGGCACCCGAGCTGCCCGAGGCCGTCTGGGAGCCACCTCCGGGGGGCGTTCGGGAGCCGTCGGAGGCCGGCGGTGCGCTCTCTGGGCGGTGGGGAGCAGCTGGCGCACCGCGCGCGCGGCGCGCACGCGCAGACGCCAGAGGTGCGGTGCAGATGGCGTCGGGCTCCAGCGTCGCCTCCAGCATCTCGCTCAGCAGCGCCAGTGCCCCCCGCCACTGCCCGCCCTTCGCGCACGCGCTGATCCCGGCGCTGTAGCTGACTACTCGGGCTGGCCCGTGGCCTGACGGCCACGGCCAGCGCGCAGGCGGCTGCTCGACGGCCCTGCGGTGGACACGCGGCCACACTTTGTTGCGACTCGTGGCCTTCGGGCCTGTCCCCCTACAGGGGGATTTTCGACGAAAAATGTAAATACCCCAGAAATAATCAAAAAATATCCCCAAAATAGTCTGGGGACTATTTTGGGGTATTTGTTGACCTTTTTGGGTCATTTGTGGCTTATTTTTAATTTTTCGTTGAAAATCCCCCTGTAGGGGGACACGCCCGACAGAAGACTACATAACGGTTCATCTCCCGTGCCCTCTCGCGCTTCGCCGCCGCAGGATCGCCACTAACGGATGGCCTCCAGTTGCGTGCGAGCCTTGGCTAATTACCGAGCTCCCGCATCAGGTTTTTCCTTTCTTCCTTCCCACTTGCAGCGCAAAACTGACCGTACTTCGATGCGACACCCGCTCTGCCAGCTGTTGGGCCTGCGATCTGCTTCGCCCTCTCTGCGAAACAATTTTGAAACCGCTCAGGGCCTCCCGTTTGGGGGCCTCGGAAAGGTTTCTTTTGGCTTCCCGGGGGCCTCTTGCGGCCGTCTTGGCTGCTTCTTGGGTCGTCTTGGGGCCGTCTGGGCCGTCTTGGGGCGGTCCTGGGCCGCCCAAGATCGCTCTTGGGGCTGTCTCGGGTGCCTCTTAGGCCGCCTTGGGCGCCTGTTGGGCCATCGTGGAACCGTCTTGCGCCGTCTTGGGGTCCTCTTGGGGGCCTGCTGGGCCTTCGTGGAGCGATCTGACTGGGTCCTGGAGCCGTCTGGGGCCCTTCCTGGCCCAGCCTGGCGAGAGCGCGAAAATCTTTCAAACACCATGAGAAATCTATGATTTTGGCAGCCTGGGGCCGTTAACGTTAAGTCGGGCCTGTCCCCCTACAGGGGGATTTTCGCCGAAAAATCAAACATACCCCACAAATGCCCCAAAAAGGTCAGAAAATACTAAAAAATAGTCCCCAGACTAACTTTGGACTAGGTTTTGACTATTTTCGGGGTACTGTTTATTTTTCGTCGAAAATCCCCCTGTAAAGGGGACAGGCCCGACTTAACGTTGGCGAGGTTCTCCCGGTCCCTTTTGGAGGCCGCCAGGCCCGTTCTCGGGCCCTCTCGGGCCGCCCTGGGGCTCGCTGCGCTGGGGGCCCCGATGGGGCAGCCGGGGCGGCCTCGGCTGCGGGAGGGGACCCCGAGGACAGAACCCCTCTCGAAGACGAGCGGGGCCCCCGAAAGCTTCGACCAGATCTAGGGGAACAAAAGGTGGCATAAACATGCAAACTCGGAGGCCCGCGCGGATTTCTCGGATCGGCGCTGGGGCCCCCCGGCGGCGCCTCCGGCGCCGCCCCTGGCGCGCTCCGCGCGCCAGGGAGGGGGGTCCAGCGCCGATCCGAGAAATCCGCGCGGCCCTCCGAGTTTTATGTTTGTGTCACTTTTCAGAAGTCCTCCTCCTCCTCCTCCTCCTGCTCCTCCTCCTCCTCCTCCTCCTCCTCCTCCTCCTCCTCCTCCTCCTCCCCCTCCTCCTCCTCCCTCCTCCTCCTCCTCCTCCCCTAAAATCCCCTCGAAATGCACCCACGGCCGAGGCGCCGAGGGCCGAGGCCCCTGCAGGAGCCGGGCCCGGCCGCGACGACCCGGAGGGCCTCCGGGGGCCAGGGAACGTCGAGCGTCGATGCTGGAGGTTCGGACCTCGGCGTGGAGATGACGACGGCGGCGGCACCCGAAAAAAAACATCAAAATGCACGCTATACTTTCTTTCAAAACGCAGTGCACTAAACATGGTTTGTGTTGCATGTGAGATCTGCACAACGCCACAGAGATTGTTTGGCTTTTCTTTGCCTTTCTGGGAGGGTGAATGGCTGAGGCTGGAAAAGGGAAGAGTGGAGATGAGGGCAGTGAGGAAAGAAAAGGTATGGGAGCGAGGAGGTGGCAGGCAAGGGAGGGGAGGGAGCTCGAGATGGAAAAATGAAAGACTGGGGCCGCTGAGCAGGCTCGGCGGCCACGGCGGGAGTCTGCCCGCTGCTTCTGGCGTCCCAGAGCCGACTGTGCGAATGCACAGGCAGCTGTCATGGGCGCTGGCCGAGTTCCGTCGCTTGGGCCCCCCCACGTTCGGGGGATGGTGCCACGAAACGTGGGAGGGGTGTGCCGAAGCAGAGACACGGAGGAGGGAAAAGAAGGAGTAGGGCAGAGGCAGAAGGGGAGGAGGGAGAATGGGAGAGAATGGGGGGGGAGGGGGAGAGGGGAGAAGGATTCGGGCCGCTCCCCCGGGGCGCCGTCGGCGAAGCGCGCGGCTGCTGGGAGAGACCCCGATGGCAGCGGCCCTCTCAAAGACAGGCGGGGAGCCCCCGAAGGCGGCGACCCTCCTCGGCGAAGCTGGCCCGGCTCCCCTCGACAGGACGCCCGGCCGGGACCCCTGCCGGAGTCCAAAGGGTTCAGCTGACCGGGCCGCGCCTGGCCGCGATGACGAGGGGCCCGGAGGGCCAGAAAACGTCGAGCCTCGATGCTGGAGGCTCGAACCTCGGCGTGGAGATGACGACGGCGGCGGCGGCGGCTGCTGCAGGAGCTCGGGTCTGGGCAGGGGCGGAGCAGAGGCATGAATGGAGGGCATGAGCGGAAGACGGAAGAGAGACGTGATGCAAGAGAGAAATAGTGTATCGCCTAGACGTCGCCCAAATGAACCAAGTGGAGAATTGCTCACACCAGCGTCCAATCGTCGGACCTCCCGTGTACCTAGGCGCCCGAGCCGCCTCTGAGCGGCCGAAATGCAGGGCTCGAGGGTACGAGGGACGGGTACGTCGTGGGCCGCGGCGCTCATCATCTCCGCGGAGGAGCGCGGCTCGCAAGTGCCCCGGATGACAAGCCAGGGTCCTCGGAGCGTGAAAACATTTGTCTGGGCGTGCGATATGCCTCGCGCCTCTCGTCCGCCCCCCCACTGGAAGAGGCAACTTCGGAGCCTCCCGGGGTCTTCGTGAGGCTTCTTTTTTGGCGTCTTGGGAGCCTCTCGGGGCCCTCTTGGGCTGTCTTGGGCGCCTCTTGGGCCGTCTTGGGGCGTCTTGGGCTGCTTTGGGGCTGTCTGGGCCGTCTTGTTGCCACTCTTAGGACTCTTTTGGAATCCTCTTGGGCCGTCTTGGGTACCTCTTGGACCGTCCTGGTGTCGTCTTGGGCCGTCTTGGCGCTCTCCTGGGGGCTCCTGGGGATTTTCGGGGCAGTCTGAAGGAAGTGTAGGGCCGTCATCGACATTATGAAGGCGGGGAAAAGCGAGAATGCCCCATATGCGTGTTTTCCGATGGGATTGGGATGAGTTTCGCTTCAGGGGGCCCTCCTGGGGGTCCTCTCGGAGCGCGTCTTGGGGGCCTCTTTGGGTCTTAGGCCGCCTTGAAGCTATCGTGGGCGTCTTGGAGCGCTCTCGGGACCGTCTGAAGTCGCATTTGGGCATCTTGGGGCCGCGGGGCCGGGAGGAGCCGAACAAGCAAATTTGATGCATGGGACCTTCTGGCACGCGGGGGTGCCTGCACTGTCTAAGCGATGACGTCGGGCTCCAGCGTCGTCTCTAGCATCTCGCCGAGCAGAGCCAGAGCCCGCTGCCACTGCCCGCCCTGCGCGCACGCGCTGATCCCAGCGTTGCAGCTAATGGCGTTGGGCCCGAACGTCGCCTCCCACATCTCACGGAGCACCGACAGTGCGTGCTGCCATTGCCCGCCGCTCCTGCATGCGCTCACAGTCGACACGTAGTGCCTGGGGACGAGTTGCACACCCAATCGAATTCCCTCGCGAAGCAACCGCAGTGCTGCGACCCATTGTTTTGTCCGACAACAGTTCTTGATCGACGCCTCGAAGGAAATAGCGCCTCCTCGAGACCCTCGACAGATGTTCTGCATCCGGAAGCATACATCCAGAAAGGCACGGCACCGTGGCTGGTTGAGCAAAATGTTGCCTTGAGCGGAACTAGCACAACAACTGTGTAAACATAAACTGTCCTCCGCCTGCTCCTCAACATCCTCCTCCCTACCGCGCGGACGAAGATGAGGTCGAGTCCACGACCCGCTTCAATTCAGACCGCTCGCTGAACTGCAGCGGGGCGTGAACTCGACCCCCCGCCTACCGCGCGGACACTGACGAACTCGAATTCACGACCCGTCTGAAAACAGACCAGTTGTCGGAATTGCGCTGTTCCTACACTCAGTCTCTGTCACGCTGTGCTGTTGGGTGCTTGTTTGGGTGCTATTTGGGGCCTTCCCGGTGGCCTCCTGAGGCCTCCCGGTGGCCTGTTGGCGGCCTCGGGGGTCATCTTTGGGCGGAGGGCTCGAAGTGGAAACTTGGGTCCCCCTCTTGGGCTCATCTTGCGTCGACTTCGGAGCTTCTTGGTCCGTCATGGGGCCCTCTTGTGCCGTCTACAGGGCCCTCCTAGGGGCCTCTTGGGCAATCCTGGGGCGATTTGGGGAACTTGGGTGGTCTTGGACCGTGTTGGAATCAAGAAGGCGAATCTGCTACACATGCACGTTTTCCGAAGGGGGATGGGACGATTTTTGCTGATCGGGGTCATCTTGGAGCGTTTTTTTTCTTGTCAGCCAGGTGTCAAGTTGCACCAGCACTGGCGTGCGAGGCATGCGGGCAATACAGTGACCATGCAGATTGTCATGGCACGAAACTGATGGGATGGGTCTGGCTCTGAGAGGGCCTCGATCAGAGCGGCCAGTGCGCCGCACGAACGATGCAGGGAACAGAGGCCTGCAGTCTGGAGGGGACAGGAGGAGGGGGAGCCCCTCGACCGGAGGCGGGCTCACGGGAGCCCCACGATCGGGCACTGGCTCAGGAGATGAGGACTAAGAGTACAGTCGGGGCGTTGACCTAAGGAACCCTAAATAAGGAACGAGGCCTCTTTTTCCCATAAGTGGAACTTCGATTGTCCATGGAAAACTTCAGGAAAACCCGAGGATCACTGCAAAACAACTACACGGAGCTCCTCCCGAACGAAAAGGTGCCTTCTTCAGGGCCCCGACTGTAGCAAGCCGACGCTGACATGAAAATGGTTGGCCGAGCTCTGAAAGGGTCTCCATCAGAGCAGCCAACGCGCCGTGCGAGCGATGTGCAATTCGCAATCGAACCTTGCGGCCCAACCCGGCTCTTGCAAATGCTGTCGGCGCTGCTGTGGAAAACCGTGCAGCCCCACACGGGATCTGCCCCGCCCTGACAGAAGTCATAGGGTTTCCGGCCCGAGATGGGCCCACTCGGGCCCGCCATCAATCTGAAATAAGAGGAGACTGGGACTGCCCAATAGATTACCGAATGAGCGGTGGGGTGCATCAGAAGAAGAATCCGGCGACAGGCGTGATAGGCGTCCCTGACCGTCTCCCCGTAAGGAAAGCATTGACGTGCGTCACAAGCAACTTATGACCAGGGTCACCATATGACAGGAGGAGGAGGAAAAGGAGGAGGAGGAGGAGGAGGAGGAGGAGGAGGAGGAGGAGGAGGAGGAGGAGGAGGAGGAGGAGGAGGAGGAGGAGCCCCCCCCCCCCCCCCCGGACGGAGGGGGCACCCGCTCCGGCCCGACGCGGGGGCGCCCCGGAGGCAGCGGTCTCCCGGCGCCGCAGCGTCGGCCAGGACGTCTGGGCTGCCCTCGCCGTCGTGCCTCCAGCGCGGAGCGCGGCGGGCGGCGCCCTCGCAACCGGCATCGTAGGGCACCGAACTCTGCACACCGACGCCGTTGTCTGGCCTCGCACGGAGTCTCGCACAGGGAAGCGGCTCCTGGCGTACACGGGGTCCGGGTGCATCCATGCTTCTTTGCTTCCCCAGGACAAGCGGGGCAAAAAGTAGACACCACACCACCGCGACGTCGTCCCCGAGCCTCCAAAAAGGTCCTCGGATTGCAAAACCGCCCGCCACTGGCAATGCATATGCTCCAATTTCCGACATCTCGCTGCACGGGCACGACGGGGGCGAACGGCCGCTCTCGCAGCGTCGCCGGCAGGGCGCCTCTGCAGGGGGATGTTGGACGAAACTTAAAACATACGCAAAACATCATCAAACGTAGTCAAAAATAATAGAAAATCGTCCCCAGACTATTTTTTAACTATGTTTGAATATTCCCCCTGTAGAGGGACAGGCCCGACTGAAGGTTGCGGGTTCCATGTATTGTTCAATGCTGCCGACGCCACCCCCACTAGGATTGGTGGGCACCTTGGTTGGGGCCTCCGGGTGGGGCTGGGGTGGCCTGGTGGGTGGTGCATTACGAGACCAGGATCTCAAGGTCTGCCCAGGGTACTGCATCGCCAACGCATGTCGATCTTTCTCTTCCCCAGGCCGCCCTGAGGGGCAACGATCGGGGAGGAGTGGCACAAGGGGGAGGAAACATCGACCCAGAATCGGCGATACATCGCCGATAGATCGGATATAAGCCCCCGAAGGCGAATCCGCACGTCAATGGCAGGGTGGGGCTATCAGGCCCCTATCGGCGAATGGGCGATTGGGGGTCGATGCAGTCCACCCATGCCTATCTTCCTATCGTTGCCCCTGACACCCGCGTCCGCGCCCGCGCTGCGCGTCCCCAAACCCCCGACGTCATGATTTGTGCTATGACACGACCCCTGGAGGGCTCGACCCATTCCCCGGAACCGGCTCTTCATCGCGAGTCGTGTTTTGACGTCCCCGAGGCCCAGCTTGGGCCCCTGGAGGCCGAAAATAGTGAAGAAACTCCCGTCGTCGTTGTCATCGCGACGCGTCTAGAGGCCTCCGAAATGGGCTCCGAGTCGATGGGGTCGGAGGATCGCGCCGCATCGCCGATACATCGAATGCCTGAGCGATGCATGGGCGACGTCGGCGATGCATCGGCGACGTCGGCGCGGAGAGAATCGGGCTCGCGCCTCCTCTTCCTCCTCCTCCTCCTCCTCCTCCTCCTCCTCCTCTTCTCCTCCTCTCCTCCTCCTCTCCTCCTCTTCTCCTCCTCCTCCTCCTCCTCTTCCTCGCTCGTCTTCCTCGCTCCTCCTTCTCATCCTCCTCCTATTCCTCCTCCTCTTCCTCCTCCTCCTCCGCCTCCTCCTCTTCCTCGCTCGTCTTCCTCGCTCCTCCTTCTCATCCTCCTCCTCCCATTCCTCCTCCTCTTCCTCCTCCTCCTCCTCCTTCTCCTCCTCCTCCTCCGCCACCTTCATCTCCATGGCCTGGCGAGGGCCCCCGGGAGGCCGAACACGGCAAAACAAAGGATGCCACGAAGCCCTCCGACACGCCCTCGCGGGCCGCGAGGAGCCGTCGCTGTCGGGACTGTGGGACCTCGACAGCGGTGTGCTCCTCAGGACGTTGTCGTCGTCGTCGTCGTCGTCGTCGTCGTCGTCGTCGTCGCCGTCGTCGTCGTCGTCGTCGTCGCCGTCGTCGTCGTCGTCGTCGTCGTCGTCGTCGTCATCGTCGTCGTCGTCGTCGTCGTCAGCGTCGTGAGCGTCGTCGTCGTCATCGTCGTCGTCGTCGTCGTCGTCGTCGTGGTCGTCGCCCGACCGCCGTCGCTTCCTTCCTCACGGCGCGCCCGCGCGGCCGCGTCCGCGCCCGCGCGGCCGCGCCCGCGCCCGCGCGCGGCGCGCGCCCGCGCGGCGCGCGTTTGCGCCCGCGCGTTTGCGCCCGCGCGGCCGCGCCCGCGCCCGCGCGCGCGCGCGCCCGCGCGGCGCGTTTGCGCCCGCGCGTTTGCGCCCGCGCGTTCGCGCCCGCGGGGCGCCCGCCGCTGGTGGGCGGATGCGACTCGCGGGCGGGGCGCCTGGAGACTCCGAAGGGGCGGGGGCGGCGCGGGGCGGCGCCCCGGCGGGCGAGGTTGTACGGTTTCCCCCGGGGCCGTAGGCGACCCGAGGAGGAGGAGGAGGAGGAGGAGGAGGAGGAGGAGGAGGAGGAGGAGAGAGGAGGAGGAGGAGAGGAGGAGGAGGAGGAGGGAGAGGAGGAGGAGAGGAAGAGGGGGAGGGCGAGGAGGAGGAGGAGGAGGAGGAGGAGGAGGAGGAGGAGGAGGACGGGTCGCCTAAGCATTTCGGAGAAACCCTCCAGGCGAGGTTTGTTCCGAGGCCGCTCCTCGCCATCGCTCGGACGGCCATGTGTTGTGCCTGTGTCGACCGTCGTGCGCGTCTATTGTCTCGTAGTTCCCTGTGCGTTTGTCGACTTCGTGCGCGTAGGGTGGCCCACAGTGCTCCTCGCCATCGCTCGGACGGCCATTCCCTGTGCGTTTGTCGACTTCGTGCGTGTCGTTTCTCGTCAGGTGGCCCAACAGTGCTCCTCGGTGGTCCTCGCCGAGAAAAAATGCACACGTCCGAGCGATGCCAAGTGGTTGCGCGGTGGTCGACCCCTGGCCAGCTGCGATGTTTGTTGAAGCCGGCAGTCGCGGTTTTTGCGAGGTCGGCCGCGATCGTTTTCGAGGTCGGCTGCGATGGTTGTTGAAGTCGGTCGCGGTTTTTGCGAAGTCGGCCGCGATCGTGTTCTCGAGGTCGGCTGCGATGGTTCTTGGAGTCGGTCGCGACTTGTGCGAGGCTGGTCGCGAATTGTTCGATGTCCGTTGCGATGTTTTGAAGGCGGACGCGATGTTTGCGGGGTCTGAGCACCGTTTGTCCGACCCCCATCCCCAGCGGAGTGGCCTGGGCCCCACCGGCCGATTTACCCCCCTAGATGTGGATATAGACCGCTCCCTTCGGGTTTCGAGGGGTGTATCCCCAACTGGGGTGGTAATTTGGTGGGGGTCTCGCAGGGGATGGGGATGGGGATGCGGATTTGTTACACGATACCGAGATCAGATCTAGGGCTTTGGTCGTGTTTTTGTTGTGCGATGTTGCAGCCTGCTCGCGCCGTCGGATCCCAGGGATCCTGTCGCGTGTCGCGGGCGCGCTGAAGAGGGGGGCCAAGAAGAAGGGGCTCCGCCGACGCGATCTTTTCGCCCGGCGTTTCATCGCAAGTCGTTCTTTGGACAACTCTGGGGCTCGGTCATTGGAAAACCAAAAGGCACCGATACCGCTAACCCCGGGTGCGTTCTGACCAGAGGCGAATCCAGCGCTGGCGACGAAGGCCACCCAGGAAGTCCCAAAGAGGAAGGAGGAAGGCGAACGGTACTGGCACCGGTTCTTCCTCTGAGGTGAGCCAGTTTGCATCCTCGTGTCTGTCCCCTCTCGGCACTATGCGCGTCGAATCGGTGTCGAATCCATGTCGGACTCGTCGGATCTGGGCCGGATCCGTGCCGAATCCGCGCCGAATCCACGCCAAGTCCGCGTCGAGTCCGCGTCGAGCCCGCGTCATGCACACGAGAAGGCACCAATTCGGGGGACAGGCGAGGCCCCCCGAAGATGCAACGTAAGGTTAGGTCGGGCGCGTCCCCCTACATGCGGATTTTGGACGAGAAATAAAAAATACCCCCAAAATGCTGAAAGATGGAAGACAAATCGTCCCCAGACTATTTTTTACTATTTTGGAATATTTTCCTCCTGTAGAGGGACAGGCCCGACTTGAACGCAAGGCGAGGGCCCCTGGAAGCCGAAACCTCGGGGATCTTCTGACCCGGGTCAATCCAGACCCGGGTCAGCAAGAGACCAAACAACTGCAATGCAGGACAACAAAAACTGCAGCGCAGGTCTTCGCAAACCCGGGTCAGCCAAGATGCGCGGCCGCCTCGCGGCTCGCCAACCCAGGTCAGCCAGAGGGGGTCTTCGCAGGATCCTGCAAGATCCGGTGCCCTGGCTGACCCCCGTTTGCATTGACCCCCGTCTCTCAAGCTCCGATAAGAAGCAGGGGTGCTTCTAATGATGGGCCTGTTTTCCACCACCACCACAAGTCGGAGGGGGAGGGGGTCCTCCTCCTCCTCCTCCTCCTCCTCCTCCTCCTTCCCCCGTCTCTTGACCCCCGTCTCTCGAGCCCCGAACACCTGCCGAGAGCACGGCGCCGGGCTCCGAGAGCCCCTCCTCGAGGTGGGCGGGCCCCGGGCTCGGCCCTCCGGCGGGCGCGCGGGAGGAGCCTGGCACCTTCCGGAGAAGAACGCCCTCGACGGGGAGGAGGGGGAGGAGGCTCGAGGAGGGGGAGGGGGAGGGGGAGGGGGAGGAGGAGGAGGAGGAGGAGGAGGAGGAGGAGGAGGAGGAGGAGGAGGAGGCTCGACGAGGAGGAGGAGGTGGAGGAGGGAGAGGAGGCTCGAGGAGGGGAGGGGGAGGAGGAGGAGGCTCGAGAAGGCTCGAGGAGGAGGAGGAGGAGGAGGAGGAGGACCATCTATGCACCACGAGGGCCGCTCCTCTAGGTGGGCGGGCCCCGGGCCAGCGCGCCGCCCTCTTGTGGCAACTCGCGGGAGCCTCCCAAACCAACTCGCTGGGCCTTGCGATGTCGACGCTAATCGACGCCAGTTGACACCAAATCGGCACGAATCGGCGCGAGTCGACGCTAGATCGGCGCTAGCCCCTCGATTACCAGGCGCTACTCGACGCTAGTGCATTTTTCCAAACCATCCTGTGGTGTTGGGTCCTCGTTTTGAAGAGACAGGGCCCCGCGTTCCTTCCTCCTCCTCCGCCCGCTGCCCCCTCCCTCCTCCTCTCATCAGCATCATCACCGTCATCATCACCATCGCCATCACCATCACCATCACCATCACCATCATCATTACCCAAGGGGCTAGCCGTATCATCATCATCATCATCAGCAGCATCATCATCATCATCATCATCATCATCATCATCATCATCATCATCATCATCATCATCATCATCATCATCATCATCATCATCATCATCATCATCATCATCATCATCATCATCATCATCATCATCATCATCATCATCATCATCATCATGATCTGATCGATCGATCAGGCATCATCATCATCATCATCGCATGATCATCATCATCATCATCATCATCATCATCATCGCATCATCAGCATCATCATCATCATCATCATCATCATCATCATCATCATCATCATCATCATCATCATCATAATCATAATCATAATCATGATCATGATCATCATCATCATCGTCGTCATCATCATCATCATCGTCATCATCATCATCACCATCATCACCATCGTCATCATCTTCGACATCGTCACCGTTACAGTCATCGTCATCGTCATCGTCATCGTCATCATCATCATCATCATCATCATCATCATCATCATCATCATCATCATCATCATCATCATCATCACCCATTTCGGCGCACCATCGTGGCCCCACAGGGAGCTCCACCGAAGGCCCCAGTGGGTTTGGGCGCATGCGGTTCCCCCACCCAGGGCAGCGTTTCGTGGCCCCACAGGGAGCTCCACCGAAGGCCCCACTGGGGGTGTTCGCATGCGGTTCCTTCATACAGGGCAGCGTTTTGTGGCCCCATAGGGAGCTCCACCGAAGGCCCCACTGGGGGTGTTCGCATGCGGTTCCCCCACCCAGGGCAGCGCTTCGTGGCCCCACAGGGAGCTCCACCGAAGGCCCCAGTAGGGGTGTTCGCATGCGGTTCCTTCACCCAGGGCAGCGTTTCGAGGCCAGAATGGGAGCTCCACCGAAGGCCCCAGTGGGGGTGTTCGCATGCGGTTCCTTCACCCAGGGCAGCGTTTCGTGGCCCCTATAGCGAGCTCCACCGAAGGCCCCCCTGGGGGTGTTCGCATGCGGTTCCTTCACCCAGGGCAGCGTTTCGAGGCCAGAATGGGAGCTCCACCGAAGGCCCCAGTGGGGGCGTTCGCATGCGGTTCCTTCACCCAAGGCAGCGTTTCGTGGCCCCATAGGGAGCTCCACCGAAGGTTTTTCCAACCATCCTGTGGTGTTGGGTCCTCGTTTTGAAGAGACGGTGCCCCGCGTTCCTTCCGTCCTTCCTTCCTCCCCGCCCTCCTCCCCCTCCTCCCTCCTCCCCCTCCTTGCCTCTGCTCTCGGCACACCTCTCAAACGTTTCGTAGCCCCATAGGGAGCTCCACCGAAGGTCCCAGTGGGCGTGGGCGCATGCGGTTCCCCCGCCCAGGGCAGCGCTTCGTGGCCCCATATGGAGCTCCACCGAAGGCCCCAGTGGGGGTGGGCGCATGCGGTTCCCACACCCAGGGCAGCGTTTCGTGGCCCCATAGGGAGCTCCACCGAAGGCCCCAGTGGGGGTGGGCGCATGCGGTTCCCACACCCAGGGCAGCGTTTCGTGGCCCCATAGGGAGCTCCACCGAAGGCCCCAGTGGGTTTGGGCGCATGCGGTTCCCCCACCCAGGGCAGCGTTTCGTGGCCCCATAGGGAGCTCCACCGAAGGCCCCAGTGGGCGTGGGCGCATGCGGTTCCCCCACCCAGGGCAGCGTTTCGTGGCCCCATAGGGAGCTCCACCGAAGGCCCCAGTGGGGGTGGGCGCATGCGGTTCCCCCACCCAGGGCAGCGCTTCGTGGCCCCATATGGAGCTCCACCAAAGGCCCCAGTGGGGTTGGGCGCATGCTGTTCCCCCACCCAGGACAGCGCTTCGTGGCCCCATAGGGAGCTCCACCGAAGGCCTCAATCGGGGTGTTCGCATGCGTCTCTCCGACCCAGGACAGCGTTTCGTGGCCCCACACCGAAGGCGCCAGAGGCGCAGTTCGCATGCGTCTCCCTCACCCATGACAGCGCTTCGTGGCCCCATAAGGAGCTCCAGCGAAGGTCCCAATGGCGCAGTTCGCATTCGTCTCCCTCGCCCAGGGCAGCGTTTCGTGGCCCCATAGGGAGCTCCACCGAAGGCCCCAGTGGCGGTGTCCACATGCGTCCGCGCCACCAATTTCGGCGCACCCTTCACAAGTTTCGTGGCCCCATAGGAGCTCCACCGAAACGGGTACCCACAATGCGGTACTCGCAACTGCACATGGTTGGGTCCTTCGTCAGGCTAATTTTCAAAGGGGATCACCAGGGCAGACGAGGCTCCCATGACTTGCTACCGAACCCCACGCTGAGGGGCAGGGAGGGGAACCTCGAGCCTGAGCCGACGACACGTCGCCGGCAGATCTGCAGTAGGCCCCCGATGGAGAAGCCGCACACCCCCCTGGCGGGGTGGGCTGTCGGGCCCCTCACGGCGATCGACTCGGGGTCGATGCCTCCCTCCTGAGCCTACAGGGCAATTTTTAATACATCGGATTTTTGTTTTAAACACCGGATTTCTAATACATGACTATTGTATGCATAGATTTGTGCATGAACCCATCGCTGTTTTTGAAACTAGATCCCTGCATATTTAATACATGATCCGCACGCGGGGCATGTACTAAAAACGGCACTGCATCCCCACCTGCCGGTCCCCTCTGGTTTTCGGGTCATGCCTCGGCTCTCGTCGGCTACAGGCAAGAGTGACCCTGGGTAAGAGTGACCTTTGGTGCGCGGCGTGTTGGGGGCCGCGGGGAGACCAAACCTGGGCGCGCAAGCCGCTGCTACCGCTTCGTTTTCAGCCATCCGAGGGCCCATCTGTGCCCGCACCACATGTCACTCCAGCGAAAGGTCACTCTTTCGTCTAGTCGATCTCTGATGGCGTGGCCGGTCGCGACGATCCCAGCAGCCCAAGAACGCCCTCGACGAGAAGCGGCTGATAGAAACCACACCGGGCCTCGAAAACTTACGAAAACGTGGGGGAACTTCAGGGACCTTTGAAAACTTGTTGAACAAAAACGAACCTGGCGAAGGACCCGACCATATGCAGCTGCGGGTGCCGCAAGACAAGTGGAGACTGAGGAAAGGGGCCAGGCAAAAGAACTGAAGGAAGGGGCTAGCAAACGGGAAGGACGGAACGACATTGCTGTAGGCCGACGAGATCTATGCATATCTACTGCTCCCGGCCAGGCCAATCCTGGGCCCAAGAGCTGTGTATATGCCTCCCTGGCCAAGCCAGGAGGGCGTATACACAGCTCTTGGGCCCAGGATTGGCCTGGCCGGGAGCAGTGGATATGCATAGATATCGTCGCCCGATTGCTGATGGGTTCGCAAAACTCGACCGTAACGGGTTACATCTGGATATAACCCGTCACGGTTGATCTGCGCGTCTGTCGGCGCGGCCCTGGGGGGCAGCAGGCGGCAGCGCCCTCGGTGGGGCTCCGTAGGGGGCCACGGAGCGTAGGAGGGGTGCGCCGAAACAGAGGCGGGCACCTCATGCGAGCCCTGCCGCTGGGGCCTTCGGTGGAGCTCCCCATGGGGGCCACGGAACGTGTGAGGGTTGTGCCGAAATGGAGGTGGGCACCGCATGCGAACCCTGCAACTGGGGCCTTCGGTGGAGCTCCCTATGGGGCCACGAAACGATTGAGAGGTGTGCCGAAATGGATATGCGGAAGGCGGAAGGCAGAGGCAAGGATGTGAGGAAGGAGAAGGTTTGGGAGACACAAACAAATTACGGTACCGCTACTCCCTGGACCCAGGGAAAAACAAAGGAAAGGTAACGGTATGTGTACCGTGTTCCTCCCCTGAGAGGGGAAGGCGTGAACGCGGGGCGCCGCGGATTCCAAAACGCGGGCCCGACACCACAAGTTGGTGGGGAATAGCTCCCCGTCGCTCGGACGTCCATTCCCTGTGCTCTTTTTGCCGGCTTCGTGCGCGGCTTTTTTGCAGGATGATCCAGGGTGCTCCTCCATAATCCCCGCCGAGAACAAAGCGTCCGAGCGATACTGAAGGGGCCCTGGGACACACAAATAAATACACACAAATAACAGGATTCCCCATATTTTCCCATATTTTCTGGGTTTCTGTCTTCCCCCCCACTGCCCATATTTTGATACATTTTTCCTGGGAGTGGACGATTGATTGTGTCTGTGTGTTTCTTTCCCTCCTGAGATACTAAGATAAAAGGGGCCGCGAGCCACCGTCCGCCCCAGCCGTTCATTAGCGCGCGCGCGCCGATCGCGCGCGCCTGCGCCCCGGGCGGCCGCCCCGCGCGCGCTCAGGGCCGGGGCCCCGCGCGGCTGTTGGCACGCGGGGCCCCTCGGCGGCGCCGCGGGCCCGCTCGCGGCTTCGGGGGCTGCGTGCCACTGGCCGAGGGCGCCCCGGGGCCGTTCGCTTGACTGAAGGGGCCCTGGGACACACAAATAAATTCACACAAATAAACATATTCCCCATATGTTCCAATATTTTCTGCGTTTTTGTCTTCCCGCCCATATTTTCCCATATTTTCTTGGGAATCGACGATTAATTGTGTCTGTGTGTTTTTCCCCCTCCTTATTGACCCTGGACAGGCGGCGACATCCGAGCACCGCAGTCGGGCTGCCGAGGCCAGGAGCGATCCAGAAGGGACGGCGCCCCTTGTTGGCCCCGGGAGCGCCTGCGTGCCCGAGGGGGGCCACGGGCGACAGCCACGACAGGACCGAGGGGAACAGCGAGCCTCTGCCGAACCCACGGCGGTCCCTCTCTCGGCGCTCTGACCGGCAGCCCCACCAGCCGTTGGGCTCTCCTGCAGCGATGGGAGGCGGGGGCAGGGCTCGGGCTCCGCCGCGTGCTCGACGAGCTCCGAGCCCTGCCCCCTCCGCGCCTCGAGTCGCCCGAATCCTGCATCGATGGGAGGCGGGGCCTCCTCCTCCTCCTCCTCCTCCTCCTCCTCCTCCTCCTCCTCCTCCTCATCATCATCATCATCATCATCATCAACATCCCTCCTCCTCCTCCTCCTCCTCGGGCTTCGCCGCGTGCTCGACGAGCTCCGCGCCCTGCCCCCGCCGCGCCTCGAGTCGCCCGAGTCGTTGAGCGGCGGGGGCACGGCTCGGGTGCTCCGCCGCCGTCTGGGGCGCCCGCGCCCTCGTGAGGCGGGGCGCCCTCGTGAGGCGGGGCCCTCTCGGAGCGCCTGGGGTTCGGTCGGGCCTGTGCTCCTGCAATAAGGGGGGCAGACAAGCCTACCTCGCTTTGGACCACCCTCGCTTGCCAAGAGATGTCAAGCGGTGCCAAGCTGCGGCCTGTACTGGTCAGGCCGCTTGACGAGGAGGCGCGTGGTATGACCTGGTTTTGCCTGGAAGCGAAAGCGGGGTAGGTAATGCACGCTCTGATGCAAGGGGATTTAGGACGAGAAGGCTTAACAAGTCAAACAGCATATTCAAAGATATTAGAAGCATCGTCCCCGGACTGTTTCTCTACCATTTTGGACTTTTCCCCCCGTAGAGGGACAGGCCCGCCGACAAATGGCTGTCACGCGCTCTTGTATGGTCACCTGCCGGAAACAGGTCCCAAGGGAGGCCGCGGAAGACGTGGGAATCTGATGTCCAGCGCTTCTGCGACAAGCACGGGATCGGCGACTGGAGAGCAGCAGGCAAAGACCCACATTTTTGGAATTGCATGGCAGGAGATGTTCTTCACCACATGAGCGTCTGCTAATTTCCACCCGCCTGTGCCCTAAGCGGCCGCCCTTCGCGGGCATACATGCTTGACCTCGACCTTGACTTATGTCGGGCGTGTCCCCCTACAGGGGGATTTTTTTGACGAAAAATAGAAGATACACCAAACATACCCCAAGAAGGTCAAACAATACTCAAAAATAGTCCCCAGACTATCTTTGGACTGCTGTTGGACTATGTTTGGGGTATTCTGTATGTTTCGTCGAAAATCCCCCTGTAGGGGGACACGCCCGACTCAAACCTTGACCTCAGGAGGGACAGGGCCCGACTCGTCCCTGGGGGCACCGGGCCCAGGGGCACCTCCGGCAGCAGCCCCCGCCCCGCCTGGCATCCGACGGCGCGGCGCTCTCTGCCCGACCCCAGCGCGCCTCCTTCTGCTGAGCATCTCCTCAGGCTGGAGGGCTCAGGGCGAACTCCACATGTGATTACCTACCAGACCGCCCCAACCCAACCCGAAGACCCCAATTTCGGGTTGGGGGGGGGGGAAGGGCTCCATGTGTGTTTTTTCGGTGTTCCCCGACCCCCCCCCCCAACTGGAAGTGGAGGGCAAATTCAGGCCTCCGGGTTGGGTTGGGGTGGTTTGGTGGGTGGTGACACATGGGCTCTTGCACCTCGAAGATCAACCCGTTCTGCTGCTCGCCCCTTGCAGCTTCAAGCCTCGGAGGCCCCTCGAAACGGCACTTCCCATCCACCCTTTGCTCTCCAAAGGAGCCGCTCCGTTTTGTACCTCGCCTGCCTCGGCCGCTTCGCGGCCTCGGCCCCGAGGCCCCGCTGCCAGTCTGCCACTCGGGGGCTGGGCGGAAGGGGGGGATAGCAAAGGGGAAGTTTGAGAATCAGCTCACGTAGCTGATCTTCTCGGCTCTGGGGCTCTCGCGGCTCTCGCTCGAGACTTCCTCACGATTTGCTCAAGCACAGCGCTCGCTCGGGGGCCGCGTCGCCTCGCGCGCGCGCGAGGCCCCCGACCTCCGCCGGCATGACTTGCGGGTCGGGCGAAAGTGGGGGACAGCAAAGGGGGGATTGAGAATCAGCTCACGCAGCTGATGTTCCCGGCGCCTCCCGGCGCTGGAGGCGGCCATGTATGGAGGAATGGGCCCCTCGGTGGGGCCGAAACCAGCTGCAAGCAGCAGATTTCGTGACCGCCCCCTTTCCCTATCCCCCCCTTTCGTCCGGCCCGAGCCACGCGGGTCGTCGACGCCCAACTTCGGGCCCCAGGGCCATCACGGATCGGTCCGGCTCGAAGCAAGCGCTGCAGAGAGTTGGAGCCGAGTTGGCGGCGAGCGAGGGGGGGAAGCGAGAGGGAGAAGGCCTTCTTTCTCAGAAGGCTTGGAAGTCCCCCGGCCTTCTGAGAAGTTGTCCGAGCCTTCCCCGAAGGCGCAGGCAGCTTCTGAGAAGGCGCCCGGTGGGCTTCTGAGAAGTCCCGCCGCCTGCTGAGGAGGACTCCTCCCTCTCATTTCCCCCCCTCGCTAGCCGCCGATCGAGGGCTCCGGTCTCGACTTGTTTTGCAGTGTTGCACTTTTGCTCGCAGCGTTAAGTCGGGCGTGTCCCCCTACAGGGGGATTTTCAACGAAGAATAAGAAAACTCAAAAAGTACTCCAAAATGGTCAAAAATCAAAAAAATGCCCAGAGTATTTCTGGACTATTTTTGAATATTCCTCCTGTAGAGGGACGGGCCCGACTTGTTCGCAGCGTCGGATCTCAGGTTGGCGTTCTGCTCGGGCCTGGCGTGCGCTTCTGCTCCCTGGCTTCCCACCCGCGTCGAGGCGCGGGCGGGGGGCTGGTGCAGAGGGCGGTTTCGCAGAGCCTGTGGCCCCAGATCTCTGGCGATCGTCGTCATCATCATCATCCTCGTCATCTTCTTCTTCTTCTTCGAACTATTATCATTATTATCATTATGATCATTATTATTATGATTATTATTAGCATTAATATTATTCTTATTTTTCTTCTTTACCACCACCACCACCACCACCATCATCATCATCATCATCATCACCACCACCACCACCACCACCACCACCATCATCACCACCACCACCACCACCACCACCACCACCACCACCACCATCATCATCATCATCATCATCATCATCATCATCATCATCATCATCATCATCATCAGCATCATCATCAGCATCAGCATCAGCATCAGCATCAGCATCATCATCATCATCATCATCATCATCATCATCATCATCATCATCATCATCATCATCATCATCATCATCACCCAGCCGCATCATGATCCTCCTCCTCCTCCTCCTCCTCATCATCATCATCATCATCATCATCATCATTTTCATCGTCATCGTCGTCGACCCAGATCTCCGGCGATGAGCGACGAGAAGCAACGGGTCTTCCGCGAGATGGCGCAGCGACCTCACGCGGTGGCGTGCGCAGGCCGCCAGCGCGGAACGCTGCTTTGGAGACGAGAGCGCTCACGCGCGACGTTGCTCGGGAAGCTTCCGCGCGAACGCCCACGCAGTCGACCCCCTGTATTCGCGTCGCTCACCGGGGCATATCTCGGCTCTCCAGCGGCCGTTGGGGACGATCTGAGCCCCCCCGAGAACACTCTCGGCGAACGCATCCCGCGGCTGGAAGACCGCCAAGAACTGGCAACAACTGCCGATAGTCTGGAAAACGCTACCTGCAGCCCGACCTTACGCGGGCAGCTGACGCGCGAATGTCCGCGCAGTCGACCCCGTTTGTCGCTCATCGGGGATGGTAGTGGCATGGGTCAATGCACGCCCGGGTCAGCCGGGCTGTGCAGGGTCCTGCAAAAGCCTGCGAGAGCCGGCGCTCTGGCTGACCTCCCGTTGCATTGACCTGCGTCTCCAGGCTCCCGACCCGAAAACGTCCGAAGACTTCCGGGGCACTCGAAGGCTCCCCATGGGCGTCGATGCCAGCAGGGCGACGACCTCTCTACACATCCACTGTTCCCTGGCCAGGCCTACGTACCCTGAGCCCAGCAACGGTGTATGCGCCAGGCCCGTCTGGCTTGGTCAGGAGGGCGCATACACAGCTCCTGGGGCCAGGGGGCAGTGGATATGCATAGATGTCGTTGCCCGAATACGTATGTTCGCCGCATGTCAAAGCAGAGGTCGGGGTTCGGCGCACCTCTCACACACTCCTCCTCCTCCTCCTCCTCCTCCTCCTCCTCCTCCTCCTTCTCCTCCTCCTCCTCCTCCCCCTCCCCCCCCTCCCAGCGGTACGGTCTGATTGGAGAGGACACGCGAGAGGACAAGCTTGGTGCCCGTCCTGCGCGCGAGCGCGGTCGTCGTCGTCGTCGTCGTCGTCGTCGTCGTCGTCGTCGTCGTCGTCGTCGTCGTCGTCGTCGTCGTCGTCTGAATGGAGAGGACACGCGAGAGGACACAACCGGCAGCGAGCGAGGGGGGGAAGTGAGAAGGAGAAGGCCTTCTCAGAAGGCGACGGGGCTTCTCAGGAGGCCTCTGGCCTTCTGAGGTTTTCTGTGTCTTCGGGGAGGGCTTGGAAAACGTCTCAGAAAGCCCAGGGACTTCCGAGCCTTCTGAGAAGGCCCGCTCCTTCTCACGACCCCCCCCGGGCTTGCCGCCGACGTAAGAACCTTCCGAGCACACGCGAGAGGACACAAGACCCTTCCGAGGCTACGCAGCCATCAGGCGTGGGCAATGGGTGGACACAACCCCCCTGGGCCCAGGGGTACGGTCGAGCTTGTAAGACGAAGCCATGACGAGGACCAACTTCGATGAAGCCTGGCCGCCTCTCGCCGCCGACGATTGCACGATGACCGACCAGAAGCCAGGACGAGGATAAGACCTGGTGAAGATAAATCGAGAATCTCTGAGATCCGGCGGCTCTCGAGGATGTATCGGGCGCCGCGGCCTTCTCAGAGCGTTCCCGAACGCTCTGAACGCTCTGAGAGCGTTCTGGAACGCTCTGGAACGGATTCATCCTCGTCCAAGCCCCGTCCGAGTTTGATTGGAGAGAACACGCGAGAGGACACAAGAGCCTTCCGAGGGCCGCATTGCCATTGCAATGCAGAAGGCACGGGCCGCTAAACACAGGAAACAAGAGCACCCATGATTCGGCAGGGTCGACCTACTGCTCAAACTCGGCTGTAGCTGCTATAGTCCCGACCCGCGGGACATTTCCCGAATGAAAGCGGCGCGCCGACACGGAACAGCAGAAACCCAACTGCGCCCGAATCGGAACCGGAGCCGGAACCGACCGACAGAACCGGTGACGGAGCCAGCAAGTGAAGGCACGCGCAGGCAAGAACACGAGAAAAAACTGCTCCGTGCGGGCGGGAACTGCCCCGCTCGTTCTGGGGGCGTCCACGAGTGGGGGGCGTCCAAGACGGGGGGGCCGCAGAACATTGTCCGAGGCACGTGCGCGGCCCAGGGGCGGCCAACAGGCGCACGAAGATGTGAGAGAGGGGGTCCTGACATCCGGGGTGATATCATGGCCCCGGCCATGAGTTCCACAGACGCACCCCTGGTCATCGCACCCCTCTTGGCCGCCCCCGGCCGCTTCCACGGCCTAGTAATCGGGGGTGGACAGAACCCCCTTTAGTAAAACGTGGCTTAGGGCACACGACCTCGGGCCCAAACCTGGCGGGCAAGCCTGGAAAATGACGGCCGCGGCGCCCTCTCGAGAACCGGAAACGGACAATTCACGAATCGACGTGTCAGGGTGGGGGGCTCTGTCCACCCCCGATGGTAAGGCCCCTGGGGAAGCAGTCGGAACCTCTGGGGCCGCAAGCGACCTGAGAGATCACGTCGTCGGATGCCTCTGGGCCCCCTGCCCGCTGCGCGCCACCACTGCGCGCCCCCCGCCTTCCGGGGGGGGGGGGAGAGAGAGGGGTAGGGACAAGCTAGGTGCGTTCGCGCCAGATCGGACATCGTATCCCTCCCTCCCAATCCTTCCCAGCGCGCAGATGTTCCTCCATCCGCGGGCGCTCATCGTAGCCGACCTGGAACTCCAACAAGAAGACTCCACCGTTGTGCGCAATCGGAAAAAAAAGGGGGAACTGGGTCCATAGGAGGAGGAGGAGGAGGAGGAGGAGGAGGAGGAGGAGGAGGAAGGAGGAGGAGGAGGAGGACGGGGAGGTAAAGCAGGAGGAGGAACAGGAGGAGGAGGAGGAGGAGGAGGCGGAGGAGGAAGAGCAGCAGGAGAGGAGGTGGCGGGTGGGCAGGAGGATGAGCAGGAGGACAAGCAGGAGGATGACGAAGGAGGACGAGGACGGACGGCGGCAGCAGCAGGAACTGAAGTGGAAGGACCAGGAGGAATGGGCGGACCAGGGGACGGCAGAGGGGAAAGGAAGGGGGCCACAGTGAAGATGAAAAAGGACCCCGATCTGGACAGGTGCCCCGCGAAGGGCCAGAACGCCACTCTGAGTGGCGAGAGCAAAGCGCCGATCCGAACATGAGGCCCACGCTGCAGCGGAAACACCACTCTGAAACACCGACACGAATTGCACCGTAAATGAGAAGGCAAGTTTTCAGATCCTGTGTGTAACGCGACCGCACGCGGAGAGGGCTGGACAACTTGCGGACAGGGTCATCGGAGAGAGGAGGGCAGAAGGCATACTGTGGAAGCGTGAAGGGGTAGAAGAGGAGAGGAAGGTGTAGAGGAGAAGGGAATGTGCGATGAGGGATAATGGGGGGGAGGGGGGAGGGCATGATCTGAAATGCGGTGAGTTTGGTGTTGGTCTGGCTAGAGGGAGCGGGAGGAGTGGAACATGAGGAGGGGGGCGGGGAGGAGGGGAACGAAAGATATCGAGGCCAGGAGCAGGTGGCGGAGATTGATGAGGAGGAAGAAGAGGAGGAGAAGGCGGAGGAACATGCGGAGGACGAGAAGGCAGAGGTCAAGGAAGAGGAGGCGGAGGCGGAGGCCGAGGAGTTCGAGGATGAGGAGGATGAGCAGGAGGAGGAGGAGGAGGCGGAGGTCGAAGAGTTCGACGACGAGGAAGAGGAGGAGGAGGACGAGGAGGAGGAGGATGAGGAGGAGGAGGAGGAGGAGGAGGCGGAGGTCGAGGAGAAGGCGGAGGTCGAGGAGTCCGAGGAGGAGGAGGAGGAGGTCGAGGAGTTCGAGGAGGCGGAGGTTGAGGAGGAGGCGGAGGTCGAGAACGAGGCGGAGGTCGGGGCTGCTGAGGAAGAGGCGGAAACACAAGCCCTCACATCACGGCCACGGGCTGCGCCAGCCCGTGCCGCCGCGACGGCGGGGGCGTCGGGGAGGCGTCGCGGGAGACGTCGAGCTCCATCTCCACCTGGCGGCGGAACCCTCGGCCTGCACCCGCGCGCGAATGCTCCTGCTCGTTCTCGCCGTCCTCCTCCTCCTCCTCCTCCTCCCCCTCCTCCTCCTCCTCCTCCTCCTCCTCCTCCTTCTCCAACTCCTCGTCGGCCTCGCTCCTGCACGCCGCCCTGCTTCCCCCTGTTCCCGCTCGTCCCCGCCCTCGTCGTCGCCCTCGTTGTCGTCTTCGTCGCTCGTCGTCGCTCGTCGTCGTCGCTTCTCGTCGTCGATCGTCGCTCGTTGTCGTCGCGCGTCGCTCGTCGCGCGTCGCTCGTGTCGTCGCTCGTCGGTCGCCGTCGTTTCCTCATCCTCCTTCTCTTCCTCCGCTCGTCGCTCGTCGCTCGTCGTCGTCGTCGTCGTCGTCGTCGTCGAAAGTCGTCGTCGTCGTCCTCCTCCTCCTCATCCTCCTCCCCCGTCCTCCTCCTCCTCCTCCTCCTCCTGTGGCCGCCTGCCCCCTGCTCGCCAGCAGCAGTGTGCGTTCTGTGTTGAGCTGCGCGCGCGTTCGCGCATGGCAGCACGCTCATCGCAGAACTAGTAGCGCACGCCGTCGTCGTCATCATCATCCTCATCCTCATCCTCATCCTCATCCTCATCATCAGCAGCAGCATCATCATGATCATACTCATAATCATAATCAGCGTCAGCGTCACCGTCGTCATCATCATCATCATCATCATCATCATCATCACCATCGCTCACCATCATCATCAGCATCATCATCATCAGCAGCAGTACCATCAACAGCACCATCATCATTAACATCATCATCAACAACATCATCAACATTCGCATTATCATCAACACCAGCATCAGCATCGTCATCGCCATCATCAACATCACCAGCACCTTCATCATAATCATAATCAGCATCAGCAGCAACGACACCATCCTCATCATCATCACCACCACCACCACCACCATCATCATCATCATCATCATCATCATCCTCAGCATCAGCATCAGCATCATCATTAGCATCAGCATCAGCATCATCACCATCAGTATCATCAGCATCAGCAGCAGCATCAGCAGCAGCATCAACATCATCAGTAACATCATCATGATGACCATCGCCATCATCATCAGCAGCGTGACCAATACTTTCATCATCATCATCAACATCATCATCATTAGCATCATCATCATCATCATCATCATCATCATCATCATCATCATCATCATCATCAGCATCATCATCATCATTAACATCATAACCACCACCATCGTCATCATCATCACCATCAATATCAGCATCGTCATCATCAGCATCATCAGCATCATAGTGATCTGCATCACCAACACCATCATCAGTAGCATCAGTATCATCAGAATCATCATCATCATCATCATCACCACCACCATCATCATCATCATCATCATCATCATCATCATCATCATCATCATCATCGTCATCAGCAGCAGCAACATCAGCATCATCATCGTCGTCGTCGTCGTCGTCATCGGCATCATCACCATCACCATCAACAGCATCAACAACAACATCACCATAACCATCGTCATCGTCATCGTCACCATCGTCCACACCCTTGTCCTGACCGCGCCTCCCCCTGCTGCCTCCCAGCGCCCCCCCGCTCCTCGCCCTCCTCGCCTGACCGCGCTCGCCGCCGCCCCCCCCATCCCACCCGCCCCCCCCCCCCTCCCCCCCCTCTCCCCCCTCCTCCCCCCATCCTCCCCTCCTCCCCCCTCCTCCCCCTCCCCCCCTCCTCCACCCTGCCCGCCCCCCCCCCTTCCACCCCCCCCCCCTCGCCCAGCTCCGCGGCCGCCCGGGGGAGAGGCTGCTGGCACCGCGCGCGGGGCCGCGCGCCCCGCCCCCCCCTCCGGCGGCCGCGCTCCTGACCTCGGCCCTGCGGCCGCCCTCCCCGCCTCGCTTGCCTCCCCCCCGCCCCCCCCGCGCTGGGCTCCGCGCCTGGCCCCGGGGAGGCAGGGCGCCTCGGGGGATCCCCCTCGGCGCCCTCGCCGAGCCGCGGCCGCGCTCGGGCCGGCCAGGGGGGGGGGAGAGTCCGGGTCACGGCCGCTGGTGCGAGCGCCAACTCTTCCGACCACCTCCCCTCCCCCATCCTCCCTGGAGCCTCGACGCTCCTCTGCCTCCTCCTCCTCCTCTCCTCCTCCTCCTCTCCCTCCTTTTCCTCCTCCTACCTACCTCCTCCTCTCCTCCTCCTCCTCCTCTTTCCCCCTTTTATCCTCCTCCTCTTTCCCCCCTTCATCCTCCTGCTCCACCTGTTCCTCCTCCTCCTCCTCCCTCGCTGCTCCCCCTCATCCCTCATCCCTACTAGTCATCATTGTTCGACCTACTCGCTCCACCGCTCCTCCTCCACCCTCCTCACTCCTGCCCCCCTCCCTTTTCTCCCGTCTCCTCTACTTCCTCATCCCCCTTCTCCCTCCTCTATTCGCCTCAAACTCCTCCCAAAACCTTTCCCCCTTCTCCTCGTCCTCGAGCAGGAGTAGGAAGGGGGAGGAGGAGAAGGACGACGACAACGAACGCGACGAACAAGACGGCCACGACCACGCTTGGGACCTCGACTTCAGGACGTGCTCCAAGAGCGCGCTCTGACCAAATTTCGAAAGGCACCCAGGAAAAAAGGGGCCCCCGAAGTGCACAAGACATCCCGTGCCCATTCTCCCTGACGACTACAACGACGGCGACACACGCACACCGCGACGCCGACGGCGACGACGACGACGACGCCGACGACGACGACGACGACGACGACGGCGACCACGACGACGACGACGACGACGACGACGACGCCGACAAGGCGACGCCGACGCGAACGGCGGCCGGCGGCGAAGAAGTGGGCGACGGCGGACGCGCTCACTGTCGTCGTCGTCGTCGTCGTCATCGTCGTCGTCGTCGTCGTCGTCGTCCTTGTGGCTATCGCTCGTCGTCGTCGTTATTGCTTGTGATCGTCGTCGGCGGCGGCGTCGTCGTGACCCTCGTCTTCGTCGTCGTCGTCGTCGAGCGACGCACGACGAGCGACGCCGCTGCACGGCGAGCGACGCCGACGGCGGCGACGGCGGCGCCTCGGCGGCCGCGGCGAGCCGGGCCGCGCCGTCGCCGCAGCCGCCCCCGAGCTGGGGCAGCAGCGCCGACAGCGCGCCCAGCAGGCTCTGCACCGCGGCGCCGGAGGCCGCCTGCCGGGGGGGGCGGGTCGTCGCCGTCGTCGTCGTCGTCGCCGTCGCCGTCCTTGTCGTCGACCTCGTCGTCGTCGACGTCCTGGTCGTCGTCGTCGTTGCCGCCGTCGTCGTCGTCGTCGTCGTCGTCGTCGTCGTCGTCGTCGTCGTCGTCGTCGTCCTCCGCCAGGGGGGCGCCCTGCCGCAGAGGGTGCGGCGCCGGCGACGCTGGGGGGCGGCGGCGCCCCTCGGCGTCGCCCACGAGCGACGGGCGGCGGCGAGCGGCGGCGGCCGCCGAGCGAGGCGAAGGGTCGGCGGGCGGCGACGACTGCCGCCGGGCGGCGACGAACGACGGCGAGCAGACGGCGAGCGGCGGCGGCCGGCGAGCGGCGACGATGGACGGACGAGCGGTGGATGGGCAGCGGCGGCGAGCGACGGCGACGAGCAGACGGCGAGCGGCGGCGGGCAGCGCCGCGGCCTCGAGGAGCTGCGCGTAGAGGCGCCCGAGGGCCTCCTGCCCGCGGCTGGCCCGTCGATCGCCACCGGTCGGCTAGCGCGCCGCCGGCCGCCGCCGCCGCCGCCACCGCCGCTGTTGCCGCGGCCGCTCGTCGTCGTCGTCGTCGTCGTCGTCGTCGTCGCCGTCGCGCCATCGTCGTCGTCGTCGCCGCCAGCTGCCGCCGCCGCCGCCGCCACCGCGGCCGCCGCCGCCGCCGCTCGTCGTCGTCGTCGTCGTCGTCGTCGTCGTCGTCGTCGTCGTCGCCATCGCCCCGTCGTCGTCGTCGTCGTCGTCGTCGTCGTCGTCGTCGTCGTCGTCGTCGTCGTTGTCGGCGTCGTCGGCGTCGTCGTCGTCGTCGTCGTCGTCGGCGTCGTCGGCGTCGTCGTCGTCGCTCAACGCTCGCCGCTCGTCGGTCGTCGGACGTCGACGTCGATCGTCGTCCGTCGGAGTCGGCGTCGCCGCTCGTCGCCGTCGCCGACGGTCATGGGCGCCGTCGTCCTCGTCGTCCTCCTCGTGGTGGTGGGGGCGGAGGAGCTGCGCGGCCGCCCTCGTCGTCGTGGCCGCCGTCGGGGTCGTCGCCGTCGTCGCCGTCGGCGGCGCCGTCGGCGTCGTCGGAACCGCCCTCGCCCTCGGAGGGGGAAACTTGATGGTGTCGTCGTTGGCGCAGTCGTCGTCGGCGTCGTCACCGCCACCGCCGCCGCGGTCGTCGTCGACGTGTCGGATGAAGGAGGATGATGAAGTGACCGTCGTCTTCGTGGGGAACAGATGAGGAGGAGGCAGGAGGGAGGAGGCGGAGGAGGAGTCAGGAGGAAGGAGGAGGCCCGAGGGAGGAGGAGGTGGAGGAGGAGGAGGAGGACGAGGAGGAGGAGGACGAGGAGGAGGACGACGACAACAACGACCACGTGGGCGGAATGCGCGCCGGCAGCGCCGCAGGGGCGAGGATGGCCTCCTCGGTTGCTCGTGCCCTCTCTCTTCGTCGCTGGAGCAGAGCAGGGAAGGGGAGGGGGAGCAGTCAGAGGGGGAGGAATGGGACGGGGAAGGAGGGCCGAGAAGGGAAGGGGAGGGGGAGCAGTCGGAGGGGGAGGAATGGGACGGGGAAGGAGGGACGAGAAGGGGGGAGAGAGCAAAGCGGCAGAGGGAGGAAGAGGAAGGCGAGGATGAGCATGCGCGGGAGGAGGAGCGACACGTAGAAACCAGAGGATGATAGTTTGGGGGGGATCCCACGCAACTCTATGGCTTACGCGTCGCACGGGGCTGCACGTTGTGACTTACGGCGTTGCATGAATCCCTAGGCGTTCCGATAGAAAAAGGCTCTGGAGAGTTCTGGGATGCCTGTCCCATTCACCCCCACCTTCCCTTCCCCTGCCCTTCCTCCCTCCCTCCCTTTCTATCTCTCTTCCCCCCCTCTCTCCCTCTCCCTCCCTCTCCTTTCACGTGTTCTCTTCTGCCCCCCCCTGAAAGGAGGAGCATGGGGGGATTCGGACTCCTCCCACCCACCTCAAGCCCTCCCTTTTCCTTCAAGCGCAATGGAAGCCACTGGGCCACTCTTGGAGGGGTCCGGCGCATTTTCATTGCGCTTGTGTTGGCCATTTATGGCACTTTGGCCAGGGCACCTTCAACAAATTGTTCGGCGGCTAGACTAATCAGGATGAGGGGCAGAGGAGGACGAAGGACGGGGAGGAAGGGGGAGAACGAGAGGAACCGGCAGGGGGGAAACAGCACAGAGCCGTGGGAAACAACAAGGGGGGGATCGTGCGACGTGCCTCGAAATCGGCCGAACGGCGCCTGGATCCAGGCACGCTCGAAGAAAGATGTCGAGTGAAAGGCGCAGAAATCTTTTAAACGACTTGCGTGGATGGACGTTACTTCAATGCTTGGAAAAAGGCCGGAAAACAACAGCCGAGAACGTCTGGACCCCTGAACAAGCGCTTGACGGTCCCGAGGCCAGGCGGGGGCCTCTGGAAGGAGAAAGCAGCAAAAGACCCTCGCCGTGATCATCGTACACGACGCGAACACTTCTGGGCTTGAGAGAGGAGGGAGGGAAGAGGAGAGGGAGGAGGAGAGAGGAGGAATTGGCCAACTAGCTCCACTCCGCATCGGAATTCCTCTAGTTCGGGTTCCTGCAGGAACTCCACGAGGTAGGATTAGGGCGCCGGCGGTAAACCGCCGACGAGCTATACCGTACCATCCAGCGGGAGATTCAGGAGTCTATTTCGGAAGCTGTCGACCCGTTGGAGAGAAGGGAGGAGGAGGAAGTGGGAAGAGAGGGAGAAGGCAGGAGGCAGGCGAGAGGAGGAGGAGGAGGAGGAGGAGAGAGGAGAGAGGCGAGAGGAGGAGGAGGCGAGAGGAGGAAGAGGCGGAGGGAGGAAGAGGAGGGAGGGAGAGAGCGGGGAGAGAGGGAGGAGGGAGGAGGAGGAGGAGGAGAGAGGAGGAGGAGGAGGAGGGGAGGAGGAGGAGGAGGAGGAGGAGGAGGAGGAGGGAGGGGAGGAGGAGGAGGAGGAGAGGGAGGAGGAGGAGGAGGAGGAGGAGGAGGAGGAGGAGGAGGAGGAGGAGGAGGAGGAGGCGGAGGAGGAGGAGGAGGAGGAGGAGGAGGAGGGGAGGAGGAGGAGGTGGAGGAGGAGGAGGAGAGGAGGAGGAGGAGAGGAGGAGGAGGAGGGGAGGAGGAGGAGGAGAGGAGGAGGGAGGAGGGAGGCGAGAGGCAGGAGAGAGAGAGGAGCGAGGCGAGAGGAGGATGGCCCACCGATCGGCGGCGGCGCCCCCCCCCGGGCGGCCCGAGGGCACCCGCCTGCACGAGCTGCCCCTCCGGCTGCTCGGGGCCCTGGCACGGCGCCAGCGCGCCGGCGGCGCCCAGGGCCGCTCGCGCGCGAGCCTCGGCGCGCGCGCTGCGGACGGCGGTCTGTTGGGGAGGGGAGGGCGAGATGTCTGTCTGTCGGACGGGGGGCGGAGGTTAAGGAGGAGGAGGAGGTTGTGCGGGGGGGGGGCGGAGGAAGAGGAGGAGGGAGGAGGAGGGAAGAGGAGGAGGAGGAGGAGATGAGGAGGAGGGGGAGGAGGAGGAGGAGGAGGAGGAGGAGGAGGGAGCGAGAGGCGGATCAGGGAGTGGGGAGGAAAGAGCGGGAGGAGGAAGGAGTGGGACGAGATAGGAGGAGGCAGGAGGAGGCCGAAGCGGGAGGAGGGAGTATGGAGGAAGGGGAATGGGGAGGAGGGAGTGGGTAGGAGGAGAAAGAGGAGGATGATGAGGAGGAGGAGGACGAGGAGGAGGAGGAGGAGGAGGAGGAGGAGGGGGACCAGCGTAACCCGTAGACTCATCAACGATGTTGGAATACACACTCCCTCCAAGACTCCTGTTCATAGGCCGTTACAGAAATCATTTCCACTGAAAGAAATGCTTTGTTGGGGGACGGCCGTGTGAACATTTTGACGCGTGCCAAAGCACATTCTCAGGACTTCAGCGCCGCGAGTTAGCCTGACCGTTACGTCTTGGTGATCCTGGATCGTGCCAGGAAAAACGAATCATGGGACGTCAATACTGCGAATTATCTAATGTTGCGCCCTGACAGTCCCGAACCGTTCCAAAACACCATTTCTGGTGCGTTAACCATGGGAACCAGCGAAACTCTTGCAAATGTTGAAAACGAATGTTAGCGGAACTAAATGGAGAATCACATTTTGAAAAGAAGCGCCTTCAATCCGTGAGGCACTTGGAGATGTGTTAAAAGAGTGTGCGCGGCGCTAATTCGAGAACCACATGTTGAAATGGAACCGCCCTCAATCCGTGAAGCTCTTGCGATTTGTTTGAACGAAAGCGCGCGGCGCTAAGGCAGGAACCACATATTGAAAACAACCTTCCCTGAATAACCTCATGAAACGATTAAGGACCCCCCCCGGGGTTATCATTAGCACCGCCCCGTAATTAAATAATTATTCTGGGGGGTTTTCGCCGAGCGATATAATTAGCACCGCGCACTTGAAAGGAACATAATTAATTCCTGCGTCCCGCCTCGGATGGCATCCCAAGTGGAATTGTAATCAGAAACACGAATACGAATGAAAATGCGAATAAGAACAATAATAATAATGATAACAATAATAAAAATAAAAACAATAATAATAATAAGGCGAGTGACACAAGTACTGCTGACACCGTAACTGTTACTGCTACCGTGATGACAATGAAACCGGATGGCGTGATGCTACTGTTACTGCTACCGTGATGCTACTGTTACCGTGATGCTAGGCGGTTTGTGAGGGTGCTCAGGCGATTTGGACAATTCTGTTAAGCAATGTGAGGATGTCTCGAGCGATTTGGCTAATTCTAAGAAGGAAGGTGAGGATGTATCAGGCGATTTGTGCCATTTTACTAAGATGTGTGAGGATGTTTCAAGCGATTTCCCCCTCTTCCTTCTCTACTTTTTGTTCTGATCCGCTTGTTTTTTTGTTTCCCCCGATGAGGTTTCGATTGAACATCTTTTAGAGAAATGCGTTTTTTTCGGCCGTCGTAGGGGGTGGTCCGCCCGAGGGTATCGCCCCCACCCCGCACCGTGGCGTTATCTTAGCACCCGACCAACAAAAATATCCGTGTGACAGCCAGATCGTGCTCGTCGTCGCCGAAGATACGAAGATACGGACGAAGATAAGAAGAATAACAATCAGAAAAGAACGAATAATACGACTAATGAGAAGCAGAATGCGACTGATAGTAAGAATACGGGTAATAAGCATTGTTTTCCTCATGATCCTCATGGAATCGAGGTACTCCGAACAAAGCAACGACCCTCGCAGACTACGAATGAGGATACGACTCAAACGAACGGAGATACGAACGAAAACTAAAAAGAAATGTGAGGATGTCTCAAAGGATTTGGCCAATTCTAGTCAGACATGTGAGGATGTCTCCAGCGATTTGGCCAATTCTAATAAGAAATGTAAGGGTGTTCAGGCGATTTGGACAATTCTGTTAAGCAGTGTGAAGATGTCTCAAGCGATTTGGCGAATTCCAAGAAGGAATGCGAGGATGTCTCAGGCGATTTGTGCAAGTTTACTAAGATGTGTGAGGATGTTTCAAGCGATTTCCCCCTCTTCCTTCTCTACTCTTTGTTCTGATCCGCTTGTTTTGTTCCGATGAGGTGTCGATTGAAAATCTTTTAGAGAAATGCGTTTTTTTCGGCCGTCGTAGGGGGTGGTGCACCCGAGGGTATCGCCCCCACCCCGCACCGTGGTGTTATCTTAGCACCCGGCCAAAAACATATCCGCGCGACAGCCAGGTCGTGCTCGTCGTCGCCGTAATCGTCGGAAGACACCAATGGTAGATAGTTACTCATGACAACCATGACATGGCTGAAAGGCCCAAGGGACAACTGATGTTTCAGGCGATTTGGCAAAGTTTACTAAGAAATGCGAGGATGTCTCAGGCGAATTTGCCAATTCTACTAAAAAGTGCGAGGATGTCTTAAGCGACGTGGCCAATTCTACAACAAAAATATAAGGCGCCACTGCTTCTTTCTGAGTACCTGGACTCCTGCCAATATACCTGGACTGCTGCCTCCGAAGGCCTCTGAGAATAAGAACTCCCTGGGCCCTGAGAGGCCCTGGACCCCGATGGGGGAGGAGGTCAGGCGGATCGGCCGAAGGCCTTTGAGAATAAGAGCTCCCTGGGCCCTGAGAGGCCGTGGCCACTGAGGGAAGGCGAGTGGCCATTGGCCGAAGGCATCTCCAGGGCCCTGCTATGAGAACCCCTTGCGATACGTCTTGGACCGTCTTGGATTCGTCTGGAACCTCTCGGCCATCTTGGATTATTATGAGGCTCCCTGGGCCGCGCAGGAGTCGTGAGGCTCCCTTAGTAGAAATAAGAGTTGGAGTAGGAGTAGGAGGAGAGGGAGGAGGAGTTGGAGTAGGAGTAGGAGTATAGGAGTAGGACTAGGAGTAGGAGTAGGAATACGAATAGGAGTACGAGTACGAGTAGACGAGTACGCCAATTTTCGTAAGAATTGCGAGGGTGTCTCCGGCGATTTGGCAAATGCTTATAAAACTGCGAGGGTGTCTCAGGCGATGTGGCCAATTCTATTAAGAAATGTGAGGATGTCGGAAGCGATTCGGCCAATTCTATTAAGAAATGTGACGATGTCTCAAGCGATTTGGCGAGTTAATTCAACTAAGAAATGCAAGGATGTCTCAGGCGATTTGGCCAATTCTACAAAGAAATCTGAGGATGGCTCAGGCGAGTTGGCAAATTCTATTTAGACACGTGAGGATGTCTCATGCCATTTGGCTAATTCGGCTGAGACATGTGGGGATGTCTCAGGCGATTTGGCAAATTCTATTAAGAAATATGAGAATGTCGGATGTAATTTTGCAAATTTTATTAAGACATGCAAGGATGTCTCAGGCGGTTTGGCCAAGTCTGCGAAGAAATGAAGATGTCCCAAACGATTTTGCAAATGCTAATAAGAATTGCGAGGATGTCTCAAGCGATATGGCCAATTCGAATAAGAAATGTAAGGATGTCTCAAGCGATTTGGCCAAGTCTGTTAAGAAATGTGAGGCTGTCTCAGGCGATTTGGCAAATGCTGATAAGAATTGCGAGGATGTCCCAGGCAATGTGGCAAGTTCTGTTTGGAAATGTGAGGACGTCTCAAGCGATTTGGCCAATCCTATCTGAAAACTGAACGCTTGAGCTTTGAAAGGGCGGCAGGCACAGGCAGGAACTCTCCTGAACACTGAAAGGTTGCCCTAATATTGCCAGGACTGTGAAAAAGGCGAGCTGGGGGGGAAGGAGGGAGAGGGGGAAGGAGGAGGAGAAGGATGAAGCAATGTGAGGATGTCTCAAGCGATGTGGCAAATTCTGCCAAACAACGTGATGATGTTTCATGCGATTGAATTTATTCTACTAAGAACTGTAAGGATGTCTCAAGCGATTTGGCCAATTCGAATAAGACATGTGAGGATGCCTCAAGCGATTTGGCCAATTCTATTTAGAACTACGAGGATGTCTCAAGCAATTTGGCAAATTCTATTAAGAAATGCCAGGATGTCTGAAACGATTTAGCAACTTGTATTAAAACATGTGAGGACGTCTCAAGCGATTTTGCCAGTGCTATTAAGAAATGTGGGGGTGTCCCCAGCAATTTGGCAAGTTCTATTTGGAAATGCGACGACGTCTCAAGCGATTTGGCAAATTCTATTAAGAAATGCGTTGATGTCTCAAGCGATTTGGGCACTTGTTTTAAGATGTGCAAGGATTTCTCAAGCGATGTGGCTAATTTTCGTAAGAAATGTGAGGATGTCTCAAGCTATTTGGCCAATGCTCGTACGAAATGTGAGGATGTCTCAGGCGATTTGGCCAATTCTGCTAAGAAATATGAGGATGTCTCAGGCGATTCGGCCAAGTCTATTAAGACATGTGAGGGATGTCGCAGGCGATTTTGGCCAAGTCTATTAAGAAATGCGAGGATGTTTCAGGCGATGTGCTTCCTCCTCCTCCTCCTAGCCGCAGGTGCCGGAATGAACGTTTCCAGGTGCGGGGGGGATATCGTTTCGCCGGAAGGGGGGGTCCTTAATTGCTTCATGAGGTTATGCGAAACGGCTTCAATGTTTTAAACGAATGTGCGCGGCCGTAAAGCGAGAGCCACACATTGAAAACAAACCGCCCTCAATCCTGGAAAAACATTGCAATGTTTTGAACGAATGTGCACGGCGCTAAGACGAGAACTACAGTTTGAAAACTACCCGCCCTCAATCCGTGAAGCCCTTGCAGATGTTCAAAACGAATGTTCGCGGTGGTAAGGCGAGAGCCACATCTTGGAAGCGGCCCGCCCTCCATCTGTACAACTGTTGTCGGTGCAAAGGCATCAAGGTCATAAATGGTGAGAATCTCAAGCGAAACGCCTGGCCCGCCCTTTCGACAAGCACTGGGGTGCGACAGGGAGGAACCATCTATCCGCATACCATTCCTGCAACTGTTGGGAAACATCTTACTTCAGGATACCAGATTCCAGCAGCGCGCAAGAAAAAGGCATAATCGGCGAAACTTCTCAGAGGGCCTCCCGTTTTCAAAAAAGTTCCCTGAGCCTTCTCCAAAATCGCGGACGGCCCCTCAGAAAGCCGGCGGGTTTCAGAGGAACCCCGCCGCCTTCAGCAAAGGCCTGCCCCCTCCATTCGGTTCCACGCAGGAGTGGCCCTAGGCAAGGGTGACTGACCTGCGGCGCGCGGCTTCCAGGGGGGCGCGGGAAAGGGCCAGACCCCGGACGTGCAAGCCGCTGCTGCCGGATCGCTTTCTGCGACCAGGGGACCCGAATGGGCCCGCACCAAGTATCACTCCAGCGAAAGGTTA
>CAUYUJ010019941.1:0-32500 GCA_963575745.1 Prorocentrum cordatum | reverse complement strand
CTTCAGGGTCTTCAAACGGTTGTCTCCCAACGGGGCCATTCCCTCAGCGGACATGACCCTCGTAGGGGCCTATAAAGACGGAGCTTGGAGGGAGGGTTTATTCCAACATCGTTGATGAGTCTTGGGTTTCCACTGGTCCTGCTCCTTCTCCTTCTCCTCCTCCTCGTCCTCCTCCTCCTCCTTCATCCTCCTCCTTCTGCTCCTGCTCCTGCTCCTCCTGGTCATCCTGCTCCTGCTCCTCCTGCTCCTGCTCCTGCTCCTGCTCCTCATCCTGCTCCTTCTCCTCCTCCTCCTCCTCCTCCTCCTCCTCTTCCTCCTCCTCCTCCTCCTCCTCCTCCTCCTCCTCCTCCTCTTCGTCCAGCCAGTCCTCCTCGCCCACCTCCTACACATCTTCCCCCTCCTCTCGTGATCTCTGGCGGCGCTGCTGTAGCCTCGGGCCGTTGTCAGGCTGGAGTGCGCCGCGAGACCGATGCAACGCCCTCGATCCGCGTCGCCATCGTCATGGTCTGTCGCGTCGTCGCAGTCATGGTTTTCCTCCTCGTCGTCGCGGTCCTCCTCGTCGTCGGTTTCTCCCGCGGGCAAGCGGGCCATATTTCGGCCTAGCGACATTCTCCATGACGAGGCGGAGAGGGATGGAGAAAACAGAGGGAGTAGGGATGAGGGACGGACGGGAGGGGGAGGGAGCGAGGGGAGGCGGGGTGGGGAGGGAAGACGGTCTCGGAGGATGGGGGCGACATGGGGGGAGTGGAGGGAGGGAGAAGAGGGGGAGGAGAGGAGAAGAAGAAGAAAAATAATAATAATAAGAAGAAGAAAAAGAAGAAGAAGAAGAAGAAGAAGAAGAAGAAGAAGAAGGGGGAGGAGGAGGAGGATTGGAGGGGAGGGGAGGAGGAGAGGAGGAGGAGGAGGAGGAGGAGGAGGATGAAGGAGGAGGGGTGGAAGAGGGGGAGGAGGAGGAGAGGAGGAGGGAGGAGGGGAGGGAGGAGGGAGGAGGAGGAGGAGGAGGAGGACAACGCGTCAGCTGTCCGAGGCTGCTCATAGGAGGTGACCATCCGGCACGACGCGTGCCGGGCAACGCGGCGGGCCCGGCCGCGGCCGCGGGCCGTGCCGGCGCAGTGGCTGCCGCAGCGGAGGCGGACGAGGAGGCAGCTGTATACCCCGAGCGTTGCCGCCTTCGGCCGGTGCTTCCTCTGTGAAGGGGCCCCAGGACACACAACGAAATGCACACAAATAAAACGATCCCCCAGATTTTCCCATCTTTTCTGGGTGTCTGTCTCCCCCCCCCCCACTGCCCATATCTTCCCAGATTTTCTGGGGAATCGACGATGCATTGTGTCTGTGTGTGTGTGTGTTGTTTCCCCTCCTGCCTCTGGCCCTCGAGGCACGAGGGCGCCACGGGGCGGGGCCGCCTGGCGCCACCTCCGGCAGCTGCCGCGCGACCAGGCGCAGCTCGTCGCCGAGGGCAGGGCCGGGGCGGTCTGCGGCGCCCTCGGCCCGCGCCGGGGCGCAGAGCTGCCTGCGGCCTGGCACGAGGCAGCGGCCCGGCAGCTCCGGGAGCAGCCGCGAGGGCGCGGCGGCTCTGCGCGAGGCAGGGGTCGCCGGAGCCCGCGAGGCGCAATGATAGTCTGGGCCCCACGGGCCGAAGCACCTCTCCCCCTGCTGCTGCCTGCTGGCCCGCCTCTGTCCCGCCCCTCTTTGCTGCCAGGAGGAGGAGGAGGAGGAGGAGGAGGAGGAGGAGGAGGAGGAGGAGGAGGAGGAGGAGGAGGAGGAGGAGGGAAGGGGTGGAGGAGGGAGGATCGGGGGACAGCTCGGGAAAGGCAGAGAGCAGTCGGAGGGAGGAGGCAGGAGGGAGGAGGGGCGAGGATGGACGGAGAGGGAGAGAGCGGGAGAGCGAAAGCGAGAGCGGACTCGGCGGCGCGACGAGCAGGGAAGCGAGAGGGGGCAGGCCTTTGCAGACGGCGGCGGGGCTTCGGAGGAGGCCCGAGGAGCCTCTCGGAGGGCCGGCGGCCTGCTGCGTCTTCTGAGGAGGCCCACCGCCTCTGCCCTCCTCCTTGGGCGCGCCGCGGCGACGAGGATGAGTACAAGCACGAGGAGGAGGAGGAGGAGGAAGAAGACGAGGAGGGCGAGGGGGGGGGCAAGGAGAAGGACGAGGAGGGGGAGGAGGAGGACGAGGACGATGGGGGAGGGCGATGAGGATGAGGATGACGATGAGGGCGAGGAGGAGGAGGGTAGTGGAGGACGAGGAGGACGAGGAGGAGGATGACGACGGAGAGGACGACGAGGAGGAGAGCATGTTTTGATTCGCGGCGATAAGCCGGCGCTCTGAGGGAGGGGGAGCGGAAGGAGGCGTAATGTAACGTCCTCCCCCCCTACGCCGTGTCTCTGGCACTACGGCGCCTGTGCGCACCACAGCATGCACCACCATGCGCACCACAGCGCGCACCACCGTAGCCGCGTGCACCACAGCGCCTGTGTGCCCCGAAATGCCTGCGCGCACCACAGTGCTTTCATGCACCACAGCGCCTGCGCGCACCCACCACAGCAGCCGCGATCACCCCGAGGGAGGAGGAGGAGGAGGAGGAGGAGGAGGAGGAGGAGGAGGAGGAGGAAAGGAGGAGGAGGAGGAGGAGGGGGAGGAGGAAAGGAGGAGGAGCAGGAGGAGGAGGAGGAGGAGGAGGAGGAGGAGGAGGAGGAGGAGGAGGGCGTACCTCGCAGTTCCTGCGTGCACCACTGCGCGGGCGGACACCGAAGCGCTTGCGCTGATTCCACTTCTGCTGCAGAGTTTTGCGCTCTGGGTTTGGATCCAGGCGCCCCTTCGGCCCAAGGAGAAGGACGCCTACGACGGGTGAACACACGTGAGAAAACGACAAGATTTCTAACGACCAAACGACGACAATGATGACAAATGACGAAAACGCCAAATATTTCTAACGGCAAGATCAGGACGACTGCGACGACGAAGATTGCGAAGACTGCGACAGTCACGACAACATTCACAATCACGACCAAACGCCGACTGCAAAGACTATTACGACCAAGGCGAACACGAAGACGATTGTGACGACGATTACAACAGTCACAACAACAACCACCACGAGCATAAGACGACCACGACGACGATTATGACGACTACGCCCACACCGTCCCCCTCCACCCTACCTCCTCCTCTTCCTCCACATCCTCCTCCTCCTCCTGATACCACTGCTGCTGCTACTTTCGTTGCCACTGGATCTGCCACCAATGTCACTATTATGAATGTTGCTACCCTGCCAGCGCCAGAAGAGCGTGAACTCCGCACGCGTGCGCAAAAGCATGCCAGACCCTGCAAGTGCAACAATAGCCTTCGAACGCAACACCATGTCTGCCAGCACGGGCAACGAACCTGTGAAAACCACGCTGGCCCGTGAACGCCAATAGCCTGCGAGCCCCACAGTAGCCGTAGCCCGCAAGCACCGCAATAGCAAATAGCCCGCGAACGCCACAAATGCCTGCTGCGACCGCATTTTGCTGCGAGACTGTGCTGCACGCGAGCACTGCGGCAGCCAGATGCGCACCAAGAGGGGGTGGATGAAGGGGCCCTGGGACACACAAATAAATACACACAAATAAAAAGATTCCCCATACTTTCCCATATTTTCTAGGATTTTCTCTTCCCACGACTTCCCATATTTTCCCATATTTTCTGGGGAATCGACGATTAATTTGTGTCTGTGTGTTTCTTCCCCTCCTGAGTGGAGGAGGCGCCATGTCATGGGGGGCGGGAGGATGTGGAGAGAAGGACGGGGAGGGGCATAACGCGCGTTATGGCCCAGAGGAAGAACATCACTCTCGAGCACGAGGACGACGACGACGACGAGGGCGAGGAGGACGAGGAGGGCGAGGAGGGCGAGGAGGACGAGGAGGACGAGGAGGAGGAGGGCGAGGAGAGGGCGAGGAGGAGGAGGACGAGGAGGGCGAGGAGGGCGAGGAGAGGGCGAGGAGGAGGAGGAGGACGAGGAGGGCGAGGAGGGCGAGGAGAGGGCGAGGAGGAGGACGAGGAGGACGACGACGAGGACGAGGGGGGCGAGGGGGAGGGCGACGCCGACGGCGCCCTCGACGCCGACCGGAGCCGCCCGCCGAGCAGCCGCCGCCCGGCCCCGCCGCCCGAGCGCTGCGCGTCGAGCACCGGCGCGCCGTCGGGCCGCGCGTCCAGGCGCGGCCAGGCGAAGCCGCCGCGCGGCGGCGGGGGGCCGGTCCTGCCGGGCGGCGCCCTTTCGGCGAGGGCGGCGGGCGACGACGACGACGCCGCCAACGAAGACAACGACGACGACGACGACGAGGGAGGAGGGAGGACGACGGCAGCAACGACGACGACGACGACGAGGGAGGAGGGTCGACGACGACGACGACGACGACGACGACGACGACGACGAGGACGACGACGACGCGAGGGCAGCGATGGCCGGGGCGGCGAACGTGACGATCGGCGGAGGAGAAAAGGTAGAGATGCCGGCACCCTTCCCTCTCGGACGGGTGGTAGCGGGGGGTGACCTCAGCGGGGGGGGGAGAAGAGAGCCCTAATGGGGCCGTCCAGGGCCACTTTGGGGCTCCTGTGGGCTCCAACAGGCGCCCTGAAGGGCCCCTTTGGGGCCCTTTTCTTTCCCCCCCACCCCGTTTAGGTCACCGCCCACTACTGCCCGCCCGACCCTCTCGCTTGAGCGCAGCGCACACTCGTCGCGAAAGTTCCAGCATCTTCAAGGATGGAAGACAGGCCCTTTTCAAAATCTGGTTCCGCCTTGGCGCCGCGCGCATTCGCCGTAAACTAAACGGCAGCTTCAAGGTTGGAGGACAAGCCGTTTCAAAAATGCGGCTCTCGCCTCAGCGTCGCGCGCGTTCGAACTAAAAGTTTGCAGCATTTCCAAGATGGAGGGCTGTTCCTTTTTCAAAAATGTGGTTCCCGCGTGAGCGCCGCGCACACTCGCTTCCCAAACTTGCACAGATTTGGAATCTTTGCACGACTCAAGTCCTAAGAGTTGTGCTCTGGCACGGTTCAGGATTGTCAAAACGCAACAATCAAGCCTGCTCGCGGTGTTGAACTCCCAAAACAAGTGTCATGGCACGATTTACGACTGTCGGGACACAGACACCATGGGTCGCACACCGTGTGTTCCTAGGCATATACGGTGTGCAATTCATGTGGCGCAATACACGCTGTGCAGTTTATGTTGTACAACCTATGTTGTGCGCAATTCATGAGGTGCAATCGACGTGGTGCAATCAATGTTGTACTTCCTATGTGTTGCACTAGATGTGGCTCAATCTACGTGGTGCAATATATCCGGTGCAATTCACTTAAACTGTCTTGAAGCTGTCCTCTCCACTGCTCGTGCAAACATCCCACCCTCCCACCCGCAACTTGGTCGCAAGACTTCTTAAGACCGTGATGGTGGGTACCAAATGGCACTTGGCAACGACAGCGACGCCGACGACGACAGCGACAACGACGACGACGCCGACGACTACGACGACACCGACGTCTCCGGCGACTTCGACTTCGAAGACGACGACGACAACGACGACGGCGACGCCGACGACGACGACGACGACGCCGGCGCCGACGACGACGACGATGACGACGCCGACGGCGACGACGGCGACGACGACGAGGACGACGACGACGACGACGACTCCGACGACGACGCCAACGACGACGACGACGACTAAGACGACGACGACGAAGACGACGACGACGACGAGGGAGGAGGGAGGACGACGACGGCAACAACGACGACAACGACGAGGGAAGAGGGAGGACGGCGACGACGCGAACGACGAAAAAGGAAGGAGTACGGCGTCGCCGACGACGACACCGACGAGGGAGGAGTGAAGACGACGACGACGACGGCGACGAAATAGGACGGACGACGACGAGACGCCGACGACGGACGACGACGAGGGGGGAGGAAGGATGACCACGGCGACAACGACGACGGAAACGACGACGACGCCAAAGAGGACGACGACGACGAGGAAAGACAGAGGACGACGACGACAACGACGACGAAGGAGGAGGGGGGACGGCGACGACGACCACGACGACGCAAGAGCGCGCGCGCGCACGCTTTTGTTGAACATCCGCGTTGCGAAACCCAGTGTTTTTGTATGTGCTTTTGGCACTCGATGCTAAAACCCTTCCGAAACCGAAGGATGTTGGAGGATTTAGGCATGCGCGCGCGACGACGCGCGCGAATGCACTTCGTCCCATTTGTTGCAAAATATTTTCCCGACGGCACGCGCGCAAGGGCGTTCGAACGATTTCGACATGCGCGCGCGAAGCCCGTTTTGTAGCATTTGTGTTGGGAAATCTTGGAACACGCGTGGGTGTCTTAAGATTTCGCAAGAGCGCGCGTGTACACTTTTCTAGGATATCAATGTTGCGAAACCCTTTGTTGTTGTGTGCTTTTTGGAAACTAGATTTCGAAACCCTTCCGAACCCGAATGTTTTTGAAGGTTGTCGCATGCGCGCGCGACGACGCGCGCGTGTGCACTTCGTTCCATTTGTCGCAAAGGATTCCTGGAAACTTCTGATCTTTGATAAACGGGTGCGCGCGCATAGCATGTTTTGCGGAGGGTGGCGGGGGGCGATACCGCCCCCTGGGATAGTGTGAATTCATATCGAGGATGGACGATGGGGTAGAATCGTATGTGCTTTGCATCGTTTCCAGGAGGATCTTTTAACCCTGGGGGGGGGGGGAGGGTGGTTGAACCTTTATTATATTTATGATAATATATTATATTATTATTATATATATTTATTTATTTATATTATATTATTTATATTATATTATTTTATTATATGATATTATACTATATTTTATATTTATATTATATTATATTATATTATGTTATAGTATATTATATTATATTATATTATATTATATTATATTATATTATATTATATTATTATATTATATCATAGCATATCATATTATATTATATATGCATATACATGTAAATATACTGATGCAGCCAATGTTGTGCAATTAATTAATGTACTCTCGCAATGAATTGTCGACTCCACTGCTCGCGCAATCCATCACCCACACACCCGCAATTTGGTTTGTAGAACATAATCGGCGGCGATTGCGATGAGTGCGTGGCGTTGGATGGTGCATCTCTGCAACTGCGCTAGCCCGCGCATGCTCGCGCGCGCAGCGGACAGCAAGTTCGGCGCGACCGACGCGGCAGCGGTGGCGCTGACCGCTCGGCACCTCCCACCGAGCACTGCAATGCGAGCCGGCGACTTGGGCGGGCGCGGTTTCATGGCAACGTCGACAACGCTGACATGAGGATGCTGGTAGAGAAGCGGACGACGATGATGACAACGAGAACGGCAACGCCAATATCGGCGCCGATGCTGAGCATGTCGGAGACGATGACGGCGTCTTCGCGTCGGCGATGAAGGCGCCGGAAGGAGTTCGATATGCGCGCGCGGCTGGCGCGCGCGAGTGGCCCGCGTGATATTTTTCGACACGGACCGTGCCTCCGCAGCACGTGCGCAAGGGTGTTCGAATGAGTTCGACATGCGGCGCGAGAGGCCCGCTTGGCAGAATGTAATGGAATGTTGGAAGACGAATGCCCTCCGTAAGAACTCATATAAGCGCGAGCGCAATTGTGTACTTTTTTGTTTGAAAACTGGCGTTCCAAACCCATGTGTTTTCAATTTGATTTCGGGACTCTCGAATTTGCAACCCTTGCGGATCTGAAAAAGTGTTTGAAGGATTGCGGCATGCGCGCGACGACGCGCGCGCGTGCACTTCGTCACATGGCTTTCAAAAAAAGGTTTTTGCGACAGCACACGGACAGAGGCGTTCGAACGATCTCGACATGCGCGCGCGGAGAAGCCTGTTTCGAAACATTTAATTAGCAAATTGAACAACCTATTGTTGTCGGAAGAAATCGCAAGAACGCAGGCGCAATCATTTTTGGACAATTCGTGTTGCGCAACCATCTGTGGTTTTATGTTTTCGGGACGCTCGAATTTGATTTCTTTGCGAAACCAACGGTTGTGTTGATGGATTGTGGCATGCACGCGCGACGACGCGCGCGTGAGCACGTAATCTCATGTTACGCAAAGAAATCTGGGAAACAATATATATATATATATATATATATATTCATACATACATATACGTGTATATATATGTATAATTGAATAGATGTATATATATGTACGTACGCATATGAATATATATATGTATGTATGTATATATATATATATGTATAACGAACGCGCACGCGTAATATTTGTTGGCGAAAAATGACAATGGGGGCGATGCCGGCATGCCTTGGATGGTGGGATGGACGATGCGGCAAAACCATATTTAAATTGCAATACGAAAGCGGGAGTCGACAATTCCGGGGGGGGATGGGGGGGAGGTGGGGGGGGAGGGAAGGGGGGTGTACATTCTAAGATTATGTTAGAGAAGGGGATAGATGTTGTGCAAGCTACGTGGCGTCATCTACGTGGCGCAATTCACCCTGCCGAACTTGAAGCTTGAAGCTGTCGGTTCCACCGCTCGTGCATCCATCCCACCATCACACCCGCAACGTGGTTTGCAAAACCCATGCGACGGCGATTGCGATGAGTGCTTGGCGTTGGCTGGCGCACGTCTGCGACCGCGCTAGCCCGCGCATGCTCGCGCGCACAGGGGCCAGCTACTTCGGCGCGACCGACGCGGCCACGGTGGCGCTGACCGCTGGGCATTTCAAGCGGGCATTTCAGTGCGAGTCGGCGACGTGAGCCGGCGCGGTACCATGGCGACGCCGACAACGGTAGACAAGATGATGAAAGATGCGATGATGGTGACGATGGTGGCGATGACGACGGCAATGCCGATGACGGCGACGATGTTGATCACGCCCGCCGATAGCAATAACGATGTCATCGCGTCGGCGATGAAGGTTTTAGAAGGAGTTCGACATGCGCGCGCGGCCGACGCACGCGAGTGGCCCGAGTGGTATTATTTGACACGGGTCGCGCTACCCCAGCACGCGCGCAAGGGCATTCGGATGAGTTCGACATGCTGCGCGAGAGGCCCGTTTCGCAGAATTTGATGACAATTTTGGAAACCAGTGGTTTTCCTCAGAATTCGCAAGAGCGCGCGCGCAGCCTTTTTTTGTTTGAGAACTGATGCTGCAAAACCAAGTGTATTTTCTTAGGTTTCGGCACACTCTATCTTGAAATCGTTACGAAACATAAAGTTTTGAAACATGTCGGCATGCGCGCGCGACGACGCACGCGCGCGCGTCATCCTATTTTTGGCAAGAAGGATTCTTGCGACAGCAAGCGCGCAAGTGAGACCGAATGATTTGGACGCTCGCGCGCGAGAGGCCCACCGATGGTTTCCTTCAGAATCTGCAAGACAGCGAGCACATGTGCTTTTGAACATACTTGTTGCGAAACAATGTTTTTTATATGTTGTCGTGCCACTGGATTTTAAAATCCTTACGAAGCTGTGAGGACTTCGGCATGCGCGCGCGACGACGCGTGCGTGTGCACATCGTCCCGTTTTTTACAAACGATTCTTGAACAGGGATTCTTGACCACTGCAAGTTGTTGGTAAACGAATGCGCGCACATAGGAATTGCTGCACAGGATGGGGGGGGGGGACGTGTTACCGGCCTGCCTGGGATGATATGGACCAATATCTACGATGGACGTAAGAGGGGGCGATACGTAAGGGGGGGCGGTTCAATTCGTGGGGGAGAGATCCTGATACTCTTTGGGAAGGAAACCTACGGTGTGCAACCCACTCTGCTGAACTTGAAGTCGTCATCTCCACTGCTCGCGCAAACATCCCACCCACCCACCCGTAACTTGGTATGCAAAACCTGTTAAGACCGACTACGACGACACCGACGACAACGACTACGACGACACCGTCGACGTCTCCGACGACTTCGACGACGACAACGACGCCGACGACGACGAAGACGACGACGACGACGCCAACGAAGGCGACGACGAGGGAGGAGGAAGGACGACGACGGCGACAACGACGACAAAGACGACAACGACGAGGGAGGAGGGAGGACGGCGACGACGCGAACGACGACGAAGGAGGAAGGACGGCGACGCCGACGACGACAACGACGAGGGAGAAGGGAAGACGACGACGACAACGACGACGACGACGGCGACGAAATAGGAGGGACGACAACGAGACGCCGACGACGGACGACGGCGGACACCGACGACGGAAACGACCACGACGCCAAAGAGGACGACGACGACGAACACGAGAAAAGACAGAGGACGACGTAGGCGACGACGACGACGACGCGGGAGGAGGGAGGACGGCGACGATGACGACGACGACGCAAAAGCGCGCGCACGCTTTTGTTGAAAATCCGTGTTGCGAAACCTAAGGTTTTTGTATGTTTTTTGGACGCACGATTTTGAAATCCTTCCGAAACCTATGGGTTTTCAAGGTTTTCGGCATACGCCCGCGACGACGCGCGCGTCTGCACTTCGTCCCTTTTTTTGCAGAGGTTTCTATAGGAGTCTCGCGACGGCACACGCGCAAGGGCGTTCGACAGATTTCGACATGCGCGCGCGAAGCCCGTTTGGTAGCATTTTGTGAAAATCTTCAAACACCTAAGGTTTTCTTAAGATTTCGCATGAGCTCGCGTGGAAGCTTTTTAGCAAATCAATGTTGCGAAACCATGTGGTTTTGTATGTTTTTTGGAAACTCGATTGCGAAATCCTTCCGGCACCGAAGGTTTTTGAAGGATTTCGGCATGCGCGCGCGACGACGCGCGAGTGCGCACTTCGTCAAATTTTTTGCCAGGGATTCGTGAAACAGTGTTATGTTAGAACAAACGATGTCACCGCATAGTGTTTTTTACAAGGGAACCTCGGGGGGGGGAACCCGGTTTGGCTGGGATGATATGATTTCATATTTAGGATGGACGAGTGTGCCGAAAATATGCGAAATCATACTATCCCAAACGGGAGCGATAAGTCCGGGGGGGGGTAGAGTCTATTGTCTTTTTGGAAAGGAGAATTTAGGCGGCGACGGGGACAACATCGCCGCCAGACCGACGATCAAGTCCACACGATGGGCGGCGACGAGGCGGCGACGGCGACAACTTAGCCGCCAGACCGACAATCAGGCCCAGTTGCTAAGAACAGACATGAGAACCCCAAAGAAAAAAAACACTGTTTGGGGAAAACCGTTGGCTCGCGGCGTTGACTTTCCAAGAATCATGTTTTGGCACGGCTGGTGATTCTCGGACACTCGTTTTCCAACTGGGTATTCCCCGCGACGACAACACATTCCTGTAGGGACCCCCGAAGAGGAACTTCGAAGGAGGGGTTGCCGCAACATCGTTGATGCGTCTTGGCTCTGCATTGGTCCTCCTCCTCTCTCCTTTTCCCCCTCCCCTCGTCGCCACGGCCGGATCCGCCTCGAGATCTCTGTCAGGACGCGCCCCAAGAAAGGCTCGTGGAGCAGCCCGCGTCTCCTACGATATTCTCATGCTTCCCGCCGGCGGCGGCTCCCCCTTGACTTCGGCAGTCGAGGGCCCATTTTCGGGCCCGGGCGCCCTCAAGAATGAACCCTGGGCGCCCTAAAAAATGAACCTGGGGCGGCAACCCGGGCCAAAGGAAGCGGTCGGGACCTCTGGGGCCGCGGGCTGCCAACAATACACACATCGGCCAATGTCAGGAATGGCGGCGACGGCGACGAGGGCGACGAGGGCGACGAGGCCGCCCGAGCGGCCCTGCTGGGCGGGCGCCAAAATGGCGAGGGCCCCTCCCCCCATCCCACTGTACCCGCTACCTCTGCTCCCGCCGCACTCGTCGCCCGCCGCCCTCGTCGCCGCCGTCGCCGCCGCCCCTGTCGCCGTCGTCGATGCCGCCGCCACCACCGCCGTCGTCGTCGTCGCCGCCGCCGCCGCCGCCACCGCCGCCGTCGTCGCCGCCGCCGCCGTCGTCGTCGCCACCGCCGCCGTCGTCGTCGCCGCCGCCGCCGTCATCGTCGCCGCCGCTCGCCGCCAGCCGCGCGCGGTAACTCGACGGCCGCCGCTCCTCGGGCCACCGCGCCGCGGCGGCGCCGGGGCGCCCGGGGCGCTCGCCTGGCCACGACGGGGACGACGACGACGACGACGACGACGACGACGAGCGACGACGACGGACGACGACGACGACGACGGCGACGGACGAACGACGACGACGGACGACGGCGACGACGGACGACGGACGGCGGCGACGGCGGCGGGCGGCGGCGCGGCGGCCGCGGCGCCGCGGTCGGCCGCGGCGCCCGGCGCGCGCCGTCGGCCGCGGCGGCGAGTCGGCGCGTCGCGCCCGCGGTCGGCCGTCGCCCGTCGGCTGGCGGTCGTCGTCGCCGTCGGCGCCGTCGGTCGTCGTGCGTCGTCGGCCGTCGCCGCAATCGTCGTCGGTACTCGTCGGCCGTCGTCATCGCCGTCGTCGCTCGTTACTTTGCCGGTCGCCGTCGTCGTCGTCCGTCGCTGTCCGTCGTCGTCGTCGTCGTCGTCGTCGTCGTCGTCGGTCGTCGTCGTCGCTGCCGAAATCGCCGCCGCCGACGTCGCCGTGCCCGAGTAGCCTCCCTCCTTATCCCCCCTGGCCCCTAGAAGCCTCCAGAACCCTGCCAGGGCTCTGTGTTAAAGGACATCGAACCTGCGAAATGCCACAGAAGTCCACGCCCCGAATCTTCTCTTCAGTCCTCCTCCTCCTCCTCCTCCGCCACCTAATCTTCCTCTGTGTTCCTAAATCTGGCACCGTGCTTTGTGGCCTTGTGCAAGTAGGCGCGTGTCAGAATGCCCTCGGCTGTTTCTGGCAAGGTTTCTTTCATATTTCCTAAGGCCGACCCCGTCTCAAGCTCGCGCGCGCCCTCCGAAAACCGCCCCTCTCTAGAGCCGGTGTTGGGCAATTGTCCTGCTCACCTTGACAAGAAAAGATGAGACAATAATCAAGAGCCAAAGAGAAGTCCTGGTCCAGGGAGGTCAAAGCAGCCCAAGCCAGCAAAACATTAGAACCAATGCAAACAACTGAACACACGACTACAAGATAACCCACACATGAAGAAGCAAGACACCCTGAGCAACTACCAAAGCGCACCAAGACAGCTGACAAGATTGTCAGACGGCTTCCAAGTCGGTCCCAAGACTGCCCGAAAAGAGGGTCCCAAGATGGCCAGATATTACCTCAACACGACCAAAGAGGACCCAAGGGTTTCCAAGTCGGCCCCAAGACTGCCCAACAAGGCCTCCAAACGCTCCAGAGAGGATCCCAAAATGGCCCAAGATTGCCCCAACACGGCCATAGAGGCCCCAAGACGATCCAAGAGGGCTTCAAGAGGGCGCCCGATATGCCCTCGAGAACAAACATCATTGCTCTCTGTTGGGTTGGGGGCAGATTCTAAGACACCTCCTCAGTTTGGCTTCCGAAAGCGCAAGAGGCCCGAAAAGGCCCTCAAGATAAATCCAAGGTAGTCCAACAGGTTCCAATGAGGGCCCCAAGATGGCCCTGGAGGGCTCCAAGACGGCCCAAAATGCCCTCAAGACGGTCGGCCCAAGATGCCCCCAAGACGGCCCAAGAGGCCCCAAACCAAGAGGGGCCCAAGACGAGGAAATTAAGCTAGCCTCGGCAGCATTTCCCTACAGGATTGTCCCCAAGAGGCCCACCATGCCCCTTAGAGGCCCCTTAGAGGCCCCCAAGACGTTCCCCGAGAGGCAGCATAGACCCTCAATAGGCCTCCCAGAGGTCCCCCTACAGATCGCCAACTGATTTCCAAACGGACCTCGAGGTCTCCCGACAGGCCCTCAAGAAGCCCCGGGGAAGCTCCAACATTCCTATTTACGACAACCTCCCTCACGCTTCGCTGCTGCGCGGGCCTGGTGCTCGGATTTACTGCAGGCAGCTGGTTTATCATATCCACATCCCTCCTCCTTCCTTACTCCTCCCTCCTGGTCGCCGCGAGCAGCTCGTCGTGGTAGGGGTCCCCCCTCGCCAACGAGTCCTCGGGCGTTCCTGGCGGGCTGGGGGATTGCTCTCCTTCCTGGGCCTCCTCCTCATTCCCCACCTTCCCCTCCTCCTCCTCCTCCTCCTCCTCCTCCTCCTCCTCCTCCTCCTCCTCCTCCTCCTCCCGCCCCCCTCCCGTCCCCTCCCCCCCCCCCCTCCTCCTCTCCTCTCCTCATCCTCCTCCTCCTCCTCCTCCCACCTCCTCCTCCTCGCACACCCCCCCTCTTTCGCCCCAGGCCCCGCCTCGCCCTCCCCCACCCGCAGCCCACCCGCCACGCCCCCCTCTTGCACGCGCCTCCTCAAGCGCGCCCCGCACGCCGCACGCCCTCGCCGAGGCCCCCTCTCCGCCGCGGCTGCGATAGGGCCCGCGAGGGCCCGCGGGGGGGCGGCGGGGCGGCCGCGCGCCGCCGCCGAGAGCCCTCGAGGACCCCAGGTCGCCCCCGCCCGCGCCGCCAGGGCACGGTGCACGGTTTCCCCTGGGGCCGTAGGCGAGGAGGAGGAGGAGGAGCGAGGAGGAGGAGGAGGAGGAGGAGGAGGAGGAGGAGGAGGAGGAGGAGGAGGTGGAGGAGGTGGTGGAGGGGGAGGGGGAGGAGGAGATTGAGGAGGAGGATGAGGACGGGTCGCCTAAGCCCTTCGGAGAAACCCTCCAGGGCACGTGGGGGGCGAAACCGCCGCGCCAGGCGGGGCTGCCGGCAAGGGCCCCGAGAGGCCGAAGAGGATTAAAACCCCCCGTTCCCATTTCTTCGAGACGCCAGGCGTCTGGGTAAGGTGCCTGGTCGCCTGGTGGAAGGGCCGCCTGCACACGGCACGGGGAAAAAGGGTTCTGTAAGGGAAGCTGGACCCTGGATCGCGGGGCCTCCCCGCAAGACACAACGGCACCCCTCCTGTGTGGCATGAGGCCAACGGGTCCAAGGGGAAGCTGGGCCCTGGAGGCCAAGGCCTCCCCCCAGGACCAGACACACTCCTCCCGAGCCGCTGCCTGTTGGAGACAACGTGAGACCTCCCGCCGGTCCAAACTGAAGAACCTTCGAAGGCACCCTCCCCCAAATTGCACAAGAACACCCGACAAACACGGAGAACATTAGGGCAACCTCCCCGAACCGACCTCGATCTTGTACCTCGGTCCGACCATAACATGCCCACGTGGTGACCGACCGCGCGGTGACCTCGGAATGCCAAGAGACCTTACCGCACGGTCCGTCGCCGCACGGTCTTTGGACCCCGGAGGCCCAATCCCCCGCGCAGTGACCCTGAATCCACACTGACTGACCACATTGTGTGGTCACCACACCGCTTGGGACCCCCCCACCCTGACATCCCTGGGGCCTGCAGAGGACCCGGGAAGGCCAAGCGCGGCGAACAACAACACCACCACCACAACCACCAACAACATCAACAACAACAGCAACAACAACAACACCAACACCAACACCAACACCACAACCACAACCACAACCACCAACAACAACACCAACATCACCACCAACAACAATCATCTCAAGACGGTTCGCTCTATCTGCTTAGGTGCCATTCGAAATGTGTATCCCAAAACTCTCGGTACCCGCCCTCTTCGTCTTCGATCGCACCCCCTTAGGTGTATATCGGCATATCTTTCTCACCTGCAACGTGTATTTCGTACAGCTCCCAAGGCAGGGGAAGAGAGGACGGATGGAACGAACGGACAAAAGGGGAGGGAGGAAGATGAGCACGAGAGAGAGTTGCAGGAAGGGGGGATAGGAACAGAAAACTATGGGCGGATCGGGCGGGTCGGGAAGGCGGGCCCAAGCGGCCAGGTCGAGCAGACGGGTTGCTGAAGCGTGCGTCCTGCATGAATCGCGAGGAGTGCTCGAGCGATAGCGCGATTCTCACGTAAATCGTGGGGAAGGCCAGAGCGAGGACGTGATTTCTGGGTGTCGAGGGCGCGGCGTCTAAATAAACTGTGAGGAGGTCCCACGCGAGAGCTGGATTCCTGTATTATTTGTAAGGAAGTCCCACGCGAACGCGAAGTGTAAATAAAGCAGTATCAGGCGGGAGCCGTTTGTGCTGTATCTCGGGGGCCGAGGGCCAAATTCAGAGACCCAAGACTTTGCCTGATAGTAAAAATGGATGCGAGCCCCGAGATGGGCACTGCAATCGGAAAAAAACACATTGTGCCTCAGAGGAGGGATCAACAACAAGTATTCTTCAGTAGTAAGAGATCAACAACAACAACAACACCAACACCGACACCAACACAAACACCACCAACCATAACAACAATAACAATGCCAACGCCAACAACAACACCACCAACAATAAAAACAACAACCAACAACAACAACACCAACAACAACCAACAAACCAACCAACCAACCAACCGGCAACAACAACAACAACAACAACAACCACAACAACAACAACAACAACAGCAACAACAACAATCATTTTACGTCGGTTCGCTCTTCCCTGCCTGCGTGGGAAAGAGAAGACGGGTGAAAGGGGGAGGGAGAAAGATGGTACACGGGATTCGCAGGAGGGGGGCTAAGAGCAAAAACCGCGAGGCAAAACCACACGGGCAGACCAGGCGGGTAAAGCCTAACGGGCGGGTCGGGAACGCGGGCCCGAGCGGCCAGGTCGAGCAGGCGGGTTGCTGAAGCGCGCGTCCTGCATGAACCGCGAGGAGGTCTCGAGCGGTAGTGCGATGCCGAGGCAAATCGTGAGACAAGCCACATCGAGAGCGCGATTCCTGGGTGTCGAGGGCGCGGCGTCTGACTACATTGCGAGGAACTCCGGCGCGACAGCGCGATCCCTGTATAGGTTATGGGGACGCCCCGCGCGAGTACGAATTGGAGAAACGTGGTGCGGAAATAGCAAGCGGGAGATGATGTTGTCGCAGCTCGGCGGCCACGGGCCCGATTTGGCGACCCCTCGCTGCCCCCTTGTAGACAACAGTGTACGAGGCCCGGGGGGGGGGTACTTTGAATTGAAATGCACAGTGTGCCCTGGAGGGGATCCATAATACGATTTTTCTTTCAAAATCAAAGCCCCGTACCTTCAACAACATCAAACCAACAACAACCACGACGAACAACAGCAAGAACGACGAACAACGACAACGACAACGACGACAACAACAGCAACAACAACAACACCGACAACAACAACAACAACAGGAACAACAACAACTATCATCCTAAGAAAGTTCACTCTTATTTGCCCGCGTGTCATTCAAAACGAGTTCCCCACACCCTCGATACCCGCCCTTCTCGTCTTCGATCACACCCCCTTTGGGGGGATTATTTCTCTTTGCGGGGGGGCGGCGGGCTTAGACAGGCGGGCAAACCTGAACGGGCGGACAATCCTTCGTGGGCGTACATGTGCCCGCCATTGGAATTGTTGTGGGCCCTGCAGAAAGAAGAGGGGGAGAACGAGGGAGAGTGGGAGGAAGGGAGGGGGAAGGACGAAGGAAACGGGAAAACGCCAGGAGAGAAAGAGCGAATAGGGGGGCGGCTGATTCGAGGCAGAGAGAAAGAGAGAGAGAGAGAGAGAAAAAAAAAAAAGAGAGAAAGAGAAAGCAGGAGAAAGAGAGAGAGAGAGAGAGAAAGAGAGAGAGCGAACAAGACAGATCCGAGAGGTTGGTAAAGAGAGAAAGAGAGGGGAGAGGGAAAGAAAGGAGGAAGAAGGGAGGAGGCAGGAGAGGGAGAAGGGAGACGAGGGAGAGGGGATAGGGCAGAGAGGCATAAGGCTGAGGGAAGAGAGGAGGGAGCGAGAAGGGAGGAGAGCAGGGAGGAGGGAGAGGGAGGAGGAGCAGGAAAGTAAGAACGTGAACGTTCGAGGAAGTCCTAGGCGAAACCGCCGTTCCTGAAGGAAGTCTCGGGCGGGAGCCCACGACGGGCGGGCGATCCCCTGACGGGCGGGTCGGGCGGGTGGGACATTCAAGCGGGATGCCTGAGTATGGCGAGAGCGCGATTACTAAGTAAAGTGTAAGGGCGTCCTTGGCGCAGCGTGTTTCCTGAGCGTCGAAATCGTGATTTCTAAACAAATCGCATGGAAGTCACAGGCGAGAGCGCAATTCCTGAATAACATGTGAAGGGTTCTCTGGCGGGAGCGGGGTCTTGATTAAATTAGGAAGAAGTATGCATTCAATTGCGAGGAAGTCTCAAGCGGGAGCGCCGTTCCTGAGTAAATTGTTCTGAGGAAGTCTCAGATGGGAGCGGGGATCCTGAATTGCGAGGAAGCCACAGGCGGGAATACCGATCCTGAGTAAAGTAAGGAAGTCTCAGGAACGGGGGTCCTGGGTAAATTTGGAGGAAACCTCAGTGGGAGCCGTTGTTGTTCTAATCCGGGGGGCCAGGGGCCCAGTTTGAGCACCAAGGCTTTCCCTATCAAAAAACCGGGTGCGAGCGTCGAGGGGCACATTTTGATTGAGAAAAAACAATATGCACCGGCGAGGGGGGACCAACCATAATTATTTTCTCAGAAATGGAAAGTCAATAACAACACTAGTGTTATGTCGGGCGTGTCCCCCTACAGAGGGATTTTCGATGACAAATAAAACAATACCCCGAAAATGCTCCAAAAAGGTACAAAAAATACACACAAAAAAAAATCCCCAGACTATGTTTAGACTATTGTTTGATTTGTTGGGGGGTATTTGCTATTTTTCGTCAAAAATCCCCTCTGTCGGGGGACAGGCCCGACTTAACACTAGTTTCAACGCTGTTCGCTCTTGTCTGCTCACGTGACATTTCATACGTGTATCCCAAACCCTCGGCACCCGCCCTCGTCGTCGTCGATCGTAACCCCCTCGGGGGGTATCTTTCTTACATGCAACATGTACTACGTGCAGCCAGCCTCCAAGGTAACGGAAGGGACGGCGGATGGAAGGAAGGGGCACAGGTGAGGGAGGAAGATGGAGCACGAAAGAACATGGCAGGAGGGGGGACAGGTGCAGAAAACACGTGGCAGAACCAGACAGGCAGATCGGGCGGGTAGACCCTAGCGGGCGGGTCCTGAAGGCGGGCGCGCGCGGCCAGGTCGAACAGGCGGTTTGTTGAAGCGTGCGTTCTGCATGAATCGCAAGGGGTGCTCGAACGATAGCGCGATTCCCAAATTAAATCGTGAGGGAACCCACAGCGAGAGCGCGATTCCCGAGGATCGAGGGCGAGGCGTCTGAATCAATTGCGAGCAACACCCACGCGAAAACGCGATTCTCGTTTATGCATTGTGAGAAAATCCCGCGCGAGAGCGCGAATTGGAAATAACTGGTGAGGACAAAGCAGGCGGGACCTGTTGCTGTTGTAACTCGGGGGCCACGGGCCCGATTTGGTGACCCCTCACTTTCACCGGTATAAAGAAAAGATGCTGGCCCGGCAGAAACTCTGTATATTGAAAAATACCACGTGCCCCGGAGGGGGGGATCAACAACACCTTTTCTTTAAGCATGAGACATCAACAACAACACTCATTTTAAGACTGTTTGCTCCTATCTGCTCACGTGCCAGATCTTTACGTATGTCCCACAACCCTCGGTACCCGCCGTCGTCGTATTCGATCGTACCCCCTTGGGGGTCTATCTTCGCTACCGGCCACGTGCCTTGACAGCAGCCCCAAGAACAAGGGAAGAGAGGACGGGTGGAAGGTGGAGGGGGAAACATGGAGCACGAGATAAACTAGCAGGAGGGAGGGGGGCGAAGCGAAGCAGCCATACGCAAAGCGCGCGTGGGCAAGACAATTGGCGAGCGAGCGAGCTACGCCAAACGCGTTAGCTGGCTGACAGGAGGCGCCAAACGCGCGACAAAACAGACAGCTACGACGCGCCAAATGCGCGCCGGGAGGACGAGGAGAGGAGGAAAAAACAAGTGCTAGAACCAGACGGGCAGGTCGGGTGGGCAGGCCCGTCGCGGGCAGGTCGGGAGGGCGGGCCCAAGCGACGAGGTCGAGCAGGCGGGTTGCTGAAGCATGGTTCCTGAATGAAGCGCACGGGAATCTCAAACGATAGCGCGATTCCCAAGTGAATCGTGGGAGAAGCCAGAAGCGAGAGCGCGATTCCTGAGCGCCGAGGGCGCATCGTCTGAATTGATTGCGTAGAAATCCCACGCGAGATGGCGGTGCGTACGTGCATTGTGAGGAAGTCCCGCGTGGGAGCCCGATTTGCGAATACTCTGTGAAGACGTATCAGGCGGGAGCCGTTGATGTTGCTGTTGTTGTAAAGCGGGAGCCAAGGGCCCAATTTGAGCCCCGTGACTTTCCCTGATAAAAAACTGGGTGCGAGCCCCGGGGGACACACTTCCATTGACAAAAACACAATGGTCACCAGAGGGTGGGGTTCAACAATAAATATTCCTCCGTAGTGAGAATTCAACACCAACAACAGCAACAACAACAGGAGCAACAACAACAACAAACAATTTAAGACTGTTCGCCCTCATCCACCCGCGGCCCACTCAACGCGTATGTCCCAAACCCTCGGTATCCGCCCTTTTCGCCACCGTATTTCGTGCAGCCCCTAAGGCAGGGCAAGAAAAGATGTATGGAAGGAAGGACAAGGACAGGCAGGTTGCTGAAGCGTTCGTCCTGTATGAATCGCGAAGAAGTCTCGAACGATAGCGCGATTCCGAAACTTAAATCGTTAGTAAATTCGTAAGAAAGCTTGATCTCTGAGTATCGAGGCTGCGGCGTCTGAGTAAATTTGCAATGAAATCACACGCGGCAACGCGATCTTTGCAAACATTGTGGGGACGTTCCGCGCGAGAGCACGATTTGGGAAGACAATGCGAGGACATCAGGCTGGAGCCGATGTTGGTGTAGCTCGGGGCCCAGCAATGCAGTTTGATGGCCCCTCATTTTCACTCGTAAAGAACAGGACGCGTGCCCCGGGAGAGGCACTTTAATTAGACAGATACTGGGCAGAGGGGATCAACAATAAGAACGTTTGAACATGAAACTTCAACAACGACAACAACAACAACAACAACAATCACTTTACCCGAACGCTCAGTGTTCTCACCAGTGCCAGGGTTTTCATGCGACGCCAGCCAATACCCCCACTTTGTGGGGGGGCAGTGCAAGCTCTACCAAATATCCACACGACTCTTCGCCACCACCCACACCCAGCTTCCCGCCCTATGACGTTCGGACACTTCACTTCGTGGCCTGCGGACGACCGTGGCTACTACACTGGCGTGGAGTACACACCCACAGAAGTTGTTAAGCCTACGTTCGTACACCCACAGAAGTTCTTAAGCCTTGTTAACCCACAGAAGTGTGATTTTATGATGCGCGGTGCTAAAATTCTTAAGAAGCCCAATGGTTTTTGGAGATTTCGGCGTGCGCGCGCGAAGAAAAAACGAATGTGTCCCGCATGGTATTATTTGACAGGGATGATGGCCCTGGCAGGTGCGCAACCGTTGTCGCAGAAGTTCGAAAAAGTTGCTCGCAAAAGCCCGTTTGACAGAAATGTTTAAAAAGTGTTGGGTTTCCTACGAATCCGCAAGAGCGCGCGGGATGAGATTTTGACATTTTTTTGTTGAAAAACCATTGGTTTTTTGATGTTTTTATGTTAAAATCGCTCCGAACACTAAGCTTTTGGAAGGATTTCGTCTTGCGCGCGCGAATGTCCACTTTACCTTATTTTTTGCAAGGGATTCTTGAAATTTGATTATATTAGAACAAGAAATGTCATTTTATAGTGTTTTTTGCAAGGGAAAACGGATTACAACAAAACAACCGGATCTGGACCCCATCCACTTTTCTGAAGCTTTCGCGAAAAAATGATGAAAATGTAGCTGCGGCCTAGGCGCGGCGGGGGGGCCGTGCACCAGGGGTCCCAACAATAATTATTCTTTAGAATTAATAATGTTCAACAACAACAACAACAACAACAGCAGTAACAACAACAACACCGCCACATACAACAACAGAAACAAACACATTAACCACAACACAACACCCACAACAACCCGCCGTTTAAAACTGTTCGCTCTCATCTGCTCGCGTGCCATTCAACGCATGTGTACAACACCCTCGGTTGCCGCCTTTTCCGTTTTCGATCTGTCTTGAAGCAATCACACTGCCAGTCACCATGCTAATCTTCGACGCAGTAGCCCTGAATAATAGCGGTAACGCATCTGCAGCTCAGACCCATAATTTCCCCAAAGACTCCACCAACGCTCTTCATTGTTCGTGCTGGGCCACCATACCGTTCATTTATTCTCCGAATCCATGTCCACGTTCACCTGCCAGAGAACGAGACTCTAGTAACAACGGAATGCCACGTGTATATTTTTATAGATTCCGGTGTTCAGTTCGGCCGTCGTCTTCATGTTAGCCCCTACGGTTTCCACAAAATTCCGTACCCTCCAACATGTCATTCCGCAATTGCCAGAGGTCCTCGCTCAACCGGTCGTAATCATCATCATCTGATTCAAAATTCCCTTTTGCGCCACCTCTTGTTTCTTGATGCGCGCCGCCTTGGTGTTATCACTGTGACTACCTCCCGCCCATGATCTTTGTCATGTCATCGTCATCGTCGATTGGTGACGCCCCATCCGTGAAGGTTCTGGGTTTGTTGTTCGCACGTTTCAATGCTTCCCGATATCCATGCTTCACCTGGGCGAAGACATCCAACAACTTTTTCCTCCAATCAAAGAACCTGGTCAACTCACCCGGGAACGTTTCGACATGTTCAGCCGCCATACATTCGTTCACGGGCCTGCTTCCGTCTACTCCAACCCGGATATTTCCAGCCGGGTGGCTTCGGCAATCTTGGCAACATGCTCCGAGGCGTTTGCTGGGCGTTGCTCAAGTTGCCGATCTGTTCTTCGCAACAATGGCTAAAATCAAGAGAGCATTTAAATTCGACTTCATATGCGACATTCTGAACGCCTCGTCGTTGTCACCCGTTCTATTGCCTGGCGTAGCGCTGCGCTTCAAGAGCGGCCTCATCCCTTCGAGATTGTCTTGAACGTTGTTAACATACCCGGCATCTCCATTCTCGTAAGCGGCATTGCACACTTCCACCATGAACATATGATAGGGACTTCCCTGGCGACAAACAGGACTTCAGCCACATACATGCCCTGACAGTGATGAACAAAATGGGGTCCCCCACCCAGGGCACGACACAACTTCTCTACAAATGATACAATCACACTCGGCTATCCTTCTCACCCAGTCGGAACGCTGCAATCTAACGCCTCCTCCTGCCCTGCCCCGTCCTGCCCCGAAATGGAATAAAGGGAGGACATCCCCTCCCTCCTCTCTCTGGGGGGCGGGAACTATGCGAAACATATGGTTCATACCCCCTCGGTATTGTGACACCCCAAAAAGCGTCTGAGTCGCTGCTGCCTGCTCTGATCCGCGTGACGTTTGGCCACCCAATCCTTTAGAGTTCTTGACTCCGAAGGAGCCTTGATACATGTTCTTTTAACTATACGTATTTCTTTTACGTGCACACTACGCATCTGAACATACACCTGCATGTATATGTACATGCATGTGTATATTGTTCTTCCCACAACATGATCGCACATGCCATCTTAATGCGTCTTCATTATGCCCCCCACCCGTACTCCTCATTAAAACATGTAACTCCCATATCTATGCACATCATCCGTCTCTGCGTTCGTCCTGCTCCTCCCTCTCGCCTTCTACTCTTCATCCTACTGACAGGTCCTCGTGTTACTCCTCCATCCCATACATACTCCCCCTTCTCCTCCTCAACCTCCTCATCCTCCTCATCCTTCCCCGCTCCCTTATCACGGTCATCATAACCAATATCACCAGCTGCATCAGCATCACCATGTCTCGTCTGTACCACTCCTAGGTCCTCCTCCTCCTCCTCCTCCTACTCCTCCTCCTCCTGCTCCTCCTCCTCCTCCTCGTCTTCATATTCCTCCTCGTCCTATCCCGCCTCATCCCCACCCTCCTGCCTCCGCCTCTTCACTTATGTCCTCAATCCATGAATGTTCCTACCCCTCCTCCTACTTCTCACTCATCGTCTCAAACTCCCCCTCCTCCTACTCCCCCTCCTTATTCTCCTCCTCCCCCTCCTCTTTAACTCGCTCCCATATCGGCCTCGTCCTCCTCCTCCACCTCCTTCTCGTCAACCTCCCTCCCTCTTTCTCCTCCTCACCATCCTCATTATCCCTCCTCCTGCTCCTCCTCCCCATCCTTTCCCACCTCCTCCTCCTCTTCCTCCTCCTCCTCCTCCTCCTTCTCCTCCTCACTACTCCTCCTTTTCTCTGACTCCTCGTGCTGTTCGCGCCCTTCCCACTCCTCCTCTGAGGAGGATGGCAGATAAAACGATGCGAAAGAAACGAAGAGGAGGAGGAGGAGGAGGAGGAGGAGGAGGAGGAGGAGGAGGAGGAGGAGGAGGAGGAGGAAGGGGAGCAGGAATTTATGAGAAGAAGGGGTGGGGATGATGAGGGACGCGAGAGAACAGGGGCGCGAGGAGGATGGCGAGGAGGAGGAACACCAACAGCCTCTTCAGTAGGAGCAGGAACGGGAAACAAAGGCGCAACTTCATCGGCGAGGTTTACCGAGAGGAGCAGCAGAAGAAGGATACTGGGGAGGGAGGGGATGATGACAATGATGATGATGATGATGATGATGATGATGATGATGATGATGCTGCTAATGCTGATGCTGATGCTAACGGTGGTGATGATGATGCCGATGTTGATGATGATTAAAAGGGGAGGATGAGGAAGAAGAAGCAGAACAGGAGGGTCGCCTTACTCTTCCTGCTCCTCCTCCTCCTCGTCCACGTCCTCCTCTTCACTATCCTGCTACGCTGCCCGTTCTCTTCATATTATATCCCCCTTTCCCCCGCCCCTCCGCCTGTCGCGCCTCGTCCATCCTCCCCCTTCTCTTCCTCCTCGGCAAAGCCATGGCGCATCGTGAGTCCGACGCGCCGCGAAGCCACTTACGCCACCGCGCCAGCGCGCGCGTATGGCGCCTGCAACTACTTACGCCACCGACGCCGCCGACGTGGGCGGCGCCGGACTGCCGCTTGCGCCACCGTCTGCAGGGGCAGATGGGCGGCGCTCCCCATTCGCGCTGGGAGATCCTCTCCCCTCAGGAACAGAGCCATCGGGACCATTCTTGCTCTTGGGGCAATCCGAACAATGGACCGATTGCCAGTTGTCTCCCAGCCGCCCGCAGGCGCCCCGAACCGCGGAGGCCTGAGCTCCACCTGATGAGCCCAGGATGCCCGACCGTGCTGCGCTCGACGGCCAACGCGCCGACGATCACCGCGAGGAGCACGCCGAAACCGAGCTCCATGTGCGGGGGGGGGGGAGGGGGCAGGCGGCGGCATCCCTCCGCGGGACGCCACACTATCGCCGACCCTTCCGCTGCCTCCCCCCCCCCCCGCTCGGGTACCGAACGCGTCCACCGCCGCGTCGAGCCAGGCTCGGAGGCGGGGCAGCGGCCAGGTGGAGGCCCGCGGCGACAGGGCAACAACCCGCGCCCCAGGCGTACGTACCCACGCTGAGAGCGGCGCGGCGCGCAGCTCGGGGCTGTCCGCCTCCTCGAGGCCCGCGGCAGCGCCGGCCCCAGCAGCCTCCGCGGCCGACGGGACGCCGCCCGCGCCCGCCGCTCCAGCTGCCGCCAGCACCTCCGAGGTACTTTTTTGGTCGGCGGCCGCGTGACAACGGTCTGGCGGCAACAGGCGATGTCCGGGACGGCGGTGCAAAGCTAATTGCACACAAAGCGTGCGACCTCCGAGGTACCCGCGGGGCCAGCACGCGCCTGGGCACGGCGCCGGCTGCGCCTCCGCGGTGCACCCAGGTGCCCGCCCAGGCGCCGCCGCCCTCGGGGCCGCCGCCGGCGGGCGGCGGGGCAGGCGGCGCGCCAGGCGCCGTCGCCCACTGCATCAAACCTCGGCAGCGGCCTCCCCGCGCTCCGGGGCCAGCAGCTCCCCGCGCGCGGGCGCCGCCGAGTCGCCGCCGTCCAGGTGCAGGTCGGCGCCGCCTGCGCCAGCCTCGGGAGCGCCAGCGCCCTGCTCGGCCGCAAACCTCTGCGCAGGCCGCGACAAAAGGAACCCTTCCCTGATCATCCACAGAAAGGAATCCTTGTGCAAACCGCCAACACATTAATCGTTCTGTAATCTCCTACACGAAAAATCCTTTCGCAAGCCGCCACGGAATGAATCCTTCTGTAATCCGCCATCGGAAGAATATTCCTGAAACCCGCCACACAAGGAATCCAGGAGGGGAGCCACTACCACAAGGTTTTCTCTGTAATCTGGAAGGGAGGGTGGCATTGTCCTTTTGTTTCCGTATCCCCGCTCTCGGAGGCTGACTTTTTTCCATATGGTTTCCTGTGCGAGGCAATTCTGTCAGATGTCGAAGGTTCCTATGTTTTTCCGTGGTCTCGCACTGGCGCACGGGGGCGGGGCGCCGCGGGAACGGAGAGGCAGCGACGCAGGGAAAGCAAGGAAACATAGTAAGCTCCTGCCCTGCACGATACTATTATCCGCCGGCCCCCTTGTGGGGCCACCAGGCTGTAGGCGCGGGTTCGCAGTTTCCAGTACCAGTTGTAGCTTGTAGTTTCCAGTGTTACAGTTCTGCTTCTTGCTGGTTACTGTAACTAATTGACTGACCGCGCGAGGGGGGGGAGGCCCAAACAAGACGTTTAGCACCCCCTGGGCGCGTTGTCTGAATTGCTGGGGGGGCTCGAAATCGACACCCCTCACGCAGATACGCGGGGTCAGGGTCCAAAAACACATGGGATTTGCCACATTTCTGAAATTCGGTGCCACCCCTAACGCAGATCCGCGGGGTCAGGGTCCAAAAACACAAGGGATTTGCCACATTTTTGAAATTCGGTGCCACCCCTCACGCAGATCCGCGGGGTCAGGGTCCAAAAACACAAAGGATTTGCCACATTTCTGAAATTCGGTGCCACCCCTCACGCAGATCCGCGGGGTCAGGGTCAAAAACACACGGGATTTGCCACATTTCTGAAATTCGGTGCCACCCCTCACGCAGATCCGCGGGGTCAGGGTCCAAAAACACAGGGGATTTGCCACATTTCTGAAATTCGGTGCCACCCCTCACGCAGATCCGCGGGGTCAGGGTCCAAAAACATATGGGATTTGCCACATTTCTGAAATTCGGTGCCACCCCTCACGCAGATCCGCGGGGTCAGGGTCCAAAAACACAGAGGATTTGCCACATTTCTGAAATTCGGTGCCACCCCTCACGCAGATCCGCGGGGTCAGGGTCCAAAAACACAAGGGATTTGCCACATTTCTGAAATTCGGTGCCACCCCTCACGCAGATCCGCGGGGTCAGGGTCCAAAAACACAGGGGATTTGCCACATTTCTGAAATTCGGTGCCACCCCTCACGCAGATCCGCGGGGTCAGGGTCCAAAAACAATGGGATTTGCCACATTTCTGAAATTCGGTGCCACCCCTCACGCACATCCATCGCAAGGCGTGGTAACCCAAACTGCGAGTACTCCCTCGGCCCTTTAATCCAAAGGTGTGGTAACCAAGCTCGTAAACCATACACGTCTTACCAATCGCCCTGTGTGGTAACCCCTCTTGTGATCAGTTGGTTTTGCCGATTGCGAATCGGCCTCGCATGAAGTTCCGATATTGCTGCACGACAGCGCCAAAGCCTCATGACTTACCTTTTCCATGGCCCATTCTCCGAGAGAGGGGGCCGGCGGCAGGGGGCGAAGCCCTTACGGATATCTTATATATGCGTATGTAAATATATGCATGGATGTTAGCCTCCCAGGGGAGTGGAGAGGCACAAAAAACTCAGAGGAAGCGAGTGGGGAAAGGGGGGAAGAAGAAGGTGAGCGGGGGAACCCACAAAAACGTAACACTTCTGTGATCTGCCACAAGAGGAATCCTTCTCGCAACCCGCAGCGGAAGGAATCCCTTCGGGGATCCGCCACGACCCGGATTTCCTTGACATCTGGAGGAGAGGATACAGTTCGTCCCCTTTGTCATTCCCTTTCTTCCCTCGGAGGCTGAGCTCGTTTTTTTGTTCCCAGGTGTTTCTTATGCAGGGCAGGCGCTTTACTATGTTGCATGGTTTGATATTTGCCCGTGGTCACATCCTGGGGCGGGGGGCGTGCGCCGCGGAACGAACGGTCAGATAAGCATGGCACAACTGATCGATTGGTTCGACGTATAGACTTACACAAAAGCGGCCCTGCACAGGAACAACAGCATGAAACACTTGCAGCCTACCAGGGGGGCTGAGGACATATACGAAAAACTCAGAGGAGTCGAGAGGATGATGAGGAGGAGACGGAGGGAGAGACGAGGACAGAGACATCCGCATAAAAGGGGTTAACCTCAGAGCACCTACTCAGGCGACCTACGCGCTACTGCCAAAATCCCCTGCGATGTGTTGTTCTACAGCCCTACCTTCTCACTAGGTCTGGCAGGGGGCATACCCCGTAGCACGGAGGGAGAGAGAGGAGGAGGAAATTAAGGAGAGGGGGAAGGAGAGAGAGAGAGAGAGAGAGAGAGAAAGAGAGAGCGAGAACGAAGAAGTGAGACGAGAAGAGAGGAACCACCATAGAACTTGGGGCCAGATGGTCTTATTCTCTTTGGGGGGCCCTCTCTGTATGTATGCATGTATGTATGTATGCATGTATGCATGTATGTGTGTATGTGTGTATGTGTGTATGTATGTATGTATGTATGTATGTATGTATGTATGTATGTATGCATGTACAGTTGTATGTATGTATGTATGTATGTATGTATGTATGTATGTATGTATGTATGTATACATGCATGCATGCATGCATGCATGCATGTATGTATGTATGTATGTATGGATGTATGTATGCATTTAGGTATGTATGTCTGCATGTGTATGTATGCATGCATGCATGCATGTATGTATGTATGTATGCATGTATGCATGTATGTATGTATGTATGTATGTATGTATGTATGTATGTATGTATGTATGTATTTATGTATGTACGTATGTATGTATGTATGTATGTATGTATGTATGTATGTATGTATGTATGTATGTATGGTGGTATGTATGTATGTATGTATGGATGGATGTATGTATGTGTGTGTGCACGTATGTAAGTATGTATGTATGTATGTATGCATGCATGCATGTCTGTCTGTCTGTCTGTCTGTCTGTCTGTCTGTCTGTATGTATGTATGTATGTATGTATGTATGTATGTATGTATATAATTATGTGTTTGCATAAACATATGGGTTCCCTGCGTCCATGATCACAGGTCCTCCCCTCACCATTCATTATCATCCTCTCCTTCGACCCTGTCATGCCCCAAGCATGCGACAACCTTGCACATTCCGACCGCGGCCGCAGAGAGTACTGGCCCCTTCCCGGGGGAACAGCTGTTCGTCCCGAGTGGCCCTCGAAGGCCGACCACCAGGAGCACCCAACTATTGACAACAAGCGTATCGTCTGATAGTTGGGCCTGCCTCCTACACCACCCCTCCCCACTCTACCCCTCATCCAACCCCTACTCGCCTTTGCCTTGTTCGCCCTCCTCTTCCTCCTCCACCTCGTCCTCTTCTCCCTCCTCCCCCGTCAGCGCCGTCCCCCCACCACCTCCCAATCTTCTCTCTCCTTCCCCTCCTGTCGTCGTTGTGGTAATCTTACTCCTCCTCCTCCTCCTCCTCCTCCGCCTCCTCCTCCTCTTCCCCTCCCATCTCCCCATCTCCCCATCCCCCTCCCCCTCCTCCTCCTCCTCCTCCTCCTCCTCTTCTCCTTGTCCTCCACTTTAGCCTTTTCCTCCTCCTTCTCCTCCTCCTCCTCCTCCTCCGCCTCCTCGGCAACCGACCACGAACAAACGGCGAACTACGAACGATGGGCAACGGAGGGCGAGCGACGAACGACGGCGGACGGCCGACGACGAGCGGCGAGGACGCACGAGGACGGCGGGAAGGTCGAAGTTTCCGTCGTCGTCGTCGTCGTCGTCGTCGTCGTCGTCGTCGTCGTCGTCGTCATTGTCGTCGTCGATTGCCGTCGTCGTCGTCGTCGTCGTCGTCGGGCGGGGAGGATCTCCGCTGGGCCAGGGCGGCACGGGGTCGCTGGGCGGCGGCCGCTCCTCCTCAGAGGGGGGGCGGGCGCGCGCGGCGAGATCGGGGGAGGGTGGCGCAGAGTTCTGCCTGCAGAGATGGGCCTGTTTTCCACCACCACCACCACAAGTTGGAGGGGGAGGGGGTCCTCCTCCTCCTCCTCCTCCTCCTCCTCCTCCTCCTCCTCCTCCTCCTGCTCCTCTTCGTCCTCCTCCTCTCCCAACTCCTCCTCCTCCTCCTCCTACTCCTCCTCCTCCTACTCCTACTCCTACTCCTACTCCTCCTCCTTCTCCTCCTCCTCCTCGTCCTCCTCCTCTTCGTCCTCCACCTCCTCCCCCCCTCCAACTGGTGGTGGTGGTGGTGGAAGACAGGCCCCTCAGGGGGAGATTGGCGCAGATTTCTGCGTGCAGAGAAGGGAGATCGGCACAGACGTCTCGCAGGCGCGCGACACCGGCGAGACGCCAAAGGACGCCGGTTGGCCCAGTCGTCGGCGAGGCTCCCAGGGGGAGCTCTAAATGGACGACCCAAGAGCGCTCCGAGACGGGTCGGCCCAAGATGGCCTCAAGACATCCCCCAAGACGGCTCCAAAGGATCCCTTTAGGGCCCCACATGCAACAGTCTATGATTTTTGTAAGTGTTGTTGACAGATCTTAGCGTTCCCGCCCATCTGGGCCCAAGCATCCCAGGGAAACTGCCCCTCGAGCATGCAGGCAGGTGCCTGCGAAGTGAGAGGACGGGCCAGCGGAAAGAGCGAAGCCATTGGATCTTACCAGCCCTCTGGTCGGCTTCCCCTTCGGGGAGGGGCTTACCTCTCCCACTACCCCCTCCCCCTAGGTCTGGACCCAGAGGGCGGGGAGGGGTTAGAGCGTCCAAGATGGTTCCTAGATGGCTCCAAACTTTTCAATTCTAGTGTGTGTCGCGTCCAGCGAGCTACCAAGGCCTCAAGATGGCCCCAAGACGGCTCCACGACGGCCCCGAGAGCGTCCCGAGAAGCGATTTTGGGGACTCACGAGGCGCAACGCTAATCAAAAACCCCTCCTTGTTTGATCGATGTCCTCCAGGATGGCCGCAAGGGAGACCCCAAAGAGGAACCCCAAGAGGGACTCCAAGAGGGTTCCGAGAGACCCCCAAGAGGGCTCCGAGATGGTTCAAGAGGGCTCGATACAGCCCAAGATGGGCCCCGAGCTGGTATTGGCACTGACACTGTTACTCTTAACGCTAGATGTGTTGCTGCTACTTTCTAGTGATACTGACCCTCTTCTTCTTCCTCCTCCTCCTCCTTCTCGGCTTCCTTCTCCATCCCCCCACTCCTTCGAAAGATAGCCCAAAGTCATACCCAGTTGGGTATTAAATCTACGCGAGCTGATTCCGAACTTGGGTGCTACAACTGCCTCCTTCGTTATTTCAACTGCATGCTCATGCATTTTCCAGGTCAAGGCAACACACCAGGAAGTCGTTACTGGATGGGCTGGTAGGGATGCGCGCAGCGTCAACCATGCAACCCCAGAGGTGGCCTACAGAAGCCCAGAGAGGCGCCTTACTAGATGGATTAAGAACGCACCACTGTAACCAAGAGGTTGTACAAACATGTACCAAGCTGGTTCCAACTGCTGGCAGCAAATGGCGCAGCCTTTCAGGTACAAATGTTTATGGAATGTATCCGCGGATCCGACCTGACGAAAACACGACGATTATGCGGGAACGGAATTTGAGATGGGCTCGCATGCAAGCGGTCGAAGAAACCATGACCGCACCCGTGGTTCGAATTCGAAGATTCAGCGCGGGGATCCACACGAGAGGGGGGGGACTGCTGCGGCGAAGCTGCGTCTTCGATGCTGCCGAAGCTGGCTTGCATCTATTCGATTGCTCGGTGGAGGGAGCACTTTGACGATCGCAAGTTGCAGCTCAGAACAAGTTGGTCTTCTTCATGATGCGAAGGAACTCTTCTTCGTTCACCTCCCCGTCGCCATCGCGGTCCGCTTCGTCTATCATTTCCTGCAACTCCTCGTCCGTCATCCTCTCCCCCAGCTCCTTTGCCACGCGCTTCAGGTTCTTGAACGATATCTTCCCAGTCTCGTCGTCGTCGAAGAGCCTGAACGCTTTCAAGATCTCGTCCTTGGGGTCGCGATTCAAGATCTTGTGCGTCATCATCTTCAAGAACTCCTCGTACCCGATCGTCCCGCTCCCGTCGTCGTCCACGTCCGAGATCATCTTCTGGATCTCCTCCTTCTTCGGCTCGAAGCCGAGCGCGCGCATGGCGACCTTCAGCTCCTTGGAATCGATCTCGCCGGAGCCGTCCGTGTCAAACAGATCGAACGCCTCCTTGATTTCCTGCTTCTGCTCCTCGCTGAGCTCTTTCTGCTTCTTGCCACCCTGGTTGAAGCGGCGCAGGGCCATTGGCGGAACAGAGAGCCCGGGCCGTCGACGAGTGGGAGGGCCCCTCGAGCGCA
>CAUYUJ010019940.1:149263-167613 GCA_963575745.1 Prorocentrum cordatum | reverse complement strand
TCTCGGGCCCGCGGCCCTTGGAGTCCCGCGCGGCGGGCGGCGAGCGATCCTGGAGGCCCGCGGTCTTGGGGGCCAGCCGCGCCTGCAGCGCGAGCCACGGCTGCGCCGGCCTGAGGGGCGACTGCTGCCCCACCCGAGGCGGCGTGAATCTCGGCTGCTGCGCCGCTGCACCCGCGTGCAGCGCGCACCCACGGTGCGCCCACCTGGCAGGCGACTGCTGCCCGACCCGCGCTGGCGTGGCACTCGACTGCTGTGGCCGGCCAGGGCCGACCCCCATGCCGCCCTCGCCCAGGTCGCCAGAGCCCCAGTCGCCCGCGCGGGCACCAGCATCCACGACTGCTGCCGCGCCAGCCCCGCGCTTGCAGCCTGCGCCGACGCCCATGCTGCCTGCTGCCGCTTCGCCATCTCCCCCGGCGCGGGCGCGGGCATCAGCTTCCGCGACTCTGCGCTTGCAGCCTGTGCCGACGCCCGTGCCGCCTGCACCCACGTCGCCAGAGCCCCCGTCGCCAGTGCGTGCCCCCGCATCCACGACGGCTGCCGCGCCAGCCCCGCGCCAGCACTCGCAGCCCGCGCCGACCGCCGTGTCGCCTGCATCCGAGTCGCCAAAGCCCGCGCTGGCTTCCACGACGGTTGTCGCGCCGTCTCCGCAGTTGGGTGGCAGCTTCCGAAACGGTCCAGAGTGCAGCGCTCACTCTCACCCACGGTGCCCCCTGATTGCGGGCGACTGCTGCCCCACGGCAGAGGGCGTGATGCTCGACTGCTGCGCGTACGGGGCAGACTAAAAGGGGACAGAGCTCGACGCGGTGATGGGGGGGCTGGCCTGGTGGGCTCCGTGGTCTTCACGACAATGTCGGAGGTGCAGCGGACTTCAGGATCCTGAGCCTGGAGGCCATCAAGGCTTCACGCCTCGCCTTGGGCGGCCTGGAGGCGCTGGCGAGGTACGGGAGCTGACGGCCAGTGGCTGGAGTGGACTGCGGGCCTCGAGGTAGGGTGACGCTCTACGACGTGCACGGCAACCATCCGGTGCTACAACGCCGGGGCAGGATGTGCGAGCATACGTGGCAAGGCGTCCCAGGCTTCCAGTGCAAGGTCTTCGGCGGCTGTGGGGTCGCGAATGGGGGCCTCGCGCAGGGGTGCTTTGCCGCCTGCCCAGTCTCAGAGCGTGAATTACCTACCCCGCTTTCGCTTCCAGGCAAAACCAAGCCATACCACGCGCCTCCTCGTCAAGCGGCCTGACCAGTACAGGCTGCAATTTGGCATCGTTTGGTATCTCTTGGAAGCGAGGGTGGTCAAAAGCGAGGTAGGTTTGTTTCCCCCCTACTGTCGCCTGGCGGTGTGCCCACAGGGGGATTTGCCTGACGGCCGCCGATGGACGGAGCTCCCAATTGACCCAGATGCCCACCCGACGGCGCACGGTGTCCCCCGGGGCCGTAGGCGACCCGAGGAGGAGGAGGAGGAGGAGGAGGAGGAGGAGGAGGAGGAGGAGGAGGAGGAGGAGGAGGAATTCAGGAGGCGGAGGAGGAGGAGGAGGAGGAGGAGTCGCCTAAGCCCTTCGGAGAAACCTTGCACCCGACGGCAAGCACCACCCGAATGACGCCAGAGCCAGGCGCGCGAAGGCGCGGGAAGGCGCGGGAAGGCGCCGGCCGTGTTGGCGAGGCGGCTCCGCCAGCCAGCCACAGCCTCTGGACGCTGGGCGTGCCCCGTAGGCTCGGCAGAGATGGGAATCGGGCAGTCACCACCTCCATCATTATTGTTCTTCGTCTCCTCCTCCGTCTTCTTCTTCTTCTTCTTCTTTTTCTTCTTCTTCTTCTTCTTCATCTTCTCCTTCTTCTCCTTCTTCTTCTTCTTCTTCGTCTCATTCGTCTTCTTCTTCTCCTTCTTCTCCTCCTCCTCCTCCACTGCCTTTCCACTGCCTTCATCATCTCCCATACCCCCCTTGCTTCCTTTTGAAGGCGACTTGCAGATTCCTTGGGGCCCCTCGGGGACTTCTGGGGGACCCCTGCTGGTGGCGTGTTGGGCGCCCCCTCAGCGACCGTCTTGGGCGGGCGCGATGTTTCTACCGAGCTTTCCTGCAGCGGCTTGCTGGATTCATGTTGGGGCCGCTTGGGCGGGCCTTTAGGCCGTCTCGGCGCTCTTTTGGGTCGTCCTGGATCATCCTTGGGTATTTGCGGACCATCTTGGGACCGACCTGGGACCCTGTTATGGCTGCCATGGGCAGTCTCAGGAACATCTCGAGGCTCTCGGAAACTTTCCCGAGACCATTTCAGACGAATCAGGCCTCCGAGGCACCACACAACACCTCGTCATCTGTTTCTTTGTGTTTGACCTCCCAGGGCCTCGCTGGGCGCCTCCTTTGGCGCCTCTTGGCTGCTTCTCGCAGAGCCTTGGAGGAGTCGTCGTGCCGTCTCGAGCCTGCTCTGGGCCGTCATGGGGCCATCTTGGGGCCGAAAAGCGCCTCCGCCTGGGAGCAAGCATAGGAGGGCGGTCGCTTGAAGCGCGGGCGATGAAGGGGGTGTCGAAGCACGAAGGAAGACATCATCACCAGACAGCCAACGGCGTTCTGACATGCACAGCGTACCGGAGGCAAGGTGGAGTACGGGCTTGGTCCGCAAGCGAGGCCATCGTCTTTATCTCGAGGCGAACTGGCCCAGGAAAGGGTCACGAGGAGGAATGGGAGGAGGAGCAAGAGGAGGAGGAGAAGGAGGAGGAGGAGGAGGAGGAGGAGGAAGAGTGAGGAGGAGGAGGAGGAGCTTCTCATGTCACTGTGCCTAAGTCGGCCTAGTCTTGACCTAGTGCAGTTGCTATAGACAGCGGTAGCTAGACTAGGTGCAACGCAAAAAAGAGGAGGGGCAAGCAGAGGAGAAGGCACGAGCGGCAGGCAGAGGTGGCTGGGCGTCGGGGAGCTTCTCGCGCGGATCGCGCGCTTTCGGGAGCTTCACCAACTGCCACTGGTGAGCGTGCTCAGTTTCCGTCCACGCCTCGAATCGGTATAGGCCTCATGCGGGTCGTGCCCCATCAGGCGCTCAACCTACCGCCCAAGTGATCGCGAGTCCATACCGTTCCCGGCTTCGGCACGGTCGTTCCTTTCGCCTTTCTTCGATCAGCAACAGGCGACGAAGACGACGACGACGACGAGCAACGTCATCGTCATCGTCATCGTCATCGTCATCGTCATCGATGGCTGGCCACTGGAGCCTCGCATGGTAGGCCCCATGGGCCACCGCGCGGGGGGAGCGGCATCCCTCCCGTGTTGGCCCGCAGCCGCCGCGCGGTGGCTATTACACTATATTATGCTATCTTATATGGTAGTGTATTCTGTTATACTGTATATATCACAGTATATCATATTAAATTACATTACGTTGTTATACATCATATTATATCATGTTACATTGTATTATATGATTTTTTTATTGTATATATACGTACATATTGCATTGTCTTTACTATATGGTATTCAATATATCATGTTATATTACGCTATTTCATATTATATTCTAATATGTTACGTTGTATTATGTCATATCATATTATAGTAGTATATAGTATCAATTATTGTGTTATATGGTATTGTAGTATAGTTGTTACATTCTATGTTGTTATAGTTTGTCATCGTATTTATTAGTATGGTATATTATATTATCGTATATCTTATCAGACCATGACTTGTTTTAGTATGTTTCATTGTTTTTCATTGTTATAGGTTTTACACATTATGTTATGTTACAGTGTACTGTTATATGGTATATATTATCATATGGTTACATTTATTATATTATATTATATTATATCATATCATATTATATTACATTATATTATATTATATTATACCGTATTATATTATATTACATCACATATTGTATTATATTGGTACATGTTGTCATTAACCAGAGGAGGAGGAGGAGGAGGAGGAGGAGGAGGACGAGGAGGGAGGAGGAGGAGGAGAATGAGGACCCCATCTGCCTCGTTTTTTTCGGGCTGGATCGGTCTGTGAGGGCCTCGCGAGGCCCGAGTCTGGGCGGAAGCGCTCCGTGCGGCAGCAGCTGCAGCGCCAGGATTCTCACAGGGAGACAGCGAGGGAGACTGCAGGCCTCTTGGATGGGGTCCTCCTCCTTCTCCTTCTCCTCCTCCTCCTTCTCCTCCTCCTCCTCCTCCTCCTCTCCTCCTCCTCCTCCTCCTCCTCCTCCTCCTTCTCCTCGTCCTCCGGGGCTCCGGTCGAGATGTTGTGCGATGCGGCGGGGGAGGCTCTAGGCCTCTTGGATGAGTTCCGAGCAGACCGGGTCGGGGGATCGCGCCGCATCGGCGATGCATTGGCGATGCGGCTCGATGTGCAGCCCGATTCTCTCCACGCTGGCGTCGCCGGTGCCTTTCCGGTGCATCGCCGATGCATCGCCGATGTGTCGGCGATGCGGCGCGATCTTCCGACCCCATCTGCTCCGATTCCATCTAGGAGGCATCCTCCTCCTCCTCTTCCTCCTCCTCCTCCTCCTCCTTCTCTCCTCCTCCTCCTCCGCTCCTCCTCCTCCCCCTCCTCCTCCCCCTCCTCCTCAAAAGGTACGGCGCCAGGATTCTCAATGGAGATGGCGAGGGAGGCGGGGGGGGGGGCGAGGCGAGGCCAGCGCGTTTCCCTGCCTTCTCCCAGGCGCACGCGGCCCTGCAGCCCGAGAAGAAGAAGCCCGGCCCCGGCGGCGCGGCGGTCAAGGCGGGGACCGAAAAGAGAGCCCCTCCCGGGGGTCTCGGCCCGCAGGCAGGGAGTAGCCCTGAGTCGTGCATGCCCCTCTACAGGAGGGGTATGCAAGAGTAGTAAGGAAGTAGAGTCTGGGGGCCACTCAATTTGGGTGTTTTTTCATTGAGAAAACAACATGCCTTCCAAAATCCGCAACAGTCGACCCGCATAGCAAGGATGGGCAACCCTCCCCAAGGGTACCCTCCCTCCTCACCCCCCTCCTCCCTCCTTCCTCCTCCTCCTCCTCCTCCTCTCCTCCTCCCTCCTCCTCCTCTCTCCTCCTGCTCCTCCTCCTCCTCCTCCTCCTCCCCCCCTCTTCCGAGCCTACAGTCAAATCGCATAGCAAGGATGGGCAACCTTCCCAAGGGTACCCTCGCATCCTTGCCTCCTCGGTCCATCCCTGGCCACTTCGTCGGCCGCGTCCCCGCTCGAGAAGCCTCGAAACGGGCGTCCAGGGCCCTTGCGTCAGTATCGCGCGTCCTTCTGATTCGTGCCGACTGCGGCCAGGCGGTTCCACGTGGTCGAGCCTAGGGTTCAGTCGGGCATGTCCGTCTACAGGAGGAGTGTTCAAAAATAATCAAAATCTGGGGACTGAGCATTTTTGCCAAATTGAGTATTTTTTCATAATTTTTTCGTCCAAAACCCGTCTGTAGGGGGACACGCCCGACCTAAGCCTAGGGACCAGGCCCTTCTGTTTTGGCGGTTTTCAAAGACGGGGTCCTGGGGGATATGGGGTGCTCAGAACGAGGTGCCTGAAACAACTCAAATCCACCCTTGGATCCCTAGCCAGCGCGGCACTGCTTGTGTAGGATGGGAGCGCGGCGGGGATTCCGCGCGCGTGGCGGGGCCCTCCTCGGCTTGGGCGTGGTGACGGCGGGGTGTGTCTTGCGATCGGCGCCGTTTGGGCTTGGGGGTCACCGCGAGGCGCCAACGTTTTTAATGAGCCCTCTCCCCGGGCGCGGCAGAGATCTCCGTCGAGGTCCTCGCCCGCACCCCCCAGGCGCGGGTCGCAAGCCACACCTTTCGGCGCCGAGTCCCCGAGGGGCGACAGGGACTTTGCGTCGTCGTCGAAGAAGGGGAGGGAGGGGGGGGCAGAACGTTCCCTCGTTGGTCCTGGGACGTTCCCTCGCCGCGCGACTGCCCAGCGGCTGCGCCTGGTCGAGAGCTCTCTGGCGATGCCCAGCTCGTCCCGGGCGGCCGCCCGGGGGCCCGAGCTGCGCCCCCGGAGGCCGCCGGGCGTCGCAGGCGGGCGGGCGGGCCGTCTGGCGCCGTCTGGAGGCCGTCTCGGGGCCGCCCCTCGGGGCCCTGCCGGGGGTCCCTTCCGCGGCCGCCCGGGAGGAGTCTTGGGGCGTTCTGGTGCCCGCGTGGGTCGTTCTTGATGGGCCGATCTTCCACCACTGCTACCACCATAGGCAGGAGAGGGGCGAGGAGGAGGAGGAGGAGGAGGAGGAGGAGGAGGAGGAGGAGGAGGAGGAGGAGGGGGAGGGGGAGGGGGAAGGGAGGAGGACTTCCTCATCCCCCCCCTGCCCCCGTCCTACATGTGGTGGTGGTGGTGGTGGTGGTGGTGGTGGTGGTGGTGGTGGTGGAACACTGACCCATCAGTTCTGGGGTTGGCTACGGCGCTTCTTGGGCCATCTCGGGGCCTCCTGCCTGGGCGCTCTCGGGGCCATCTCGGAGGCCTCTGGGCTTCAACCATCTTCGCTTCTGGAGGCCATTTTGGGGGTCCTGCGGGCGCCCTCCTAGAACGGATTCAGAGCCTCTTGGGGCCCTCCTGGGCCGTCTTTGAGGCATCTTGGGGTTATCTTGTCGCTGTCTTCGGCTCTCGAGGCCCTCTTTGGAGCTCTTCGGCGCCATTCTCTAAAAACCTCCTGAGCAATCCTGGCCGTGCGGTGCCGCCCTGGAGCGGCCAGGGATTTGAGCCCCCCCCCGCAGTGTTTTTTCTTCTCCCTCCTGTGTGTTGGGCCCTCGTTTTGCATCCGCAGCGCCGCGCGTCTCCTTCTCCTCCTCCCCCTCTCCTCCTTCCTCCTCTTCCTCCTCCTCCTTCTCCTTCTCCTCCTCCCTGCCTCCCTTGTTGGAGTCTGCTTTTGGAGTTCTTCGGACGGTGATGGTTCAAAGGGCCACTTCCTGCAATGAAAAGAGGGAATTTTGAGGGAGAATGTATTGCAACATCGTTGGCACCCCTTGGGTTTACACTGGTGCTCTTCTTCCTCCTCCTCCTCCTCCTCCTCCTCCTTTTCCACCTTCTTTCCTTTCCCTTCTTTCCTCCTCAATCGTCGCCCTGCGGTCATTCTCACTCTCATTCTCATACCCTCCTCCTCCTCCTCCTCCTCCTCCTCTCCTCCTCCTCCTCCTCCTCCTCCTCCTCTCCTCCTCCTCTCCTCCTCCTCCTCCCTCCTCCTCCTCCTCATCCTCCTCCTCCTCCCCTCCCCCCCCCCTCCTCCATCCTCCTCCTCCTCTCCTCCTCCTCCTCCTCCTCCTCCTCCTCCTCCTCCTCCTCCTCCTCCTCCTCCTCCTCCTCTCCTCCTCCTCCTCCTCCTCCTCCTCCCCCTCCCTCTCCTCTTCCTCATCCTCTTCTGGCCCTTGCCAATTTTGTCTCCCCCCTCACGCGCCTTGTTCCAGCACACACCTCACACGGCGCACCCCTCACGTGTTTCCTGCCGCTGCAGGGAGCCCAGTCTAGTGCCCCACGCGCCCACTTTCAGCACACCCCTCATACGTTTCCCGTCCTCTCAGGGAGCTCCACCTGGGGCCTCCGTGGGTGCGTTCGCATGGCGGCGCCGCACCCATTTCAGCACACCCCTCACGCGCTCCCTGTCTGCCAGGGAGCTCCACCTGGGCCCCCCCCGTTGGGAGCGTTCGCATGGCATGGCCCCGCCGCGCCTGCTTCGATAGACCTTTCACCAGGATCCTCCTTCTCATCCTCGTCCTCCTCCTCCTCCTTCTCCCACTCCTCCTCCTCCTCCTCTTCCTCCTTCTCCTCCTCGTCCTCCTCCTCCTTCTTCTCCCACTCCTCCTCCTCCTCCTCCTCCTCCTCTTCCTCCTTCTCCTCCTCCTCCTCCTCCTTGGGGCCCCACTTGTTGCGCTCGCAAGACACCGCCGCGCCCATTTCGGTACACCCCTCACACGTTCCCTGCCACCGCAGGGCGCTCTACCTCAGGCCCCACTGGGTGCGTGAGGTGTGTGCGGAAATCATCGTGGCGGCCCGCCGCGGCCGTTTCGGCACACCCTTCACGCTTTTCCGCCTCACTGGCGTCCATCGTTGACTTCAATTTGCGATCCGAGTCGTGAGAATGCGTGCGCGAATGGGGAAGTCTGGGTGTGGCCTGACGTTTCTTGGCGAAGCGTTCCAGGGTGCTGCAGACCCCTGAATGCGTTCTCGTGCGATGAGCGGTCCTGTTTAGAGTCGCCTCTCGTTGAGAAGTGGAAGTGACATAGAGTTAAACATCGAGAGACAAGAGTCAATTCAAGAATACACCACGCACGTACTTAACACAATTCAGCAGTCCAGCAGGAACCTTAATCGCGGATTCCCGCCGCCAAGCGAGGCGGCACCGGCCGCAATTTGGGGGAGCGCGCCAAATCCATGGATCGCTGATCCATGCTTGCGCGCCCTGGACATATGTTTACAGTCGGGGCCCTGAAGAAGGAACCCTTTTCGTTGGGGAGGGGCTCCGCGTTCCTTAAGTGTTTCACAGCTGGCCTTGGATTTACCTTAGGTTTTTAGGGGCCTCGTTCCTTATTTAGGGTTCCTTAGGTCAAGGCCCCGACTGTATCTTTATGTGCACGCGCACACGTAGTGTAAATCCAGTGCGCCGCGCGGGGGGGGCCCAGAGGCCGCAGCCGCGGAGGAGACGGTCCAGCAGGCGGCCGAGAAGCGGGCGAACGCCAGCGCGGTTGGGGCCGGGGGGGTGGGGCGGGGCCTTCGTGTCGGCGGCGGGCCTGGCGGGGGGGAAGCGAGGCTGGCCGGGCCTTCTCGCAGGCGATCGCAAACATGGATCAAGGGGGCTTGGATTCGCGACGGGTCCCGTTTCCATGGGAAACCGCGGATTTCCGCCGCCGAGCGGGGCGGCACCGGCCGCATTTGGGGGAGGGCTCCTCCCCCGACACATGTTTGCGTGGCTCCGATTCTCAGAAGGCTCGGGAGGCCTCGGGCCCTCCGAGAAGTTTCCGTGGCCTCCCCCGAAGGCACAGCAAAGTGGTCAGAAGGCCCGGTGGGGCTTGAGAAGCCCCGCCGCCTTCTGAGAAGGCCCTATCCCTTTCACTTCCCCCAGGGCGCGCCGCCGATAGTGGTTCTTGGAAGTGTCAGGGCCTGTCTTTGACCGTTTTTTCCGAAATCTGACAGAGCGCGTTCTGTGGTCGCTTGGAGGGAAGGGGGGGGTTTGGAACCGCACCCCCCCCCTCCTGGATCGGGGGGGGTTCGAACTTCGAACCCCCCCCTCCTCCCGTGACGGAGGGGAGGGGGTTTCGACCCCCCCCCCTTCCCCTCCCCTTCCCCTCCCCCTCCTCCCCTACTTCTCCTCTTTCCCTCTCCTCGTGCCGGCGCCTGCGTCGGCGGCGGCTGACGGCGGCGGCGGGGACGACGACTTCGTTTTCTGGGCCGGCGCAGGCGCCTGCGGCGGCGGGCGGCGGCGGCGGGGAGCGTCGACGAGGACGACGGCGGCGACGATGACGACGACGACGACACTCCGCCACCGTGCCTTAGTTTGGGTCAGAGTCCTAATGGATGCCTCTTGGGGTCTCGTCGGAGGGCTCTCGGGGGCCTCTGAAGATCATTTGTGCAACCTCCTGGGCGCCTCTTGGGCGTCTCTTGGGGCCTCTCTGAGGTGGTGGTGGTGGTGGTGGGCTGTGGTGGTGGTGGTGGTGGTTGTGGCGGTGGTTGTGGTGATGGTGGTGGTAGTGGTTGGTGGTGGTGGTGGTTGTTGTGGTGGTTGTGGTGGCAGGTTGTGGTGGTGGGTTTCTGGTGGTGGTGGTGGTAGTTGTGGCGGTGGTGGGTTAATGTGGTGGTGGCAGTGGTGTGGTGGTTTGTCGTGGTGGTTGTGGTGGTGGCAGTTGATATGGTGGTGGTGGTGGGTTGTGGTGGTGGTGGTGGTGGCAGTGGTGGTGGTTGTGGTGGTGAAGGTTTGTTGCGGCGGTGGTGGTTGTCGTGGTTGTTGTTGTTGGTTGTTGTTGTTGTTGTTGTTGTTGTTGTTGGTGGTGGTGGTGGTGGTGGTGGTGGTGGTGGTGGTGGTGGTGATGTTGTGGTTTGTGGTGGTGGTGGTAGTAGTGGTTATGGTGTATGCGATGGTGGTGGCGGTGGTGGTGGTTGTGGTGGTGGTTGTGTGGTGGTTTGTCGTGGTGGTGGTAGTGGTGGTGGGTGGTGGTGGTGGTGGTGGTGGTTTGGTGGTGGTGTGGTGGTGGTTTGTGGTGTTGTTGGTGGTGGTGGTGGTAATCGGTTGTGGTGGTGGTAGTGGTGGTGGTGGTTTGGTGGTGGTGTGGTGGTGGTTTGTGGTGGTGGTGGTGGTAGTGTGTTATGGTGGTGGCGGTGGTTTGTGGAGGTGGTGGTGGTGGTGGTGACGGTGGCGGTGGTGTGGTGGTTTGTAGTGGTGGTGGTGGTGGTGGTGGGTTGTGCTGCTTGTAGTGGTGGTGGCGGTGGTGGTGGTGGTGTGGTAGATTGTGGTGGTGGTGGTAATGGTGGCTGGTTTTTGTGGTGGTGGTGGTGGTGGTGGTGAGATGTGGTGGGTGGTGGTTGTGGTGGTGGTGGTGGCTGCGGTGGTGGTGGTGGAGGTTGTGTGGTGGGTTGGTGGTGGTGGTGGTGGGTTGTGGTGAAGGTGGTGGTGGAAGTGGTGGTGGTGTTGGTAGTGGTGGTAATCGTCGCTGCGTCTTCGCCGTCGGCGCTGCTGGTCGCCCTCAGCGCCGGCGCCGGCGCCGGCGCGGGGTGTCTGGGGGGGGGTTGGACCCCCCCTTCCGTGGGCTACCTCTGGTCATCGTCGCTGCGTCCCCACCGTCGGCGCTGCTGGCGGCCGCCAGCGCCGGCGCCGGCGCCGAGGGGGGTGGGTTTGAACCCCCTTCTTTGGGAGGGGAGGGGGGGGGGTCGGGAGGGAGAGGGGTTAGGGGGAGGGGGGTCCCCCTGGATCTGATCGACGGCGCCGAGTGTTGGGGGGGGGGCCAGCCCCCGGGTTCCTAGCCTGTCCCCCCCCCCACCCCTAGAAAACCGGCGGGGGGTCACTACCGGTTCGGCCCCCCCCCCAGTCCATCATGAAAGGGGGGGGGGTCACTGCTGGTTCGAGACCCCCCCCCTCCCCTCGAAAACCGCTGGGGGTCACTACCGGTCCGAACCCCCCCCCTTCGAAAACGGGGGGGGTCACTACCGGTTCGAACCCTCCCCCAGCCCTCCCTCGCCGCCGGCAAACGATGCCCGCTCCTCGGGACAGTTGGAGAGTGGTGGGGATGTTGGGACAAAGGTGGGAACGGTGGTGGTGGGGACAGTGGTGCGGGGACAATGGGACGGTGGTGCGGACAGTGGTGGGGACGGTGGTGGTGGGGACAATGGCGAGGGGACAGCGGGACAGTGGTGGGGACAGTGGGACAGTGCTGGGGACGGTAGTGGTGGGGACAGTGGTGAAGGCGGTGGTGAGGACAGTGGTGGGACAGTGCAGGTAAAGGTTGTGCTTGTTGGTTTCTTATTGTAGGTTTTGCTTTTGAAATATAAGATGAATTTTACACAATATGCAAAATTTTACATTTGGTTTAAGTTTTGATTCGGGACCATGAACCAAATAATATGGAAGTTTGTTAAAACAAACAAGAAATAAGAAGCACAACCATATAACAACAACGAACATACATGCCACACAACAGTAAACATGAACAACAGTTGCATTATTACTCGGTTGCTGCCTCTGGCTCTGCCTTTGAAGTCAAACTTACAGTGACACCGGAAAGTCGCGCAAACTTGTTTACCACCCAACACGTTAGCATAATGGTTAAACAAAACCAGAACACATATGTTTAATGGTTAAACATAACCAGAAAACCAGAACACATACGTTTTTTTTTTTTTTTTTTTTTTTTTTTTTTTTTTTTTTTTTTTTTTTTTTTTTTTTTTTTTTTTGGGGGGATAGTAAAACACGTAAATGCATAACAAGTTGATGTTTGTTTGGTTTTTGAAATTTTTGGCTATTTTAAAACAGGTTGTTACATTTAGGTGATGAAGCAGAGGGATATAAGGAAACCCGTTTTTTACCTTTAACACATTTGTTTCGGAATCGTTTATGGTTCAATCTATGTTTCTCACAGCAACATGTTCTGACCCAAGCACAGTGGGACAGCGGCGGGGACAGGGGGACAGTGGTGGGAACAGTGGGGACAGTGGGACTGTGGTGGGGAGTGTGGGGTAAGTGGGGAGAGTGGGGCCGTGGTGGGACAATTGTGGGGAGAGTGGGAACAGTGAGACACTGATGGGGGCACTGGTGGGGACAGCGGGGACAATGGTGGGAACAGTGGGGACAGTGGGACAGTGGTGGGGACGGTGGTGTTGGGGACAGTGGTGTGGGGACAGTGGGAATGTTGTGGAAGCAGTGGGGCAGTGGAGGGTACAGCGATGTTGGCGACAGTGGTGAGGGCGGTGACGAGGACGGCGGTGGGATAATGGGGACAGTGGGGAGACACTGGTGGGAACAGTGGGACAGCTCAGTGGGACAGCGGCGGGGGACAGTGGGACAGTGGGGACAGTGGGACGGTGGTTGGGGCCGTGGAGAAAGTGGGGAGAGTGGAACCGTGGTGGGAACAGTGGTGGGGACAGTGGAGACAGTGCGACTGTGGTGGGGGACACTGGTGAGGACAGTGGTGACGGTGGTGGGAACAGTGGGAACGGTGGTGGTGAAGACAGCGGTGCTGGGGACAGCAGTGGGGGATGTGGTGCGGACGGTGGTAGGGACCCAGGGTTGTTTGCTGGCGGTGAGCGTGGGGGGGGGAGGGTCTCGAACCGGTAGTGACCCCCCAGGTTTTCGAGAGGGGGGGGATTTCCAACCGGTCGTGACCACCCTCCGGTTTTCGACGGGGGAAGGGGGGGGGCGGTCGAAACGGTAGTGAGTCCCCCTCGGTTTTCTGGAAGGGGGGGGTCGAACCGGTAGTGACCCCTCTCTGGTTTTAGGAGGGGGCGGGGGGAAGGGCTCGAAACGGTAGTGACCCCCTTCTGTTTCCGAGGGGGGGGGGGGGTCGGGGGGAGGGGGGGGGTTTGGCCGGGGGGGGGGGAAGGGGGGGGTCCTGCAGGGGGGGGGTTTCGGAGGGGGGGGTGGCCCCCAGGCTCCAGAGGAAGAGGGGGGGAACTTTCCACGGTAAAGCGGCGGTGGATCACGCTCTCTCGTATACCTATATATCTATATATACAGAGACTCTGCAGAGAAATCAGTGGGAATCAAAGAGGTCCGCGAGGGCAAGGAGTGGGCGCGCAGCATCTGGGTCCGAGATAGGCACCCCCAAGGCACACATGTTTTTTTTGATGGACTTCGGTCCGTTGTGCCTCTGCAGGGCGAAGCGCGCTTTTTATTAAGCCCGCGGAGCGGGAGGCACGGCCGGCCCCCAGGGAAAAGCTTGCTTCCATGGTGGCGTCTCGTGGGGGGTCGAAGGGCCTCGGAGCGCACATCGCTCGCATGTTCGCGTGCCCCAGCAGAGTGTGGATCGGGGGTGGACAGGCCTCCAACCCTGACGCGTCGAGTGAGGAATTGGCCGTTTTCGGTTCGCGATGGGGGCGTCGCGGCCGTCATTTTTGCGGCTTCAGGTCCGTCGGTTTCAGTCTCAGGCCGTTTTCACTAAGGGGAGGTTTGCTAAAGGGAGGTTTGTCCACCGCCGAGTGGAGCAGGACATGCGTGATGTGTGTGTGTGTGTGTGTGCCGAAATGGCAGTCATGAGGGCGCTACCCACTCGTATTTTCATTCGTCCCGGGTTGATCTCAGCGGGGAAACGCGTGAGGGATGCGCCGAAACGATGCTCTCGCAGCCCTGGGGGCGCATCTCGCTCGTGCTCTCGCGTCTCCGAGTGGCTGTCGCGCGCGTGGGCCTAGCGCTGGGAGCACGTTTCGCTCGTATTTAGACGCGTGCCCAGGAGAACTGATCAACTCGGCCGGCATTCGTACAGTCGACCGGCGCAATGCGCGAGGCCGCTCTCAGCATGCATTTCTGCCCGCATCCTCATTCTCCTCCATCGTCCTCCGTCTCAACTTCAACCATCCTCCTCCCCATCCTCCATCATCCTCCAGCATCCTCACTCTCCTCCATCCTTCTCCATCTCATCCTCTATCATCCTCCATCTCGTCCTTCATTATCCTCCATCCTCCATCTCATCCTCCAGCATCCTCTATCTCATTCTTCAGCAGCTCAGCGCAGATCCAAGGAATCCGCTGGGAGCGCCAATAGCTTATGTTCCTGGCGTTTTTTTCCGTCTTCTATTGGGACCATGCTGGCGTCCCGTGGGGGGTCGGGCTGTATTATTGGTGCCCGTGAGGAAGCGACTCTCGTTCTTCACGTGTCCCAGGAGCTTGTAGGAGAGCATTTCACTCGTATGTTCAAGTGTACCAGTAAAAGTGTTGGGCAGGAAGCGCATGAGAGGTGCTAGAAGTGACCCCTCGTGGCCCTCGAAGGCCAGATCACTTGTATTCTCTCGTGTCGCACGAGAACATGGAGCAGGAAATGCATGAGTGGTATGCCGCATGAAGGCTTTCGTGGCCCTGAGGGCGCAAATCACCAGTCTCCGTACGTGCCCCGGGGTAGTATGGGGCAGGACATGCGTGAGTGGTGTGTCGAATCGAGGCGTCCGTAGCCGTATTGTACGTGCCCCTGGAGCTGTCACGCACCCAGACCCGGGAGCGCATGCCGCTCGTTATCGTTTCACCCGCGCCAGGAGAATTCATCAAGCGTGGCCTCGTCGAAGCATCTTCGACACGTCTTCGAAGCATCATCGGCCAGCGGAGTCCGCGAAGCCCCTCCTAGCATGCCGATGCACACCATCTCACACCCGTCAATGTCATCATCCTCCCTCCAGTTGGCCTCGATGGCCAACACGGCCAGGGCCCGCGGGCGGCCTGCCGAATGGAGCCCAGGAGAGCGGGAGTCACGGCGGGCCCCCCCCCGAGGTAAGCTTGCACGCGGATGCCGCAATCGGTGGGGGTGAGGGATCTTGCCGCGACGGTCGGTACCAATGGTTGCAATGCTTCTCGGGGGCGTATTTGCACCCCTTTGGGGATCAGGCTGTCCGGGAGGCCAGCTGGGGGCCTTTTAGGGTCCATGGGGCACGAAGTGCGTGAGGGATGTGCCGAATCGAGGCTCCAAGGAGCCGTCTTAGGGGCCAGCTAAGCGCCCATCGTTCACGAAGTGCGCGAGGGGCGTACCGAGTTGAGGTTCTCATCAACATGGAAGGGCAACTCATTCGTATGTTGACACCTCCCAGGAACCTCCAGGCACAAATCACTCGTATTGTACTTGCCCCAAGTGCCTGACAGTGCAGGTTATGTGTATCTTCCGTGTCGAAATGAGCATGGATGTGTGTAAGGGGTGTGCGAATCGAGGATCCCATGATAATGGAAAGAGAGATCACTCGTATGTTTACGCCTCCCAGGAGCCTCCAGGCCGAAACCACTTGTATTTCTATATGCCCCGGAAGCTGTTACGCACATGCGCCTAGCCCTGGGACCACATGTCACTCGTGTTTCTACCTGCCCCCAGAGAATGGATAAGAATCGGCCTCATCGAATCAGTTTCGAAACATCATCGGTCAGCGGAATCCGCGAAGCCCCTCCTAGCATGCCTTACGCGCTCCCCTCCATCCTCCTCCATCTCATCATCTAGCCTCGACGGCTAGCACGGCCAGGGCCCGCAGGGGGCCCGCCTAATGTAATTGCTTTGCTCGTTCCGCCGGCCCATATCTGATGGCCTTCGGCCCATCGCCACGGTGCCTGGGTGGTGGGTCTGAAGCCTCTTGGATGTTCGTCGGGATTTAGTCGAGGCCTGTCGGGGGCCTCTGGAGGGCCTCTTGGGGCGTCGCGGGAGCCTCTTGGGGGCCCCTTGGGGCCTTTGAGGGGGGCCTCTTGGGGCTTCCTGGGCGCCTCTTGGGGCGGATCGGATTTTCGATTCGTGCACCTCCTCTTGGGCCCTCTTGGGCCGTCTTGGAGATCTCTTGGGGGCCCGGGGCTGTCTTCGAGCGGTCTTGCGAGCCTCTTGGGACGTCTCAGAGCGTCAGAAGCTCGAAAAGTGGAGAACCCCCTAAACATTGAAAAACCACTGGAACATAGGTCCTTCGCCCTCTTGGGAAGGCGTGGGCGCTTGTTCGGCCGCCTGGAGGCCATCTTGGGCGTCTTGGGCCGATCGTTCAGCGATTCGGGGCGCTCTTGGACCGTCTTGGGTGCTTCTTGGGGCCCAGAAGACCGCCAGAGGAGTTTTGGCATCCTTGAGCCCTCTTTGCCGGGTCGTCCAGGCATCCCCAGGGGCGGTCCCGCGCGCGCGAATTAGAACTGTTCTCTAAACCTGTTGCATGAGATCTTAGCACGCGCCACTGGCCCGTTGGATCCCCTGTGCCTTTGCATGGCCGAAGTTCACTTGTTTGCCCCCCACGTCGCGTAACAACGGACGCCGCTTTACACGATCACCAACACCGCATTCTCCAGGGTCTTTCCTGAAACCTTCGGAGTGCCTGGACGCTCCAGGTGGAGCAGTCCGCGTCGGATCTCCAGCGGCCGCGCAGCCCTCGAAATTATCATTTCGCCTGTAGAGTGGATTCGTGGGCGGTGTATATCGTGTGGTTTATTCTCTTGCACAGGGTGTCTAGAGCTCTGACTATTTCATTCCGCGTCGCACCGCATCCCCCCTCCCCGCCCGCCTCCCGCCCCTCCTCCGCCCTCCCCTTGTCCTCCCCGCCCCCCTCCTACTCCTTCCCAGCGTTCCCCAGCGGCCCAGTGGAACCTCCGCCCCGTGCCCCCTCCACCATTTTATTCCGGGTCGCACCGCACCCGCTCCCCCTCGCCGCCCCCCTCCCGTCCCTCCCCACCCACGCCCCTGCCCGCCCCCCTCCGCCTCGACCGTTTTATTCCACGTCTCAACGCGCCCCCCCTCCTACCCCTCCTCAGCGTTCCCACGCGGCCCAGTGGAACCTCCGCCCCGTGCCCCCTCCGCCCCGACCATTTTATTCCGCGTCGCACCGCGCCCGCCCTCCCCGCCTCGTTTCCATCCCTCCTCCGCTCCCCCCTGCCCGCCCCGCCCCCCTCCTACTCCTCCCCAGCGTTCCCCAGTGGCACAGTGGAACCTCCGCCCAGTGCCCCCTCCGCCCCGACCATTTTATTCCGCGTCGCACCGCGCCCGCCCTCCCCGCCCCGTTCCCATCCCTCCTCCGCTCCTCCTTGCCACTTCATTCCGCGTCGCACCGCGCCTGCTCCCCCTCCCCGCCGCCCATCCCCAGCCCCGCCCCTGCGCGCCACCCTCCGCCTCGACCGTTTTATTCCACGTCGCACCGCGCCCCCCCCCTCCTCCTCTCCCCAGCGTTCCAGAGGCACAGTGGAACCTCCGCCCAGTGCCCCCTCCGCCTCGACTATTTCATTCCGCGTCGCACCGCGCGCCCCCCACCCCCTGCCCGCCCCGTTCTCACCCCCCCCAGCGTTCCCCAGTGGCCCAGCGGAACCTCCACCTAGTGCCTTCTGCGTCGCACCTCGCCCGCCCTTCTCCTCGCCGCCCCCCTCCCGCCCTCCCCAGCCTCAGCGGTCCAGTGGAAACTCCGCCCAGTGCCACCTCCGCACCGACATGTTATTCCGCGTCGCACCGCACCCCCCCCTCGTCTTCCCAGCTTTCCCCACAGGCCCAGCGGAACCTCTGCCCAGTGCCCCCTCCGCCTCGACAGTTTTATTCCGCGTCGCTTCGCGCCCCCCTTCCCCGCCCCCCTCCAAACCCTCCCCAGCATGCCCCAGCGGCCCAGTGGAACCTCTGCCACGACCACTTTCTTCCGCGTCGCGTCGCCCCTTTCCAGCGTTCCCCCCAGTCGCCTTCCGCCCCGACGATTTTATTCTGCGTCGCGTCGCTCCCTCCTCCCCAGCGTTCCCCCGCGTTCTGGCGGAACCTCTGCCCAGTGCCCCTTCCGCCCCGATCGTTTTATTCCGCGTCGCGTCGCGCCCTCCCCTCCCTGCCCCCGCCCTGGCAGTGCTCTATTCCCTGGTTCGATGATTTAAACACCGGTTAACTCGGGTTTTCCTTGGTCGTCCAGGGAAATGAGCAGTGGCCGAAAGACTTCGCTCGTATTGAACGTATTTGTGTGTCGTCCATGCAAGAGCCGGGAACCAAGATCCTTACACTTAAAGCGACTGCACTGCTTCCAGGAAAAATAGCCCAGGAATTACTCCACTGCCGGGAACCAGTCGAAGTGGCCGTAGTAGTAGTAGTAGTAGTAGTAGTAGTAGTAGTAGTAGTAGTAGTAGTAGTAGGAGTAGTAGTAGTAGTAGTAGTAGTAGTAGTAGTAGTAAAAGTAGTAGTAATAGTAGAAGGAGAAGAAGTAGTATACGTAGTATTAGAAGTGTAGGTCGTAGTAGTCGTAGTAGTAGTAGTAGTAGTAGTAGTAGTAGTAGTAGTAGTAGTAGTAGTAATCGTAGTTGTATTAGCAGTAGTAGTAGTAG
>CAUYUJ010019940.1:94093-136593 GCA_963575745.1 Prorocentrum cordatum | reverse complement strand
ATGATGCTGATGGTGATGATGCTGATGGTGATGATGATGATTATTATGATAATGCTGATGTTGTTGGTGTTGTTGTCTTTGTGTTTATTGTTGTTGCTGCTGCTGTTGTTGTTGCTGCTGCTGCTGCTTTTGCTGCTCGTGTTGTCGTTGAAGATTCATTTCAGAAGATTTTTGTGGATCTCCGAAAACGATTCCGCGCGCTCTCGCCTCAACGCCAGCCGCGATGTCTCTCAAAACGAGGCTCCCGCTCGAGCGTTGGCTTGGGCCTAACTGTGGGCCCGTGGAGGCCCAGCTACGACAACAACGGCCCCCGCTCGATACTTCCTCACAATTTACCCCGAGACACCCTGGCCAGAGAGGCCCCCGACCGAACTCGGGAACGGCGTTCTCGCTCGAGACTTGCTTGCAATTCAATTACTCAAGTTGACGGAGGCCCAGTCACGACAACAAGGGCTCCTGCTCGATACTCCCTCACGGGTTACTCAGAGAGCCCCTGGCCAAGAAGGCCCCCGAACTCAGGAACGGCGCTCTCGCCTTGAGAATTTCCCGTAATTCAGGCAAGTTGGTGGAGGCCCGGACACGGCGACAAGGGCTCCCGTTCGATATTCTTCCATCGGTATTCCGAGAGCCCCTGGCCAGAGAGGCCCCCGAACTCAGGAATGGAGCTCTCGCTCGAGAGTTCTTCGCACTTCAGTCAGTGGCCGACAAGGAAGAGATTCCCCCCGAAAGGGGGCGCAATCGAAGACGAGGTACACGAGGTGGGCGGGTATCGAGGGTTGGGGTATACGGAATGCAAGACACGCGTGCCAGTAAGAGCGATCTGTCTTGAACTGATGATGATTGTTGTTGTTGAACATTATTAATTCTAAAGAATAATTATTGTTGGGCCCCCTGGTGCACGCCCCCCCCCCGCGCCTAGGCCGCAGCCACATTTTCATAATTTTCGTGAGGAAGTCTCAGGTAAAACGATGTCATCCAGATCCGGTTGTTTTGTTGACGCCCGCTTTCCCTGTCAAAAAACAATATAAAATGACATGTCTTGTTCGAACATAACCAAACTTCAAGAATCCTTTGCAAAAAATGACACGAAGTGCACACTCGCGCGCGCAAGATGAAATCCTTCCAAAACCTTAGTTTTCGTAGCGATTTTAACATAAAAACATGAAAAACCCAATGGTTTTTCAAACAAAAAGTTTCAAAACATCATCTTGCGCGCTCTTGCGGATTTCTGAGGAAACCCAATATTTTTTCAACATTTCTGTCAAACGGGCTCTTGCGAGCAACTTTTCACGTGCTTCGAACTTCTGCAACAACGGTTGCGCGCATGCCAGGGCCATCATCCCTGTCAAATAATACCATATTGGACACATTCGTTTTTTCTTCGCGCGCGCACGCCGTCGTCGTCGGCCGCGGGGCCCTGAATAGTAGCCACTGTCGTCCGCATGCCACGAAGTGAAGTGTCCGAACGTCATAGGGCGGGAAGCTGGGTGTGGGTGGTGGCGAAGAGTCGTATGGAAATTTGGTAGAGCTTGAACTGGCCCCCCCACAAAGTGGGGGTATTGCCCGCCTCCTATGAAAACCCTGGCACTGGTGAGAACGGAGTGTCCCCAGTCTTAAATGATTGTTGTTGTTGTTGTTGTTGTTGTTGTCATTGTTGTTGTTGCTGCTGCTGTTGTCGATGGCGTTGTCGCTGTCAGTGTCGTTGTCGTTGGTCGTCGTCGTCGTGGTTGTTGTTGTTGTTGTTGTTGTTGTTGCTGTTGTTGTTTCTGCTGCTGCAGTTGCTGTGATTGTTGTTGCTTCTGCTGCTATTGTTGTTGTTGTTGATGTTGTTGTTAATGTTGTCATCGTTGCTGCTGATGCGGTGTCTTTTGTGGTTGTAGTGGTTCTGTTTATGTTGTTGTTGTTGTTGTTGTTGTGTTTGACTGCTCATCTCTGAATAACAATTCTTGTTGCCCCCCCGTCGGGCTACCATGATATTTTCTACTACAGTGCTTCTCCCGGGGCTCGCACCCTGTTCTTATCCACATCCAAAGTTCTTTGTGTGTTGTTTTTGTACGTCCCCTGCAGGATTCCCTTTTCCCTCTTCTTCAGAATCATCATCGTCATAATCACTTACACACTCACACTCACACATTCACACACTCACCCTGATCATGATCATCACCATTAGCATCCGCATCATCATCATCGTCATCATCATCATCACCAGCAGCAGCATCATCATCCTCAGGCCTGGATGCGGAGGGAATATCTGGCGGGAGCCTCCTCTGTGAGTGAATTGTGAGGACGTCTCAGGTGGGAGCCTTGACTGGAAGTGAATTGCGGGGAAGTCTCACGCGGGAGCCTCCTCCCTATTGGGCCCGCAGCTCATTTTTTGTCATCCGAGCGGGCCATCCTCAAACCTGTAACCGTCACCCCTTTGGTCTCCACAGGACAGAATATGGAGGGAGTGTCAGGCGGGAGCTTCGTCTGTGAGAGAATTGTGAGGAAGTCTCAGGCGGGGGCCTTGACTGGGAGTGAATTGCGCGGGAGTCTCAGGCGGGAGCCTCCTGCCTGTGTGGCCCGCAGCTCGTGCTCTTGATCCGAGCGGGCCCTCCCTCAGATCTGTAACTGTCGTCACTCTGGGGCTCTGGGGCGCCACAGGCCTTGAGTATGGCGGGAGCATCAGGCGGGAGCCTCAATTTGTGAGTGACCTGCGAGGAGGTCTCGGGCGGGAGCCTCGCCTGGGAGCGAATTGCGAGGAAGTCTCGGGCGGGAGCCTCTTCCCTGTGGGGTCCGCGTGGGGCCCGCGGCTTTTTTTTTGCCCTCACTCGAGCGGGTCATTCTCAAAGCTGTAGATGCCGTCACTTTAGGGCTCCTCGGGCTTGAATATGGAGGGAGTATCAGGCGGGAGCCTCGTCTGTGAGTGAATTGCGAGGAGGTCTCAGGCGGGAGCCTCGTCTGGGAGCGAAATGCGCGGGAGTTTCAGGCGGGAACTCCCTCCCTCCCTCCCTGAGGTCGCACAGGTCCCAAATGGTTAACAGGCTCCACTGATCTCACGTGTTCCACAGGTCGCACAGGTCGCACAGGTCCCACAGGCCCAACGCAGGCGCCGCAGGTCGCACAGGTCTTGCGGTGTTTTCGCCTCGCGCCCAAGCCCTACAGGTCGCGCAGGCCCGCAAGTCCATCAAATGCCGAGGGGCCCACAGGTCCCACAGGTCCCACCGGGCACGGAGGTCTCACAGGTCCCACACGGCCCCGCAGTTCCCACGGGCCCCGTAGGTTGCAGCAGGTCCCACGGGTTCCACAGGTCTCACAGGTCCGGCAGGCTCCACAAGTTCCGGGGCTTCCACTGGTCCCACAGGTCCCACGGGCCCCGCAGGTCCCACAGGTCCCACACGGCCCGCAGGTCCCACGCGTGTCACACGTGCCAGCGAGTTCGCAATTCCTACAGGTCCCACGGGGCCCACAGGCCCCACAGATCCATCAAGCCCCACAGGTTGTACAGCTCCCACGATTCCCACAGGTCCCAGGGGTCATATTCTGGTATCCTGGCATCCTGGTATCATCACCATCGTTATCCGTTGATGATGGGGATTCTCATGCACACTAAGGAGATCATCATGTGGGGTCCTTCCTCGGAGTTGCGAAGGGTCATCAAACTGATCCCCTTGCCCCTGGTTTGCAACATCAGCGGCTCCCGCCTGATATCTCACAACTTATTCCCAAAACGCGCTCTCGCGAGGGACGTCCTCACAATTGAAAGAAGAATCGCGCTCTCGCGTGGGACTTCCTCGCTATTTAGTCAGACGCCGCGCCCTCGACACTCAGGAATCACGCTCTTGCTGTAGATTTCCTGACGATTGATTTAGGAATCGCGTTACAGCTCGAGACTTCCTCGCGATTCATGCAGGACGCACGCTTCAACAACCCGCCTGCTCGACCTGGCCGCCTGGGCCCGCCTTTCCGACCCGCCCGTCAGGGTCTACCCGCCCGATTTGCTCGTCTGGTTCTGCCACGTGTTTTCTGCTCCTTGCCCCCCTCCTGCTATTCTCTCTCGTGCTCCGTCCTCCTCCCTCCCCCTTTTCCCTGCCTTCCATCCGTCCTCTCTTCCCCTGTCTTAGGGGCTGCACGAAATACGTGTTGCAGAAGAGAACTTACCCTGCGGCGTACCCAACCCATCGGCACCGCAGGATGATGTAAGGTGTGCCGACAATCGTGTGGCAACAACACTCAAAGAGACGGTGCACGGTGGATATCTATATCGTGCGAAGTGTGCGTGGCGGGCTCGCAGAACAGAGGTACAACAGGCCAGGAGACACTGTATTAGAAAGGAGAAGCACAAAGAAGGCATCGGGGTGACACCATAGTAACCTCCGCAGAAACAGCGAGATGATGGAGCATGGGCAAGATAAGGTCACATAGGCGAAGACGCCACCAGACAATGAAGCGCTGCGTTTTCCATGCAGAACATCCCAACACCTGTGCGGCCAGCCCCACCCCAGGGATGGCGAGGTCCTCGATGTCTGCGTGGGACCCCATTGTGCTGCCCCCCAGCAACCGTCAAAAGTAGCTACAACTTCACACTTCGCAGCTCTCCCCCAGGGACGGCGAGGTCCCCTGGCCCCCCCCCCAGCAGCCATCGAACGTCGCGACAATTTCACACTTCGCAGCCCCCAGGGGATGGCGAGGCTTCGTTTGGATCTGCGTGGGGCCCCATGGTACTGCCCCGCCAGGCACCGTTCGAACATGACGACCGTTTCACACTTTGCAGCCCCCCCAGGGATGGCGAGGTCCCGCTTGGACTTGCGTGGCACCCCACTGCGTTGGCCCCCTGTCAGCTGGTTTCGAAAGTGGCGGCAATTTCACACTCCGCACCCCCCTCCAAGGGGATGGCGATGCCCCGTTTGGATTTGCGTGGGGCCCCGCTGTGCTGCCCCCCCCCAGCAGCCTTCAAGCGTGGCGACAGCTTCAAACTCCGCAGCCCCCCCCCCCGGGATGGCGGGTTCTAGTTTGAGACCGTGCTGCCCCAGCAGCTCTCGAGCGTGGCGACAGCTTCGCACTTCGCGGCCACCCAGGGGATGGCCGGGTCCCTTTTGGAGCCGCGTGGGACCCTCCTGTGCGGGCCCCCCCAGGCAGCCTTCGAACACGACGACGTGTTCACCTTTCGGAGCCCCCCAGGGATGGTGAGGTCCCGTTTGGGTCCGCGTGGGGCCCCGCTGTGCGGGCTTCCCTGGCAACCCTCGACATTGGCGATGACTTCATACTTCGGAGCCCCTCAGGGATGGCGAGGTCCTGTTTGGGTCCGCGTGGGGCGCCGCTGTGTGGTCTCTCGAACGTGGCGACAGTTCCACACTTCGCGGCCACCCAGGGATGGCCAGGTCCCGTATTTGTCCGCGTGGGGCCCCATGGTACTGCCCGGCCAGGCATCATTCGAACATGACCGTTTCACACTTCGCGCAGCCCCCCAGGGATGGCGAGGTCCCGTTTGGGTCCGCGTGGGGCCCCATCGTGCGGGCTCCCAGCAGGGAGGTGCAGGCAGGTGCAGACAAGCGAGAAGGGGACAGAGAGCGGACGGAGGGGAATGGAGGACTGGAGACCCCACTGCCGTATTCAAAACGAGAACCCAACCAATGGAGGGTTGGGAAAATATGCACCCCCAAGGGGGTACAATCGAAGACGAAGATGGCGGACATCGAGGGTTGGGAATATACGTGTTGAACGGCCCGCGAGCAGATAAGAACGAATTGTTGTTATTGTTGTTGCTGTGGTTGTTGAACGTTTATTTTTGAAGCAACAAATATTGTAGGTCCCCCGTACACATTGTATGTTTCCTATTGAAGTGCCTCTCCCAGGGCTCGCATCTGTTGTTTTATCAGGGAAATTCTTGAGCTTCACACTGGGCGACGGGCCCCCGAGTTACAGCAACAACGGCGCGCGCCGGATACTTCTTTACAGTTTATTGCGACATCATGCCTTCGCGCCTGAGACTTTCTTGCAATATACTCAGGAATCGCGCTCTCGCTCGAGACTTCCCAACAGTTTATTCAGATGCCGCTCCTCGACACGGGCGGCGGGCCCCTGGACTGCAGCAACAACGGCTCCCGCCCGATGCCTCGTCACGATGCGTTGAGAAGTTCGACTTTGGCCTCCGACTTCCGTGCAATCTGCTCAGGAACCGCGCTCTCGCTCGAGACTTCCCCACAACTCATTCCGATGCCGCCCGTCGGCACTCAGGGACTCGCGCTTTCGTTTCGGGCTCCCTCCAGGTCTTCTTGGGAGTTGCGCTCTCGCGAAGAGATTTCCTGGCGATTCCAGCAGGACTCTCGCGTCAGCGGCCCGCCCGCTCGACCCGCCCGTCGGGGCCCCGCCCGCCCGACGGACCCGCTATGGACCGCAGCCGCCTCCTGCTGCCCGTCGCCCGCTCTCGAGGCCCGTCGCTGCCCGCAGCGGCTCCGCGGTCGCCGTCGCTCGCGCCCTCCGTGGCCCCGTTGCCGCCTTCGGTGGCCCCGTCGCTGCCCTCTGTGGCCCCGCATGATCTGGCCTCCGCCCGTCCCTCCTCGTCCTCCTCCTCCACCTCCGCCTCCTCCTCCTCCGCTTCGTCCTCCTCCTCGCCCTCTTCCTTTTTCTCGTCCTCCTCCTCGTCCTCCTCCTCCCCATCCTCCTCCCCCGGGTCGTTGTCGTCGTCGTCGTCGTCGTCGTCGTCGTCGTCGTCGTCGTCGTCGTGGCAGTTGAGGGCCCCAGTGGGGGAGCCTACCAGGGGCTGGGACACGTGCCCCTTCGCGCCCAGACTGTGGGGATGCCTCGGGCGGTTTGCCAGTTTGGTGGCGAAGGCTTTTTTTTCGGAGGTGGGCAGACCTCCTACCCTGACACGTCGATTAAGGAATTGGCCGTTCTCGTTTCGCGAGAGGGCGTCGCGGCCGTCATTTTTGCGGGTCCAGGTCCGTCGGCTTCGGTCCCAGGCCGTTTTCGCTGAGGGGAGGTCTACTAAAGGGAGGTTTGTCCACCGCCGATTTTTGTTTTCAGAGCCCCATGCCAAGTGGCGATGCAGCAGGCCCGACTTTTCTGAGCGCTCCAGGGGGAGCCGCCAGCGGGCTGGGACACTTGCCGGTTCGCGCCCAGATCTGCGGGGACGTCTCCGGCGGCCTGCGCGCTCGGTGGCCCGGACCCATTCTTCTCGTCAGCGCCCCGTGCTCATGGCGATGCAGCGGGTGCGGTATTTGAGCGCTCCGGGGAGGAGCCCGCCAGCGGGCCAGGACACTCGCCGGTTCGCGCCCAGATCTGCGGGGACGTCTCTGGCGGCCTGCGTGTTCGGTGGCCCAGGCTTTCTTGTCTCAGCGCCCCGCGCCCCAAAGAGTGGGTGTCAGGCACGCTGCATGGTGATACAGTCGACCCGCAGAGTAAGGATAGGCATCCCTCCCAAGGGTACCCTTGCATCCTTGCTTGCTGGGTCCATCCTTGGACACTTTCGTTGGCCGCGCCCCGCTCGGGAAGCTTCGAAATGGGCGCCCAAGGCCCTTGCACCCTTGTCGCGCATCCTTACTCTGCGGGTTGACTGCATCCGAAGCCAGAGCGCGTCAACCACCCTCGATTTTTTCATGCGGTGGCATTCTTTGAACGAACGTCCGAGGCCCGGCGCCCCGAGCGGCCGACGAGCCCTCGGCCCCCTCGGCGAAGTCGAAGAGGGAGGAGAAGATGGAGCAGAAGCGCGCGCTGGCCGAGGAGCGGCAGCTCGCCCGCGAGGCCGGGGGCTCGGGCTGAACGGTGTGTGCTGGTGCGAGCTCGCGGTCCGTTTTCGCTCCGATCTCGCTTCGCAGCCAAGGCAGAGCTCGGCGGCGAACGCGTGGGGAAAGCGAGGAGAAGGCCTTCTCAGAAGGTTCGGAAGGCCCCCGGCATTCTGAGAGTTCTTCCAAGCCGTCCCAGAAGACAGAAGCAACTTCTCAGAAGGCGCGAGGGCTTCCGAGAAGTCCCGCCGACCTCTGAGAATGCCTCCTCCTCCTCGCTTCCCCCCCTCTCCCTCGCCGCCGAAGAGCGCGAGGACAGCGCCCGCTCGAGCCCAGCGTTCTGTTGCATCTTCGGGGGACCTCGCCTGTCCCCAAATTTGGTGTCTTTTTGGGGGCCCGACGCGTGCTCGATGCGGACTCGACGCGGATTTGGCGTGGATTCGACGCGGATTCGACACGGATCCGACACGGATCCGACGCGTCCGACATGGACTCGACGCGGATCCGACGCGGACAGGGCCGCGACGGGACAGACAAGGTCCCCCGAGGATGCAACACAACCTGCGCGAGGCGGCCCTGGACCGCGCGCGGTCCAAGTCCAAGACCGGCGGGCGCAGCAAGAGCAAGGCCGAGCGCCAGGCGCCCGCGGCGCCGGCGGCGCGAGGCCCGCCGCCGCCCGCCCAGGCCGAGGACGAGGCCCGGACGTGCTGGCGCCGTGGACGGCATCGGTGGGCTCGGAGGTGGACAGACCTCGGACCCCACCGAGGAGGAGGAGGAGGAGGAGGAGGAGGAGGAGGAGGAGGAGGAGGAGGAGGGGGGGAGGAGGAGGAGGAGGAGGAGGAGGAGGACGAGGAAGAGGTAGGCAGGAGGAAGGATGCGGAGGAGGAGGAGGAGGAGGAGGACATTCTAGGCCTCCTACATGGGGTCGGAGTAGATGGGGTCGGAGGATCACGCCGCATCGCCGATGCATCGGCAATGCATCAACGATACGGCTTGATTCAGGAGGGAAAGAAACACACAGACACAATTAATCGGCGATTCCCAGGAAAATATGGGAAAATATGGGAAGTGGGGGGGGAAGACAGAAACCAACTCAGACAGGAACAGTAGGATGAGTTTACTGCAAAAGAGACTCTACAACTATCAACCGAATCTCATATAATACTGCCTATAGTCGCTATCCTGCACTGCATAATGGTGGACGGTCAGAGTGGCTTTTACATATTTGTGTGTATTTATTTGTGTGTCCTGGGGCCCCTTCATTGATGTTGAGCACATTTTTCTCCGCGCCGACGTCGCCGATGCATCGCCGACGTCGCCAGTGCATGGCGGGTGCATCACCGATGCATCGGCGATGCATCGCCGATGTATCGGCGATGTGGCGAGATCCTCCGACCCCATCTACTCGGACCCCATCTAGGAGGCCTCTGGACATCGGTGGGGTCGGAGGTGGACAGACCTCCTACCCTGACACGTCGATGAAGGAATCGGCCGTCTTCGGCTCGCTGGAGGGCGTCGCGGCCGTCATTTTTGCGGGTCCAGGTCCGTCGGCTTCGGTCCCAGGCCGTCTTCGCTCAGGGGAGGTCTACGAAAGGGAGGTTTGTCCACCGCCGATGGGGGGTCTCGAGAGCGGGGGTGCAGCGGCGGGCCTCGCCTTGCGGATGGTGCTCTCGTGTGGCTTGTTCCCAGGGTTGTCGCAGCCTGCCTCCCCTTCCTCCTCCTCTTCCTCCTCGTCCTCCTCTTTCTCCTCCTCCTCCTCCTCCTCCTCCTCTTCCTCTCCCTCCTCGTCCTCCTCTTTCTCCTCCTCCTCATCATCCTCGCACAACTCCTCGTCGGAGCACAATCATGAGAACAACGACGAGCACACTGTAACAACAACCACTCCAAACAGTGAGGTCCGCCACAACCCCTTGGCCTCGAGAACGGGGTCTTTTGAAGCTTGAGCATAGGGGTTAAAAAAACCCTAACCCTAATGACACGATGAAGACGTAGCCTTACTGAGGTTCCCGTCTTCGCAGTAGGGATCATAATTCTGGGCGGTTTGGTTCGGTAGAGCGGCTTGAATAAGGAACACTTACTTTTCAAAAGGGGCTCGGTCGTTCCTTAGGTTGGCTGGCGTTTTTGATCGTTTCTCATGCGTTATGTATTATTGATCGTTCCTTATGCGTTATTCGTTTGTTATTCATCGTTCTTTAGGTCAGGCTGATGACTGTAACGGCCGCTGGAGTGCCGAGTTATGACCCGAAGTCTGAACCTCCCCGCACGGTACAAAGATTGCAGCGGGAGGTTGTTTTGATGTTTTTTGGCCTCTCGGGGCCCTCCCCGCCGGGCTCTGGGGACCGCGAACAAGCAGCTGGGGCTGAGAAGCCGAGAGGGCCCCCCGGAACGCCCAGAATGCGCGCAGAAAAAAATGGCACGATGCCCAACAGCAAGTGATGTTCAAAGCCGACAGCAGCGCTGTTGGCCAGCCGCCCTTTCGTCTGAAATGGACCACGTCCGCAGCGAAGCTGACAGCGAGCCCTGGTCACAATGGGCAGGAGTTGCTGTTGGCCTTCGTCCCCATTCTGTCCGTACCCTGGATGGGGCAAGAATCGCCCCCCCCTGGAACCGAGGGGGTGGGGGGGTGGTTGGGGCACGTGCTGTCGGAACGGGTAGTGAGGACGTTTTGAAGAGGACGAGGAGGAGGAGGCGGAGGAGGTTGAGCAGGAGAGGGAGGAGGAGGAGGGAGCGGAGGATGAGGAGAACGGAGTGGGTACGCTCCGTCGGGAGGTCACTGGAGGGTCAATCACCCCACCTTGATAAGTCTCCGATCCAGGGTGCCCATTTTCATCGGAGGGCACCAACTATACACCAACACCGATCCTGGCCCAGGATCACCCTGGGCCCATGATCGGTGTACATGCCTTCTTGCCCAGGGCAGGAGGGCGTATGCACCGAACCTGGGCCCAGGGTGATCCTGGCCAGGATCGGTGTTGGTGTCTAGTTGGTGCCTTCCTATTTGATCGCCCCGACCTTCCCTGCTGAGAGCACCACGGCGCCGCACGCCCGGGGAAGGCCGAGGACGAGGCGCAGGCTGCCGCGCAGGAGCGCCGGCGGCGGCGGGAGGCGGAGCGCGCCGCGTACGAGGCGGAGCTCCAGGAGCTGCAGCAGCTGGAGCTCGGATTCAAAAGCGCTGCATCAGCTCGGCATCGTTTGACCGATGAGGAGGGGGAGGAGGAGGAGGAGAAGGAGGAGGAGGAGGAGGAGGAGGAGGAGGAAGAAGAGGAATACTAATGCCAAGAAACATAATAATAAGAATAATAATACTAATCGTAGTAATATTAATCATCACAGGAGAAATCCGAATCATAGTATTAACACTAGGATCAATATTAATAGTAATAACGACAATACTACGAATCATAATACATAATAACAAGAAAATTAGTGATAATACTAATAGTAATACGAAGAACAGTAATACGAATAGATAACAACATACTAATAGTAATACTAATAGTAATATTAATAGATAACAAATAGTAATACTAATAGTAATACTCATAGTAATACTAATAGTAATACTAATAGTAATACTAATAGTAGTACTAATAGATAACAAAATACTAACAGTAAGAATACGAATCGTAAGAGTACTACGAGCACTCATAACAATACGAATAACAATACGAATAATAATGATAAGACGAATGCGAAGAGGAGGAGGAGGAGGAGGAGGAACATGAAGAGATGATGAGGGGGAGGAGGATGAGGAGGAACAAACGTACACGTAATACTAATGATACTAACACTAATACGAAGACTACGGAGAAGACAACTGCTAATAATAAGAGTAATCATACTACAATAATATTAATAACAACAATAATTTTAATAGTAATATTCCTACTAGGGAGACTTGTACGAATAAGAACACTAACCATACCAATACTGATAAGACGCCTGATACTAATACTACGTGGAGGGGGAATCTGAATAGATAATGAGGGGGAGGAGGAGGATGAGGAGGAGGAGAGAGAAGAGGAATACGTATAATACGAAGAATCATGCACATGGTGGTAATCTTACTTCGAATACTACTAATACTAAATACACGAATCGCCCCAAGACGAATGATAATAATAAGTCATCACAATACTAATATTAACAAGAGGAAGAGTATTTTGAATATTATTAAGAAAGTAATAATAAGAGGATGATGATGCGGAGGAGGAGGAGGAGGAGGAATCTGGATAGATGATGAGGGGGAGGAGGAGGAGGAAGAGAAGGAGGAGGAGGAGGCATATGAAGAGATGATTAGGGGGAGGAGGAGGAGGCGGAAGAGCAGGAGGAGGAAGAGGAGGAGGAAGAGGAGGAGGAGGATGAGGAGGAGGAGAAGAAGGAATAGGGCCAGATGAGGAAGATATCAGGAAGAGGGGGACCAGATGAGGAAAAGGAGGATGAAGATGATGATGATGATGATGATGAGGAGGAGAAGAAGGAGGAGAAGGAGTGGGAGGAGGAGGTGGAGGAGGAGGAGGAGGAGGAGGAGGAGGAGCGGGAGACGGAGGAGGAGGAGGAGATGAGGAGGGGAATCTGATGATGTTGTTGATTATGATGGCGATGATGACGATTACGACGATGATGTTGATGATGCTGCTGCTGATGATTATGATGATGATAATGATGATGCTGATGCTGATGATGATGATGCTCATGCTGCTGATGATGGCGATGCTGATGCTGCTGCTGATGATAATAATGATGATGATTCTGATGAGGCTGATGATGCTGATGATGTTGATGATGTTGATGATGCTGCTTCTGCTTCTGCTGCTGCTGCTGCTGATGATGATGATGATGATGATGATGATGATGATGATGATGAGGCTGATAATGTTGATGATGTTGTTGATGATGATGATGACGATGATGGGGACAGGCCTTGCGAGCGCCGAAGGGACCAGCATCTGCGCCCACCCAGCGGGATGACCCGGCCGCCGGGGCCAAGGCCACGCCAGCGTCGGGGGCGGAAAAGAGGGGGGTGACGACTAGGGGGGGGGGGGTGGATATCATGGCGGGGGCCACGATATTTCCCCAGATTTTATAGCGCCTCCTCTCATTTCATTACGTCCCTGGCTCCCCCGCTGGGCCGCGCACATGCCGCCGGTCATGATTTGCACCCCCCCCCTCTTGGACACCCCCCTCTTTGCCGCTCCCGAGATGGGGACAGTTCCAACGACGATCATAAACATACGAATTCGAAGGGTCGCGCGGATGCCTTGGATTGGCGCTGGGACCCCCTTCCCGGCGCGCGGAGCGTGCCAGGGGCAGCGCCGGAGGCGCGGCTGGGGGGCCCATCGCCGATCGTGGCACAGCCCCGCGGACCTCCGGAAGTTTTGGCGTACGCAGTCTTCTCGTCCCTCGGTCCCGTCACGGTTTGCAGGATTCTCGCTGTGCTGCATGGGGGGCTTGGGGCCAGGGAGGAAAGCCCTAAGATGCCGTAGCAACGCCAGCGCCAGGCCCTCCTTGTAGAGGCCAAGCCGTTTTCGCCGCCAGGGATGCGAACTTATTTTCGATATCTCAGATGGGGTTCTTGTTATTACTTTGACGCCTCGAGACCTCCTTCCTCCTCCTCCTCCTCGTCCTCCTCTTCCTCTCCTTCACCCTCATACCATCCAGATACTCATACTGAGATCACCCACGCCCATCATGGGGTCCATCACATACCCACTCTTCTTCGCGTGTTCCACCGAAGTCCCGCTCTTCATGCAGACTCAGCCACACCACTTCCCCACTCAGACTCACTCAGACACAGACTCACTCAGACTAACTCAGAGTCACTCAGACCCAGTAAGGGAGTTAGCCTCAGATGCATTCTCACTCACACAAATTCAGACGCTATCACTCCGACACACTCTTCCTCATGCAGACTCACTCAGACTTTTCACTATTGGTGGCTGGTGCTTCAATGCTCACCGCGGTTTAGCAGGAGTGGCACTTGGGCACCCCAATGGGGATCCGCCAGGGATGGGGACATTACAGGATTCGCACCCAGATTGTGGGAAGGTCTCACGCGGTTTGCCTGTTTCTGCTTCCCCAGACTTCTTTATTTTTGTTGTCCAGTGCAGACCGCGATCTAGCAGACGTGGTATTTGGGCACCCCCCAAGGGGGAGCCGCCAGGAGTGAACACACTCCAGAATTTGCGCTCAGATTGTAGGGGTGTCTCAGGTGGTTTACCTGTTTACGCCTGGCCGGCTTCTCTTGGGATTTGTATGCTCCTCGCTCGTTCATTCAGCCACCTCCCTCCCATTTTCCCCGCTCAGACGCACTCGCTCGGACTTGCTCATCGACACCTCTTCCGCACTCAGACTCATTTATCACAGTCAGACTCTTTTATACTCATACCTATACGACCACCCTTCGGGTGATAAGGAGGTTGGGGGGGAGAGAGGGGGGAACCAACATCTGACTCAATCGATCTCTTTATCGATGTCACTCAACGGGACACCACGGGACACCACGGGACACCATTGAACACCACGGGACACTTGTCGATCTCACTATCGATCTCACTATCGATCTCACTCAACGGGACACCACGGGACACCGCGAGACACCGCGGGACACCTCTCGATCTCACTATCGGTCTCACTATCGATCTCACTATCGATCTCACTCAACGGGACACCACGGGGCACCTCGGGACACCACGGGACACCTGTCGATCTCAGTATCGATCTCACTATCGATCTCACTCACCGGGACACCACGGGGCACCACGGGACACCTCGGGGCACCAAATCGATCTCAGTATCGATCTCAGTATCGATCTCACTCAACGGGACACCACGGGCCACCACAAGACACTACGGGACATCGGCGGGACACCGCGCGCCACTCGCCGCCGGAGGAGAATCATTTGGTCCCGCCGCGGCCCAGCCACCGGAGGATTTTGGGACACCACTGGACACCGGCGGGACACCGCGGGCCACCGGCCGCTGGAGGAGAAACATTTGGTCCGGCCGCGGCCCAGCCACAGGAGGATTTCGGGACACCAGCGGGACACCGGCGGGACACCGCGGGCCACTGGCCGCCAGAGGAGAAACATTTGGTCCGGCCGTGGCCCAGCCACAGGAGGATTTCCTCTCGCCCGCCCACGCAGCTTCGCCTCGCCCGCACGCACGCACGGCACGCACGACGAACCCGAAACCGAACTCGATTTCCTGGTAGGGGGAGGGGGGGTCTCCGTTTCACGTCGGACTCACCCCCTAACTTCCGATGAAATCATACTCACACTCATACATACTTCCTGACTGATCTCCAGACCCATTCAAACTCATATTCACTTACACCCATACCAACTCACGCTCAGACCCACTCACCCTCAGACTCACTCATACACAGACTATCTCGCACCTGGCTCACTCATACTCAGATGATGTGTACTCATCACACTCCAACTCGCATTCACCAACACTCAGGCTCACTCCACTCAGACCCACTCCCATGTAGACTCGCTTGCGCTCAGACTCACTCGTACTCAGGCCCACTCGTACTCAGATTGACTATATCCAAACTCACTCACACTCAGGATCAATCATCTCGCATTTAGATTCGCTTGCACTCAGACTCACTCATACTCAGGCCCACTCGTACTCAGACTGACTATATCCAAACTCACTCACACTCAGGATCAATCATACCCCGAATCACTCAAACTCTGACTCGCTCGTGCTCAGACCATCCACACTCACGTTACCGCGGTATAGCTGGTGTGGCACTTGGGCACCCGACAGCCAGCAGGCGCCGAGGATAGCACGCCAGAAAGCGGGCGTATCAGCGCCATGCGCGTTTGCTGGAGTTGCCGCGGGGAGAACGGCAAGAGGCAATCCCCCTCTCTTTTTCAATTGTGATTCCATCGTCTCTCTTCGAGAGATGTCCAGAGGAGGAGGATGAGGAGGAGGAGACGGAGGCGGACGTCACTGAAGTCGTCGTCGTCGTCGCCGTCGTCGTCGTCGCCGTCGTCGTCGTCGTCGTCGTCGTCGTCGTCGGCGTCGGCGTCGTCGTCGTCGTCGTCGTCGGCGCGCCTGTCCTCTACGCGGACTCGCGCTCAGTCAGACGCTCGTAGACAGAGCTTCTCAGCGAGACGTGACAGCAGCATGGGATGCACGGCCGGCATTCTCCGCGCCGAGCAGCAACAACACACACCCATAGCCATAGGGGGATCGGAGAGGGCTATGGGTGCGTATTGTCGGATGGGGGTCCCCGCTCGAACGGAAGCGTTCCCCAGGGTCCGACAACCCGCACCCATACCCAAAGACAGTCCTCCTCTCAACGACCTCCCCATGGGTATGGGTGTGCGTTGTTCGTTCGGCATCCAGGAGCAGCTGGAGGCCGAGGCCGAGGCCGCGAGGGAGGCCACCCGGGCCTTCGCCGAGGCGCGGGCGCGGCGGGAGGCCGGGGCCGCGGCCGGGGCCGCGGGCGGGGCCGGCGCGGCCGCGGCGGCGGGGGCGCCCGCCGAGGAGGACGACGACCTGGACGGCTGGGAGATCCTGTGAGCGGGCTCGGCTTGGCGGCGGCCGGGGGGCCGGAGGTGGCCCATCAGGGGGCCACAGATACCTCCACAGCAAGCAAACAAAAAGTCCAACAAGCAACAATTCCCACAAAAAAAACACCCTCGCACCCAGAACTTCGCATCTCGCCCTCCCTTTTCTGCCTGCTCGCCCGCAGCAGAGGTGCCTGGGCTAGGGGGCCACATGCGAACCCTGCCCCTGCCCCACACGACTGCTGAGGGGGAGGGTGGGGTTCACTCCCCTCGGCAGCTCCCGAGCGAAGCGAACCCCACCCTCCGCCTCAGAAATCGTAGGGGGGTAGGGGCAGGGTTCGCATGTGGCCCCCTAGCCCAGGCACCTCTGCTGCGGGCGAGCAGGCAGAAGAGGGAGGGCGAGGTGCGAAGTTCTGGGTGCGAGGGTGTTTTTTTTGTGGGAGGTGTGTTGTTGGAGTTTTTGTTTGCTTGCTGTGGTGGTAGTTGTTTTGTGGTCGGAGGGTATGGTTTGGGAGGGTTTTATTTGTTGGGTGGGCTTTTTTTGGTGTCTGTGTGTGTGTGTGTGTGTTTTCAATATTTTTGGCCCGTTCTCGGGCCCCGGGGCCGTCAAACACGGGCCCGGGCGGGAAACTTGCACCAGATGGTGCCCGGGAAGGTTCCGGGGGTAGATTTGAAGCGGATTTTGTTGTCAGCCCTTCTTCTCGGGAGAGTTTTTCTCGGGTCCCAACAGCTCCGACCTTCTGGCCGCCTCCAAAGCTCAGCGCAGCTGCGGCAGTGCCATTGGCGTCGCCATCCGGGGCGCTGCGTCGCCGCGTGCGCCCGGTCCCAGAGAGGAGGGAGAGGCAGGTGCCCGAAGCCGCTGACCGTCCTGGAAAGCCCCCGTCGCCACGGCTGGATTCTCGCCGATTCTGCGGAGGCCACATGCGAAGCCCTACGGTCAACCCGCAAAATAAGGATGGGCAACCTTCCCAAGGATACCCTTGCATCCTTGTTCCTTCGGCCCATCCTTGACCACTTTCTCTGGCCGTGCCCCGCTCGAAAAGCATCGAAATGGTCCTCCAAGGCCCTTGCATCCTTATCGCGCATCCTTACTATACGGGTTGACTGTACCCCACCACCCCTCGATTTCTAAGGGGGGAGGTGGGGTAGGGCTTCGCATGTGGCTTCCCAGAACTTTTGGACAGAGCGCACCCCGGGAGAGGTCCTGGCCGGCCGCGGTGTCGGCATCTGCGGGGTTCCTCCGCACTCTGCACGGGCCCGTGGCCCTCGGGCGCCCGCGGCGGCACGAGACGCCCACGGCGATGAGCGCCTGCCAGAATTCAGTCACCCACGGCGCGGCCCGCCGCTAGAGATGCAGCGGGCCTTGTCGTGGGCCTCGGAGCCGCGGGCTTCCCCCCCGGCCCCACGCGCGGGTGCACGCGCCGGCCATCGACCGGGCGCCGCGTCGGATCTCCACAGAGCCCCGCCGACAAACTGTTTAAATGTCGCCAGCGGAAGCAGAGTGCGCCACTGTACAAACTTGCACGCCTGCGGTTTTCAGGCAGTTCTCTTGCGTGCCTCTCCGACCCACCGCACCCCAGCCGATGATCCTCGGGACGTGTGTTGACTCCGTGGGTGCTTACCTCGTCGAGCTCGACCGATAGCACGCACACGATCTCGGCCCCCATCACACGTCTGCGTCGTGCTGAAAGGCCTCGGTGGACGAGCACACGCTGGCCCTGACACACGCCCTGAGGATCATCGACCCAGCGGACGTGGGCAATAACCTGCATGATTCGTCAGTGCGTCGTGGCTCGTGCGGCAGCTCCTGCAGGCCAGCAGGCTCCCTGGCCAGCATTCAGTCGGCTAGCCGATGGCACTCGTCTGCACCTGCCCCCAGTGGTGGCACGCTGGAGGGCAGTATTTGCCAACTCACCAATACCAATCCGCATTGCTCGCGCGATCAAAATGTTTGCCAGCGTGGACCCCTGAGCAGTAAGTTGTTGCACTGTGGATGTGCAAGGTGTGTGTCGCAAGGCTTGTGGTGCAAGCTATGCGGTGCAGTCTATGCGGTGCAAGCTATACGTTGCAAGCTATGCGGTGGAAGCTATGTGGTTTACGCTACGTGTTGTAACCTATGTTGTGTAACACATGCGGTGCACGTAACGAGGTGTAAGCTACATGGTGTAGACTCTGCGGTGCAAGCCATGGGATGTAAGCTGTGTGGTGTAAGCCGTGTGGTGTGATTTATGTGGTGCAAGCCACGCGTTGTATGCTATTTGGTCAAAGCCATGTGGTGCAAGCAACGCGGTGTAAACTACGTGAAAACTGCTGTGCAAGCTATGGGATGTAAATTGTGCGGTGTAAGTCGTGTGGTGTGAGTTATGTTATGCAAGCCACGTGTTGTAAGCTATGTGGCGCAAGTCGTGTGGTGCAAGCAACGAGGTGTAAGCTACGTGGTGTAGACTGTGCGGTGCAAGCTATGGGATGTAAGCTGTGCGGTGTAAGCCGTGTGGCGTGAGTTATGTGGTGCAAGCCACGTCTTGTAAGCTGTGTGGTGCAAGGCTGTATGGTGCAAGCCATCTTTGGCGGCGAGCGAGGGGGGGAAGTGAGAAGGAGACGGCCTTCCCAGAAGGTTCGGAAGTCCCCTGGCCTTCTGAGAAGCGTTCTCAGCCTTCCCCGAAGACAAACCAACTTTGCAGAAGTCGCGAGGGCTTCTGAGAAGTCCCGCGGCCTTCTGAGAAGGTCTCCTCCTCCTCACTTCCCCCCCTTCGCTCGCCGCCGAAATGTGGCAGAAACAAGGCAGTGTAATCTATGCGGCCGCCCGCCACACGAGGCGCCCACGGGGGCACCGGGCGAGACCACTCCACGCCCACCAGGCGTACGAGGGGCGCCCGCGGGGGCAGCCACCGGGCGAGACCCGTCGTGGGAGAGGCCGTCTTCGAGGCGCCCGGAGCCGCCCGGAGCCGTGAAGAGGCCCCGAGGCCGTCTGGCGTCCCTCGAAGGCTTTTTTTGGGGGGGGGCCAGCTCGGGGCTCTCTCTTTGGGGGCCGTCCTGGACCGTCCAGGGGCTCTCTTTTCGGGGGTGGACAGACCTCGTACCCTGACACGTCGATTAAGGAATTGCCCGTTTTCGGTTCGCGAGAGGGCGTCGCGGCCGTCATTTTGCGGGTCCAGGTCCGTCGGTTTCGGTCCCAGGCCGTTTTCACAAAGGGGAGGTCTACTAAAGGGAGGTTTGTCCACCGCCGATCTTTGGCTGTCTCGAGGCCGTCTTGGAGCGTGTTTCTTTACTGCTTGGGGCATACTGGGCACTGAAGTCCCCGGCCCCCCCCCCTAGACCGTAACGCCCCTCCCCCGCAGGGCGCTCCGGGCACTGCCCCCGCCGGGCACACCCCCCGCCTCCTGGCCCCTCCTCCCCCCCCCTCATATGCTTATTATCGCCGAAAATGCAGAAACGCGCTCTTGGAGGATCGTCTGGCCCCTCTGGGGTCCCAGGGCTGTCAGGAACGACTCGGGCCCCTTTGTTGGGGCCAGCTCGAGGCTCTCTGGGGGGCCGTCCTGGACCGTCCAGGGGCCCTCTTTGGCCGTCTCGAGGCTGTCTTTTGGAGGATCCTCGGGCCCCTCCGGGGGCCTCCTCGGGGCCGTCCGAGGCCACCTCGGGCGGGCCCCGCGCGCCGCATCGCCGGCCCGCGGGGCGCCGCGCGCCGCCGCCTCTGCACGCCGCGGCCTCGGCCTTTGTGCGGGCCCTCGCGGGGCCCTCGCGGGCTGTCGGGAGCGACTCGGGTCGAGCGGCCGGTCCCCCCGGCAGCGGGTCGAGACCTCTATAGGGGTTCGAGAGCGGCCAAGACGGGGGGGGATGACCAGGGGGGGGGGTGTATCATGGCGTGGGCCATGATATCTTCCCAGATCTCATGGCGCCACTTCTTATTTCAACACGTCCCCGGCCCCCCCCCCCTGGGCCGCGCACATGCCGCCAGCCATGATTTGCACCCCCCCCTCTCGGACACATGAAATGATTTGCACCCCCCCCTCTCGGACGCCCTCCTCTTGGCCGCCCCCGAGGGGTCCGCCATGAAACAGTCACAACCGTCTGGTGAGCGTTTGTTTATTCATTGTTGTGCCGATCGGCGCGGGCCCTCGCACCCCCCCATCCCCCCCGCCTGGAGTGGATCTTGGCTGTTTTTTGGCGCCTGTTTCGAGCGGGTGGAGTCTCCCCTCAGAGGACGCACTCTCGCAAACAGTCGCACTAAGCAGAGGTCTGGAGCCAGACCCCCCCCTCCCCCCCCCCTTTCCGCCCAATGTCGAATAAAAAGAGACGCTCACCAGGGGTCTGGGGCGTATCTTACACATCCACACGCGGGGGTCTCCACAAGCATGCTGTTGCACACGCACGCGCGGAGTTCCACGCCCGTGGCGCGAGCGGGCTTTTTGGGGTTCGCGCCATGTGGTGTTGAGTGGTGCCACCAGTGCCGCGCGCGCGCTCCCCCGAGGTCAGATCTGCTTGCTGAATGCTGTGTGCCTCCCGTGTGCGGTGCCATGAGGTCGCATTTGCTCGCTCCGCTTCTTGAGCTGTCGCTGGTCCCTACATATGCACAGGCCGTCGTTGCATTTTGCCGTCGCCTCTCCCCGCTGCCCCCAGCCATCCGACGTTGTGTTGTTTTCCCAACGTGGCCTGGACCCCTCCCCAGGGACCAGCTTCGTATCCTAAGTCGCTTTTTGGCGGTCCCGGAGCCCGGTAAGGGCTTCCCAGGGACCGAGCGCGGCGAAAAACCTTCCCGCCGTGATTTTCTGAAGGGTGAGGATGTTGGCGTTGGTATCGGTGCGGCGCTGGGGCGACTTGACAAGTGAAGCCGCCCGAATTCTGACCGAAGAAGTGAAGCCGCTCAGGAAAGGGGAGGCACTCGGGGGTACACCCTCAGGCAGCTGTTCGGGCGCATGGACGCCCCCCCTCCCTTCGTATACTGCCCAGGTCGGGCCCAAAGCTTTACTTCAGCCGAGACAACCCCCAAAGTTGGGAATTGGGGTCGCCGCACCCTTCGTGACGGCGCGGGGGCAGGAACTGAACCGCGTGCTCGGCGAGATCGTCGGCGACCTCAGCAGCGTGGGCCCGCTGCAGCACAGCTGCAGGCCCAGGTCGCTCACGGAGAACGAGGCGCGCCCGCCTCCCTTCGGTCGGGTGCTGCCAGAAGTGCCCCGTGGCCCGAGGGTGCCCCCCCGCTTCTCGCTCCAGCTCGCAGCGCCTGGGGCCCTCTGGGCCTCGTGAGGTGTGCTCTGGAGGCCGTGGGGGCCTCCTCGGGATGCCCGGGGGCCTCCTTGGAATGCTCATCAGTTACTTAGTTAGTGAGTCAGTCAGTCAGTCAGTCAGTCAGTCAATTACTTACTTCGTTTGTTGGTTAGGTCGGTTGGTAGTTAGTTCGGTAGGTATTTAGCTAGTTTGTTTGTTCGTTTGTTTGTATTCTTGCTTGCTTGTTTGGTGTTGTTGGTTTGTTGGTTGGATGTGTGTGTATATATATATACACATGTATTCTTGTTTATATGTAGAGAGGTATAACCATACGTGTATATACATGCACGCATGTATAACACTTCTGTTTTCGTCTGTTCCATTCATCCCGGGTCTGTCGTGCGCCAGAACTTTCGGCGCCGGCTGCGCCTGCCCATCACCCCGGCGGAATGGAGCCGAAGCTTGCGTCACGGGAGGCGACATGCGGTGGCTCAAAGCTGGGGTCCTGAGGGATGGGGTCCTGAGGGATGGGGTCCCGAGGACGAGCTGCCTCAAGCAGCGTACATCCTCCCTTGGATCCCTTTCTTCTGTCCTTAGGCCCCCAGCCCTCAGGGCCCCACTCTTTGGACCACTGACGCACCCATCTCGCGCTTCTGCTGCTGTTGCCCGGCCTCGGCCTCTGGGGGCAGCCTCCGGACTCCCAGTCCTGGGCTCTAGGCCTCCTCGATGGGGTCGGAGTAGATGGCATGGGGTCGGAGGATCGCTCCGCATCGCCGATGCATCGGCGATGCGGGTCGATGTGGAGCCCGATTTGCTCCACGTCGGCATCGCCGATGCATCGCCGACGTCGACGATGCGTCGCCAGTGCATCCCCGATGCATCGCCGATACATCGCCGATGCATCGTCGATGTATCGGCGATGCGGCGCGATCCTTCGACCCCATCTACTCCGACCCCATCTAGGAGGCCTCTATGGGCACGGCCAATATCACCGCGCGCGCTTTCCGCTACTCGCAAAAAGTGACCAGTGCTCGCGAGCGTCCGAGGAAGCACGTCTTCCCCTATAGGCAGTAAACCGCGCCTCTCCCGCGGCGGATCCAGGGCCACCCGCGAGTCACAACTTGTGCGAGCAGCGGCACGCGCGCTTGTCTCCAAGAGAGACGGCTCGGGATGCAGAGCCGCAGGAGGAGGAGGAGGAGGTGGAGGAGGAGGAGGAGGAGGAGGAGGAGGAGGAGGAGGGAGAAGGAGGAGGGAGGAGGAGGAGGAGGAGGAGGAGGAGGAGGAGGAGGAGGAGGGGGGCCCCTCGTCGCGAAGCGTGTGCGCCCATCGGAGGCGAGGGCCGGCGGCCAGCGAGGGTCGCCACTGGCCACGTGTCAAGCGGCGCCCTTTGGCGCCGGCTCGAGCCCAGGCGGCTGCCGCGGGCGCAGCAATCCCGTCCGCCGTCGTCGTCGCCCTCCTTCATGCAGGAGGCGCGGGCGAGCCATCTCAGGAGCCGCTTCCTGAGGGAAACAGCTCCTCCTCCTCCTCCTTTTCCTCCCGAAGTTTTTCATTGTTTTTGGGATCCCCGGGCCCCCCAACGGGCCCCAAGGCTGTCAGATCACGACTCGGGATGGAGAATTGGTCCTGGGGGAAGGCCCCAGAGTCCAGGACTCGGCGTCACCCCAACATACTATGTCAACTTGGGCCTGTCCCTCTACAGTAGGAGTATTCAAAAATAGGGAAACATAATCAGGGGACGTTTTTTTTCAGTATTTTGTTGACTATTTTTGAGTATCGTTTGACTATTTTTCATTTTCCTTCAAAATCCGCCTGTAGGAGGACATGCGCGTCGACCCCCCAGGGGCGACGCGCGCACCGAGAATTCTCATAGTACATGTGCCGTGCCGTGCTTTTTTTCTGGCCACACCGCTCGGGAGGCGATCTACTACCAGATGGGTCTACTATCTGTTCGGGTCGGACGCGCGCCTCCAAGGAGGACATGTACATAGTATTAGTATGTCTCTGTGCGTCCCAAGGTCCCCTTTCCCTTAGGACCCGCTTCCCCATGCTGGAGGCAACTCCTGCCCAGGGCCGCGCCCGCGTGCGGCCAGTGCTCTCCTTCTTCGACTGGCGGCGGGGCGAGGGGGACCTCCTCGTGTCTTCCCCGTGCCCTTCTCGTGTCCTCCTCCTCCTCCTCCTCCTCCCCCTCCTCCTCCTCCTTCGCCTCCTCCGCCTCCTCCGCCGCCGCCTCCGCCTCTGCCTCGGCCCCCTGGCCTCGACTCCTGAGAGGCGCCCAGTGCCCGCGGAGGAGGCTCGGGCAGCTCCTCGGGAGGCCCGGGGGCCTCTGAGCAGGGCTCGCCCCCGCCGCCCATCCCCCCGCGGGCGCGCGCCGCCGATTTTCGAGGCCCTTCCTCCCCCCGCAGACGTGCGCCGTCCGGAGGTCTTCCCCGGAGCACCTGGTCCTTCAGGGTCCACGTCGATCCGATCGACCCGCTTCGATGTCGATGCGGGCTGGCCCGATCCGATTCGACTCCGACCTTCTGACGATCCGATGCGGTCCGATGCCTGCAGGGCGCCGATGTGCATCCCGCTGCAGCCGATCCGCCTCGATCTCGGCTCCTGTGCCGATGCTCAGTATCGTTCCACCGAGCCCCGTTCCCATTCCCATGCCCATCCACACCCCCAACATCTCAGCACCCCAGTCGGGGATACACCCCTCGAAACCCGAAGGGGACGGCCCATATCCCCATCCAGGGCATTCCATCGGCCAGTGGGGCCCAGGCCACGCAGGTGGGCATTGGGGCTGGTTAAACGATACTCTGATGGTGATCGTTTTTTTATTGTGAAGGTTAGACGGCCTGCGCCGCCGACCCTGAACGACATCGACGACGACCAGGAGGGGGAGGAGGAGGAGGAGAAGGATGAGGAGGAGGAGGAGGCGGACATAAGGAGGAGGAGGAGAAGGAGGAGGAAAGGACTCCCCCCCCTGGGAGCCCCCCCTGGGGAGGAGGACCGGAGGAGGACCGGCGTGGGAGAGGGGAGGGGAGGGGGAGGCGGACTCCCAGGGACGGATGCGTAGTTGACTCCCCTCCCCCCCCCATGGGACTTTTCCCCACCTGGGGAGGAGGACCCGAGGAGGACCAGCGCGCCAGAGAAGGACCCGCGTGGGAGAGGAGGACCCCAGAGGCGATGCCAATCTGACCCCCCCGCCCCCCGGGACCCTCCCCCCTGCTGGGGAAGGGACAAAGGGAAGGGGCTTCCCTTTGACGCAATGAGGACGTGGATGGAATTCCCTCAAGCTGCGAGCCCGTTCCCCGAACGAGGAAGGGTGCTCTCTCTCTCTCTCTCTTTCTCTTTCCCCCCGACGGGAGAGGAGGATGGGAAGGAGGGGACGAACAAAAAGCTCCCCGTCGACGGGACCGGACAGACACCTCACACACACGCCGACAGGGTCGGCGGATTCATTGCTTCGCCGATCGGCGCGAGCCCGCGCACCCCCCCCCCTTCCCCCCCCTTGTGGAGCAGATCCTGGCTGCTCTTTGGCGCCTGCTTCGAGCGGGTGGAGTCTCCCTCAGAGGCAGCACTCCTGCAAGCAGTCGCACTCTAGCAGAGGTCTGGAGCCAGACCCCCCCTCCCCCCCCCTTTCCGCCCAATGTCGAAACGCCGAATAAACAGAGACGCTCACCTGGGGTCTGGGGCGTATCTCACACATCCACACGCGGGGGTCTCCAGAGGCATGCTGTTGCACACGCACGCGCGGAGTTCCACGCTCGTGGCGCGAGCGGGCTGTTTGGGGTTCGCGCCATGTGGTGCAGCCCGATCCGATGCACATTTCGACTCGATCCGATCTGCTGGCTCGAGGCTGGCCGATCCTGCCCTCGCCCCGGGGCCCGGGTTTCTCATCCCAGGGGTGGTTGTCTGGCGAGGGTCCCGAGGGGGCCGCACCCGGCCAAGGGTCCTGGCGTTACGTCGGGCGTGCCCCTCTACAGGAGGAGTGTTTGAGCATAGCCTAAAATAGTCTGGGGACCATTTCTCGACCACTCTTGCATATCTTTTGACCTGAACCTGGCGCCTCCATATTTTCAGGACGCGAGGATGGTCTGGCCCCTTCTCCCCCCTCTCCAGAGCACTCCGGGCGCAGACCTCAGAAAGGTCGGGGCGCCGCCGGTGTCGCCGCCGCCGCTGCCCGTGGCGAGGAAGGGCAGACGCTCGGCACGGGCGAAGGGGGCACGGAAATATTCGGGGACGAGGAGGGGCAGCACAGGGCTGGATCGAAACGCTGTTTTGCTGGACTTCGGCTGTGTTTTGTTTTTTTCGTTTTGGCAGGGGAAGGTACAGGAAAACGGGAGACGAAACACGAAACGAGCACAACATTAGAAGCAGCGCTTGGGTCTGGCCTGGGGGCAGCTCCTGCCCCTGTAGAGCAGGACCCGCTGTCGATGAGGCCGCAGGCCGTGCCCACTCGAGGCAGAGGGTCGCCTGCCCAGCAGCGGCCGCCGTCGGTGTGGCCAGCATCTGTTGTTCGGCGTCGTGCCCGTGGCTTCCGCACGCATTTGAGCGTGTCAGTCCCCAGGGCCCGCCTGACAGATCTGTTCGCTCCTCGTTCGATTCACACGAGCTCGATGAAAGCTCGACTCGGGTTCGACTCAAGTTCGTCGCATCGACGCGCGGGTGGAGCGAGTGGCGCCAGGAAGGTTCCCAGAACGCGCATCTGAGAGAAAGGCGATTGTTTCCGTACAGACTCGGCGCTCTCCGACGCCAAGTCAGGCGGCATCGGCCGCCTGTCTCCGTGGGAACCTTCCCCAATCCCTGTTAGCGTGTGCCTGCGATCGTGCCGCAGCTGCCTGTGACAGTTGCCTCCGCACTTGTTCCTGCTGCCGCTCTCCTGCTGCGACTGATGATGATGCTTGTTGATTGGTTGGGTGGTTGGTTGGATGGATGGTCGGTTGGTTGGTTGGTTGGTTATCTGATTGATGATACGTGTGATGATGATGCGTCTGCTGCTGCTGTTGAGGATATGATGATGGTGATGCTGATGCTGCTGATGATGAAGATGACATATTATGGGATCTGATGATGATGATGATGGCAAATGGCGGCATATGGTGATGATGATGCTGGTGGTGGTGGTGGTGGTGATGATGATGATGATTGCATATGGCGGAATATCAGGAGGACTTCATATGACGGCATCTGCTGATGACAATGATGGTGATAGCATGCGATTGCATGTGATGATGATTATGATGATGATGAGGAGGAGGAGGTGAAGGACGACGAAAGGATGATCCGTGTGATGATGATGAGATCTGATGATGGATTGTGATGCTGCTGATGATGATGTTGATGATGCTGTTGCTGCTGACTCTCGTTTTTGATGGCACGTGGTGATGCTGATGGTGATGATGATGATTGCATATGATGGTATATGCTGATGATGATACTTATTTTGGCAGATGGTGGAGTAATTACAACAATGATGGCATATGATTGTATCTGCGGATGATGGCCGTGATTATGATGGTCTATGATGGCACTTCGTGGTACTGATGACGCTGCTGATGGTCATTATGACGATGCTGATGATGATGATGTCGATTATGATGGTGATGATTGTGAGCATGATGATGAGGAGGAGGAGGTGGCCGAGGAGGAGGACGACAACGTAATGCTGATTGTGATGTTGTTGATGGTGATGATGATGCTGACGATGACATGATGATGAGGATGATGATGATGGCTACTGCTGCTGGTGATGATGCGGAGGATGATGATCATGGTGACTGCTGCTTGTGGTGATGGTAATGATAATGATGATAATGATGATGCTGATACTGATAATGATTCTGATGCTGATGCTGATGCTGATGCTGATTTTGATGATGCTCATTCTGTTGATGATGCTGATGCTGATGGTGATGCTGTTGATGATGATGGTGGTGGTGGTGGTGTGTGATGGTGATGAGGATGATGACGATTATTATGATGATGATGATGATGATGATGATGATGATGATGATGATGATGATGATGATGATGATGATGATGATGATGATGATGTCATGGATGATGATGCGATGATGATGTTGATGGTGTGGTGTTTGATGATGATTATGGTGATGATGCTGACCATGATGCTGATGCTGCTGCTGATGTCAATCATGCTGATTGTGGTGATGATGCTGATGATGATGCTGATTATGCTGCTGGTGATGATGACGATGATGCTGGTGATGCTTATAATGATGATGCTGATGATGATGATGATGATGATGAGGATGATGATGATGATGATGATGATGATGATGATGATGCTGTTGTTGTTGTTGTTGTTGTTGTTGTGATTGTTATTGTTGTTGTTGCGTTGTTGTTGCTGTTGCTGTTGTTGTTGTTTTGAAGATGATTATGATGCTGATGTTGCTGATTATGCTACTGCTGCTGCCGCTGATGCTGATGATGACGATGATGCTGATGATGATGATGATCATGATGATGATGATGATGATGATGATGATGATGATGATGATGATGCTGATGATGGTGATGATGCGGAGAAGGCAGAGACCTCTGGCGTCCGCGCAGTTTTTTCGGGTCGGTGCTGGACTCTTGGTGGCGCCTCCGGCGCCGCACGCCAGGGGACGGGGAGTTGGCGCGGGCCCGAGAAATCTGCGCGCCGCCCGTTTGAGCAGTCTTCTGTTGCTCCAGTGCTGTTCCTGCTCTTGTCTCGGGGGTGGACAGACCTCCTAACTGTGACACGTCGATTAGTGAATTGTCCGTTTTCGGTTCTCGAGAGGGCGCCGCGGCCGTTATTTTCCAGGCTTGCGCCCGCCAGGTTGAGGCCTCAGGTCGTTTTCACTAAACCACGTTTTACTAAAGGGGGGTCTGTCCATCCCTGACCCTGCTCTTGCCGCGCAGGGCCAGAAGACATCGTTACAGAGCGCTCCAGGATCGATTGGGATCCGCCGCGTCGCCTTATACATCCTTCAGCACCGTCGGATCGCAGGGGTCCCGGTTTGTCGTCCCGGTTCGTTTTTGTTCCCGTCTTGGCTGCGCCTCACCCAGCTCTTGCTTCGTCTTTGCTGCTCCTGCCGGTGGTGCTCGGGATGCCGTTTTTGTCCTGTTGCCTCTCACTTGCTCCGCGCCGTCGCGACTCCTCTCTCTGCCCTCGACCTTCTCGGGCGCTCGCGGCCACGCGCGCTCATCCGCGAGGGTTCGAGGAGAACTCCGCGGGTCCGCCCTCGGAAAAGGGAGGGTCACCTGCACTGCTGCCTGGTCTTCGCCTTTTGGGGCCTCCTGGGAGGCCCTCGTCGCCACGGCGGGACTCGCCTCGGCATCCGGGTCGGAGCGCACCCCAGAAGAGGCTTTTTGGGAGTCGCGGTGTCGGTGTCGTTTGGTTTCCCCGCTCTCTCCCCCTCCCGCCCTCCTCCACTCAGGAGGGGGAAAAACACAGACACAATCAAGTGTCGATCCCCAGGAACATTTGGGAAAATATGGGAAGTGGGGGGGAATCCAAAAACCAAGAAAATTTGGGAACATATGGGGAATTGTTTTATTTAATCGCTTCGCTCATTCCGCCGGCCCTGGAGCGCTATTTGGGGCCTCTTGGGGCCGTCTTGGGGGCTTCTTGGGGGCTTCTTGGGAGCGTCTTGGGGCTCCTTGGCGGCGTATTGGGCTCCCCTGGGGCCTCTTGGGGGGCTCTTGGGGGCCCCTTGGGGCGGGAGGGGTGGCCAGGGCCCCTTCATCCACGCATGACGGTTTCACTGGCGAGCTCGATTTCGAGAGCGAGCGGCTTCTCCCCCTGCCCACGCCTCCTCCTCTTAATCCCCCACCCACCCCCCTCTGCTCCCCGCCTCGTCCCCTTCGCCGCTCCCCACTTCCTCCTCCTCCTCCTCCTCCTCCTCCTCCTCCTCCTCCTCTTGGCTTACTCCTTCCCTTGTTCTGGTGGGATCGGCGGCGGTCGGCGCAGCGGGGGGTCCGTCGCAATTGGCGCCGAGGCGTGGGTCGAGGAAACGCAAATATGGATTGAGGCAATGCGGATAAGTGACGGGTCCCGTTCCCATACGGAATCGACGCGCTCTGTCGCCAGATGGGGCGGCATTGGCTTCATTTTTCGGGGAGTACCTCCCCGATCTATGGATCTGGCGCCCGCGCGCCGAATCCACTGATCCCAAATCCATGTCGGCGTGCGCCCGAGTGGGGAAGCGGCCAGCAAGGTTTGTGATAAAGACGTTTTAGTCTCAACCTGTTTTTCTCGCGCACCTGCTGCCTCCGTTCTCAGCGTCTTACGCGATGCTCCATCAGCCTGGGCAGCTGGGCTGCCCGTGACCGGCCTCAGAGTTCGCGAGGCGAGCAGATGCTGCGGACCGAGACGCACACGTTCGGCGCGCCGCCCTAGGTTTCGCCCCTCTCCGGCCCCTTTTCTCTCTTCGGCTCACGAGGCCGAGTACACGGTGCAGGTCGTGAAGCACATGTTCAAGCAGCATGCCGTGCTCGAGTTCAGAGTGGAGAACACGGTGCAGGGCATTACGCTGGAGGACGCTCCAGACGGGCAGCGAAAGGCCAGGGGAGATCAGAGGGCGGACCAGCAGCAGGAGGACGATGCGGAGGGAGGAGCAGGAGGATGGGGAGGAGGAGTGGCATATGAGGAGGAGGGACGGACGCGAAGGCGGCCAGGGCGGGTGGGGGCTGGCGGGTGAGGATGGGGAGCATCATGAGTAGGATTGATAAGAGGAGGTACGCGACTGCAGTGGGACGTGGAGAGGAGGGAGGTCCACGAAGCTGCTCCACCGCGCTGGTCCGCTCTGCGGCCCGTCGCTTGGCCCGGGCTGGTCGACGCGCCTCGCGGCCGGGCCCCTCGGCCTGCCCGCACAACGACGGCCGAGCGTCATCAGGACGTCGCGCAGTGCCTGTGGAGGAGGTACTGCCACGACCCTGCCACGACCCCCCCCATCCTCCTCCTCCTCCTCCTCCTCATCCTCCTCCTCCTTCCCCTCCCCCTCCTCGTCCCTCCCCTCCTCCTCCTCCTCCTCCTCCTCCTCCTCCTCCTCCTCCTCCTCCTCCTCCTCCTCCCTCTCCTCCTCCCTCCCTCTCCTCCTCCTCCTCCTCCTCCTCCTCCTCCTCCTCCTCCTCCTCCTCCTCCAGCTCACCCGGGCGAGGGTCGCCCCAGTGTGCAGGGGGGGGGGGCACTGCGGCGGCCCGGCGCGGCGAGCAGCAGGGGTCCCTGTGTGGACCCCTCCCATGGGCCACAGGGGCTGGCCCGGGGTGCCCGGGCACAGCCTCCGACGGCCCGCGCGCCTCGCCGACGGTCGTGGCTCAGGCCCAAAGGGGACGCATCCCACGGCTGGCGCGGCTGCAGGAACTCGTCGCCCACCGCCCGGACTGGCCAGCTCCCAAGCAGGAGGAGGAGGAGGAGGAGGAGGAGGAGGAGGAGGAGGAGGAGGAGGAGGAGGAGGAGGAGGAGGTGGAGGGAGGAGGAGGAGGGAGGAGGAGGGAGGAGGAGGAGGAGAGGAGGAGGAGGATCGGGAGGCGAGTGGAGCAGGAAGGGGAATAACCCGCGCTGGCTTCGGGCGCTCCGCAGGACGTCGCAGTGGTGCTGACGGGGGTGGAGCCTGGCTGGACGGAGCTGGGTGCCACGAAGATCAACAGGTCCTTCGAGATCCCTTGGGTGGAGGGGGTCTAGGCCTCCTAGATGGGGTCGGAGTAGATGGGGTCGGAGGATCGCGCCGCATCGCTGATGCATCGCCGATGTGGCTCGACGTGCAGGCCGAGTTGTGTCACGTCAGCGCCGCCGTTGCATCGCCAACGTCGACGATGCATCGCCGATGCATCCCCGATGCATCGCCGATGCATCGACGATGTATCGCAGATGTATCGGCGATGCAGCACGATCCTCCGACCCCATCTACTCCGACCCCATCTAGGAGGCCTCTAGGGAGGGAGAGAGGGGAGGCGTTAATTCCCCCGAACTGTTGTTGCATTGAGGTCTTCAGGTGCACGCCGGTCGTTGAAAGTAATTGGGTATTTCTGGATTCCCAGATCCCAGCCCATTTCCAGGCGCCTTCCCACGTCCGAAATATACAGGTCTTCCTCTAGGTCATGTACCGTCAATCCCCCGCGGCGGATCCAGGCAATTTGCGAGTAATTGAGTCGCCAGTAGTGGAACTCGCCTGTCCAGAGCAGGGCGGCAAGGAAGAGGAGGAGGAGGAGGAGGAGCGAGGGTCGGGGGTCGGGGGTCGGGGGGTCGTCGTGCGTGGGTCGTCGTGGGTCGTCGGCGGTCGGACCGAGGTATCAGGTCGAGGTCCGTTCGGGGAGGGTGCCATGATGTGCTTCGGGTTTGTCAGGCTGCCCAGGTTGCACATGTAGGCCGTGCGGCGTGCCACCGCACAGGTTGCACCACGTATGCCAGGCAGCATGCAGCTTGCGCCCCGCATACTGCACCCCGCATGTTGCGCCACGAGTTTTGCACCACGAATTTTGCACCACAATGATTGCACCGCATGTGCAGCACCCTCACGATCCACACATTTTGCACCCCATAACTTCCGCCGAACAGTCTGCATCACATAGATTGCAGTCCATTGAGTCCCCTTTGCAATGAGAGATGCACTCCCACCTCCACCCGGGGGTTATCGATACACTCTAGGATAGCATACGTTACATATTATTATTCTTCGTCGTTCATTTTCCATATGCATTCGTACCATCCCAGCCCAACTGGTATTGACCCCCCCGCACGCTTGTCACGTAACACCATGCAAGCACATTCGTTTGTCTCAAGCGGTATTTTTTCAACGATCCCTCACAAAGAGTGGCACGACCACACGCGCGCGCACATGTTGAAAACATACTTAGCGCGGTCGTTCGCAATCATGCCACATTTTAATGCTCAACATCGTGTAGGTCTGTCGTGACAATTGTTTCAGATTTTCTGCCTGCGCGCACTTGCTGAAATCACAGGAAGCCCATAGGAACTTAGCAGTCTTGCCCAGAACCTGCATTATCATCCTACAACGCGGTGCGTTCTCGTTGATCCAGCACGCGCCCAGTGTACGAACTTGTATGACATCGTGCCAGCCTGGCCACGTGCGTGACGGCACGCGCGCGCGTCGCAATCCGTCAACAACCATTGGTTTTCGAAACACTTCAAAGTAGAGCTTTTCAAAACACCTACGACAACCAAGTGATGTACAACACCAAATCTGCCACACTTTCTCACACTTTCTCACCATCACCTTCACCAACGCCGCCGCATCACCGCCGTTACCGTCAGCTTCATTCGCCGCCACTGCTGGCATCATCAGTCAATCACCTTCATCACTGACACATGGACATCATCGTAATCGAAGTCACCAGCATCGGCGCCGTCATTGGCTTTGCCGTCGTCATCGTCATCATCGCCACCACCACTGCTGCTATCATCACTGAGGACGCCGTTGTCGACCTCATTCTGATAGTGCGCCCGCCCGAGTCACCGACCCGCACTGGAGTGCCCGCTCGTCAGCGCGGCCTTTGTGAGGCGTTGGGGAATTCCCATCGGTACGCGTCATCGCGGCCACATCGGTTGGGCCAAACCAGCTGGCCGCTCTGCGCGCGAGCTTGCGAGCGCTATCGCAGCTGCAGGGGTGCGCCAGCCATTGCCGAGTAGTCACCGCAATCGCGGCCGCATGGGCTGTGCAAATCATATTGCGGGTGGTGGGGTGGGATAATTGTGCGAGAGTTGACGATTTCACGTTCTGCAGTGAGGATTCCACCGCATAGATAGCACCCGACAGCTTGCACTACGTAGCTCGCACCACGTTGTTTGCACCAGGTCGACTGCACCACATAGATGGCATCCCACAGATTGTATCACCTGTGGTGCGCATCGAAGGTGCAATAGCCCAGCTGGCAAACGTGTGTATTTTCCCCCAAAGCAGCGATTGTACTAAAGGGTTCCGATTTGCATAGCTGTGTACTTGGGTGGGTTCCTTGGGCTTTTTGCCGAATGCCAGCCCCCAAAACAGGTGTCCTGTGTCCTTCGAAGGATGACCCGCAGGTGCTGCGACGGTCTGTCCAGAGGGACTTCCCGAAGCTCCCCAACGAGCCCACGCCCGACAGGCTAGGTGCTGCACTCAGCAGCTCGCGAATGCACGCCCCTAGTCAAAGCGGCATGCGTCACCGTGGCCCGGCGCCGCAGCAAAACGTGGGCGTGTGGTATGCTTGCCATCGCGCTCTGTCTCTCTCTCTCTCTCTGTCTCTCTCTGTCTCTCTGCCTTTCCTGGCATGCACATCCTGTCATTTGGGGCGGTGCCACCTGCCCCCGTCCTCCTCCTTCTTCTCCTCGATTTCTTCCTCCTCCTCCACCCCCTCCTCCTCCTCCTCCATCTCCTCCTCCTCCTCCTCCTCCTCCTCCTCCTCCTCCCCCTTTACCTCCTCCTCCTCCTCCTCCTCGCACCCCGCCGCCGTCCCCCCGCGGAAGGCTGGAGTACGGGCAGCAGACCGCGCTGACCGTGGTGTTGCAGAAGAACGGAGGGGACGACCGAGCTGGCGCACTGCAGGGCAATTTTGGCGCCAAGGCCCTCCCCATCCAGACACGTTTCTTCGCTCTCCCCTGCAGGGGCAGGACGATTGATGAGGATGACGACGGCGATGAGGATGAGGAGGCACATGAGGATGAGGAGGACGAGGATGAGGATGCCGAGGATGAGGATGAGGACGAGGAAGAGCATGAGCATGATGACACACATTGATGACGACGATGACGATGACGATGACGATGACGATGCGACGACGACGACGATGCTGCTGCTGATGATGGTGGTGGTGATGATGATGACGATGTTGATGATGCTGATGATGACGAGTTTGATGCTGATGGTAACAATGATGACGACGCGGGATATGACGAGGAGGATGCTGTTGCGGACGATGACGGTGATGATGACGGTGATGATGATGATGATGATGTTGATGCTGATGATGATGATGATGATGATGATGACGACGATGACGATAATGATGATGACGATGATGATGATGATGATGATGCTTGCGATGATGATGTTGATGCTGGTGCTGATGCGGATGTTGATGTCAATGCTGCTGCTGACGATGATGAGGATGACGATACTGATGATCATGCTGTTGACGATGACGACGATGATGATGCGGATCATGTTATTACACTGGTGAGGATGATGATGCTGATGCTACTGATGATGACGATACTGCTGCTGCTGATGATGCTGATGCTGAGACATATTATGCTGCTGCTGATGATGATGATGAGGAGGAGGACGGGGATGACGATGCTGATGATGATACTGCGGCTGATGATGATGAGGATGGGGGTGAGCTTGACGATGGTGGTAATGATGATGATGACGATGATGATGATGATGCTGCTGCTGCTGATGGTGATTATTTGGTTGTTGATTATGATGATGCTACTTGTGATGATGATGATGATGATGATGATGCTGATGATGATGATGATGCTGATGGTGGTGGTGATGATGACGGCCATGCTGTCGATGATGCTGATGATGTGAATGATGGTTTTGATGATGATGTTGATGCTGATGATGAATATGATGCCGATGATGCTGATGATGATGACGATGGCGATGCTGATTCCGATGATGATGGTGATGATAATGATGCTGATGCTGTTGATGAGGATGCTGATGATTCTGCTGTTGATGTTGTCGGGGTCCTAGGAGTTGCCTCTAGACCCAGGCAGACGTATCGTCTTGCAGGATGTCGTAGTTGACCTTCGGCAGCAGATAATCTTCCAGGTGGCATAGATCTTATATACCTGTTTTGGTCAGTGGCCGGCTTTCCTTCCGAAGGTTCTTGAGCGATCTCTTGCGCTTTGGAAGCAGGGATGGAGAATCCGCACCTCCTGCGAGTCAGATATTTATGAATCTCTGATTTGCCTACAGTAACTCCTGTTCCAGATGTCTATGCATATTTTTGCCGTTTCTTCTTCTAGGCATTCGAATTGAGCAGTGTCAAGTTAATGATGGCATGAATTCATTCGTTTCACGCGCTCGTTGACAGGGTCCGCAGTATCACGCGATAGCGGCGCCGATGCTCATCACCCATACCCTCGCAGTGCTGCTCCAAGTCCTTCACGGAGACGTTTTTCATCGTACTCTCGCAGGCACCATCGTTGCAGCGTGTCTGACGCCAAGATCCTGGCATGACCGAACCGCGCAGAGTCCATGCAGGCCTGGCACGCTTGACCAAGACTGCCTGGCGCTGCCACGCCTGACGACTGTGCGACCGCCCCGCCCCGGCGCGTCTGCTCCGCGGGCCGCCTGCGGCGCTCGGGCGGGGGGGCCGCTCTGGGGCGCTGCGTGGAGAGCACTCCTGCCCGTGCGGCGCTGCCAGGCGCCTGCGAAGCTTCGTCCAGCTGTTCTGCTTGCAAGCGGCCCGAGTCGAGACGCGGGCCAGATTCGCCTCGCCGTCGGCTAATCGGTCGGCAAGGGTATGGACAGGCCGATCGCGCACTTCGGCACTCGACAGGATCCATGACGCCCGCTTTCTCGACGTCAGTCGCCGCGAAGCGACCGAAAAACATTGCGGACTCCCGCAGGCCAATGCGACTTTGGCATCACCAGCCCAATTGGATGCCACAAGTCAGTGTTGCTTGCGCTGTATGGGTGGTGAGGTTTGCCTGCCTTGACACCGTCTGCTCAGTTCTTGTGATGGGCATGGTAAAATACCAGGCCCCGATGTGCGACCAAGGAGCGCAAGGCAGGGGGTCAGCTCAGACCTCGGCACAGTTTTGGGGCCTGCCATCGCCTGCGTCTTTCCACCCTGGAACTTCTGCTGGACGTGCACCTGCGCAATGGCGATGAGGGACCACTCCGTGCGCCGGAGGGCTGCAGAGTTGCCGTCTGGACCTCCCGAACCGCCACCATACCAATGCCATGTGTTGAGCGGGGTTGAGAGGTCAATGATGCCGTCCACGTCAGATTGAGCAAGACTCCCCGACAACATGGAGGTCTGGAATTGACAGTGACGGCCGGCCAAGCCACCCAAGCCTGTGGCGCGAGTCCTCGAAGACAACATCACGCATAGGCTTCATGCTGTACCCTGGCCTGATTGATCCATGCTTGCGATGCCGCAATGTCCTCGTGCTCCGCGCCTGTGCGCTCGCACTCTCAAGGCAGATGATGCTCAGTTTGCAAAGCACCGCGCTCGCATAGTCCACTGGGCAAGCACCCTGCATCGCGACACCGTTGCCCGCACTGGGCCCTACCTGCAAGCACTGGCACAACCACTCCAGTACTAAGTGCTCGTTCGCGGCGCGCAAACTGTCGACGCATGTGTCGAGGAGCCTCCTCCGAAACTTCCTCGCACGGGCCTTCACCGAGATTGCTTGTACGCATTCGCTTTTCGCCACAATGGCTCCCTCACCGCACGCGTGAGCACCCAGGACCATCGCACTTCGGCTGGATCCAGGGTAGTCGCATATACGTTGCCATGCTATCACGCCGTCGATCTGCCGCCACCGCTCAGCATCGTCTCACCTATCTCCACCTCCACTGGGCCATGGTATCTCAGATCTCAGCCCCACCAGCCCGACCTCCTGGGTGGGGATTTGATCTGTGCGAAGCCCGAAGGAACGGGCATGTGTGCCCCCACCCAGGTGGGCAAGTCCGCCAGTGGGGCCAAGGCCACGCCACCGGGGATAGGGTTCACCCCCCCTCCCAAGACACCTCGGGACGTTCGACGCTGCAACGGCGCATGAGTGGAGCGAGCGGCTCCAGAAAGGCCCCCAGAGGCCTCGACTGCTTCTGCCGGGGGCAGCTTTTCGTCCCCGATCCATTTCTAGGAGGAGGAGGAGGAGGAGGAGGAGGAGGAGGAGGAGGAGGAGGAGGAGGAGGAGGAGGAGGAGGAGGAGGGGGTGGAGCAGGAGGAGGAGGGAGGAGGATTTCGATTTCGCAGGCCTCGGAGGTCGAGGGTCGGGCGCCCGCCCAGCCCCCTCCTCAGTGGAGGGGCACGGCCTTGCCGAGGGGCCTCACGAAGTCGAGCGCCTCCTCGCCCTCGAGCGCCCCGCAGCCACGGCGACGAGCCGCTTGAACTCCAGCCCCCTGGAGTTCGCGCTGCCCTTCTCCTCGACCGAAGACCTGGCTCCTCGAAGGTCATCAGCAGCTCCCGCATCTTCACGTGCTCGAGATCCTCCCGGGGTTCTCAGGTACCCAGCGTCCTCCTCGTCGCTGGTCCTGACTCTCGACGAAGCACTTCTCACGATGGAAGAAGGCCTGAGGCCGGTGGACCTTCGCGTCAAGCCAACCGGAACTCCCTCTCCGCCATCGAGTCGAAGACACCCACCAGGACTCGCAGCGAGTTCCTCTGGCACTGCTCGCAGTGCCTCCCCTTTTCGTCGTTGACCCGCGTCCCGACCTGCGCAGAGGCAGCGGCTCTGCCCTCTGCGCCCGCGGTGGGGGGAGCGGAGGCCGCACCTCCTGCGCCCCCCCGCGCCCTCCAGCCCCCACGGCCAGAGGCGCGCCCTGTGCAGGTAGGTGGTCGCGTTGACTCCCCACGCCAGCGGGGTCGGGATCCGCAACCTCGGAGGGCGTGCCCCCTGGGGAAGGGGCAGCATTGAGGACAGCATCCGCCAGCCCGCCCTCGTCAGCCGGCGTCCGTCCTTGGCTGGGTGGCGCCCTGCCGAAGGAGTGGCCGCCCAGGAAGTTCTGCTGGTCCCCGTTGTCGCGCTGGCTGTCCATGGACCGCTCCTCTGGTAGGCCCTCACTGCTGTACTGCGGATCGTTCAGGTCGCTCGGCGCCAGCACATCACTCTGGAGGGCACCTCCACCCTCGAGATCATCCCTGCGTTCTGACCCTGCAGGTGCCCTGTGCAGTCCAGGTAGATCTCCTCGGCTCAGCGCATGTCCCAACATGGCGTTGCCCTCGTCCCGTGCAGCACGCAGTTGACTTTCTCTCTCACGTACTCGCTGGTGCAAGGCCGCCATCCTGTGCTCGAAGATGTGGTGACTCGCCTGCACTGTGTCGCAGTTCGTGAGGATGTCTACCTTCGCGAGGAGGGAGGAGGAGAGGGAGGAGAGGGAGGAGAGGGAGGGAGGAGGAGGGAGGAGGGAGGAGGAGGGAGGAGGGACGGCGGCAAGGAGGCGCCGATCAGCACCGAGCTGGTCGGCGTGCGGCGCCGGAGCCGCAGCCGAGCGCCCGCCCCGGGTGCGGGCGGTCTCGGCGCCTCGGCGGGCCAACGGGGGGCAGCGCTGGCCAGCGGAGGGTCGGTGTGTCCAAGCAGGGGCCCGCCTCGGTCCTCTCCTCGGCTCCTCCCTCCCTTGCTCCTCCCTGCGTCTCTCCCCCGTTCCTCCTCCTTCCCCTCCTCTCTTCTCCCTGCTTCTCTTCCCTCGTCCTCCTCCCTCATCCCTCATCCTCCTCTCCGCCCTTCGTCTCTCTCTCTCTCTCTCTCTCTCTCCTCTTTCTCTCTCCTCTTTCTCTCTCCTCTTTCTCTCCTCCTTTCCTCCTCTCCTTGTGCCGATCCTTGGCATGGCAGTCACGGCCTACGTGGGCTGATCCAGCTGCTGAATGCCCGGCTTGCGTGAGGCCCCGCCGCTTTCGCACGCGCTTGGTTTAGTTGTTTGTTTTTTTGGTTGCTGATTCATTTTTTTTTTGAAAGCGAGGGCGCAGCCGCCGCGGCACGCGAGGCGCTTGGCAGTACGCCTCCCCCCTGAGTTTGCCACGGGTCAATCCGCCGACAGGAGCAAAGGGCGCGTTTTTGACCGGACCCGAGTCCAAATCAAGTCCCCTCTCCTCCCTCCTCCCTCCTCCCTCCTCCCTCCTCCCTCTTCCCTCCTCCTCCCTCCTCCCTCCTCCTTCCTCCCCTGGCGGCCTCCTCTCGCTCCGCCAGGGCTGGATTCAGCACTGGCTGGCATGGTGGGGCCTCCCAGCCCTCTTTTGGTTGCTGTGGTCCATGAACGGGTCGAGTCGAGTCGAGTCTCCCTCTCGTCGCCTCCCCTCCGTCCCTCGGGGATGCGGAGGGTGGGGTAGGAGGAGCAGGAGGGGGAGAACGGTAAGTGGGAGGGAGGAGGAGGAGGAGGAGGAGGAGGAGGAGGAGGAGGAGGAGGAGGAGACAGGAGGAGGAGGGTGAGGAGGAGGAGCAGGAGGAGGCGGAGGCGGAGGCGGAGGAGGAGGCGGAGGAGGAGGCGGAGGCGGAGGCGGAGGCGGCGGCGGAGGAGGAGGAGGAGGAGGAGGAGGAGGAGGAGGAGGGGGAGGGTGGATGATGGTGGGAGGAGGGCGGGGGGGTGATGGCGACCTCCTTCTCGTGGCTCCCGCGGAGCCCCGAACGCCCACAGCTGACCTTCCTGGTGAAGGAGGAGGGCGACGACCTCGGCTACGAGGAGGGGCGCGGCCGCTCGAATCCCCCACGCCCTGTGCCCGTCACCTCCCCACGCTTTGGTGTCTCTGCCGCTGCCTGGAAGCCTGGTGCTACGCTTGTGGAGGACGATCAATGGAGATGAGGCGTGTTGCCAAATCCTCTCCAGCACACATGCGGAACCCGTATCCCCCCCCCCAGCCCGAAATTCGGGTCTTCGGGTTCGGTTGGGGTGGTCTGGTAGGTAGTTAGTCAGAAAATCCGTATCCCTGGCCTCGCGGGCCGGGTCCTGGGCCGCGACCCCCCAGATACGGGCCATTTTGTGGCAGATGCCCCGTGCGGAGCGCACTCTGGATGGGGCAATAATCGCTCCCCCCCCCCTTGGATCCGCTGGGGGGGGTTGGACACGTGCTGTCGGAACGGGTGGAGGGGGGGAATGGAGGAGGAGGAGGAGGAGGAGGAGAGGAGGAGGAGGAGGAGGAGGAGGAGGAGGAGGAGGAGGAGGAGGAGGAGGAGGGAGGAGGAGGAGGAGGGGGGTGGATGGGCAAGCTCCGTCGGAAGGTGGGTCGCCCACCCCTCGATGAATATACCACCCAGAGTACCCCTACGACCGCGCATATCCGCGGGCTCGCGCCTTAGAATCTCCCAGCCGCAAGGCTGCGGATTTGCGGGTCTGCGCGCCGCTCTCGCGGTGCTCACGCCGTGCGGCGAGGCTTTTCGGGGCTCTTCGATCGGCCCCCGCGCGGGGTGTGCCGCCGCAGCGCTCTGGGGCCCCTTCAGTGGTGGCACAGGCAGGCCGGGCTCGACCTGCTCCGGCATCAGGTCGGGCTTCTGAATTCACGAACCAGTTTCTTGAACTCGGAAACCGGCCTCCCGCAGGCGGATTTTGGAAGAAAAGCGAGGAAGAGCCAAGACATTGTTCAGACCTGGTCAGCTGACAGTCGAAACGCCGTCCCCAGGCTACTCCAGATTTCGTAATAAAAGGGAGGGGGTCTGGACCCTCCAAGACAAGCCATTTCAGACCTCCCCCGTGGGAGAACCCTCCAAAACATCGTCCCCAGACCCCCTCGGCCCTCCAAGATAGCCTGGAAGAGACCCCCCCCGAAATGAGACCCCCCTCCCTTTATTACGAAATCTGGAGTATTCTATTTTGGGGTTTTCGTCCTGCAGGGCGGCATGCCCGACTTGCCTCTGGCATCCGCGCGCGAGCTGCTCGCGCGTGGCTGCAGCGCCTCCGCCGCGCACGGCCGAGCCGCAGCGCCTCCGCGCTGCCTCCGCGCCGCCGGCCGCGCGGCCTCCCGCGCCGCCCGGGCAGCCGCGGGGGCACGGCCGTGCTCTCCGAGCGCCAGGCGGGCCCGGGGGGGCCCTCAGAATTTGTCCTGGAGCTTTGTGGGCCTCGGAAACGGCAAAAAAACAGCTCCAGGATCGGAACTGGAGCCGGAACGGGTCAAAAAACGGCGACGGAACCGGTAAAAAAACGGCGTCGGAACCGGCAACAAAAACTGCAAAACGGAACCGGTAAAAAAACGGCCTTGTCGTTTCAAGGGCCCACTAAGTCCTGGAGGGCCTTCGAAGGGAAGGCCTGCGCGATGGCCCCGGTCAGCTTCTCGCCTTCTCCGCGCGCTTCCTGCGCGCGTCGCTCGAGGGTCCTCCTTCGATCCGATCGGTTCGACGCGATATCGGCTCCGGCGGGACCGCTTCGGTGCGCTTCCGGCTTGCGGGCGATCCGATCCGGCCCCCGATGCCTGCGCGGCGCTGCCGTGCATCCAGGCGCAGCCGCTCCAGTTCGAGTCTGGCTCAGTGCCGATGCGGCCTGACTTGAAGCGACCCGATCTCCCGTGTTTTGGGCGTCGCGTGCTGAGGGTCAGGAGGGAAAGAAACACGCAGACACAATTAATCGTCGATTCCCCAGAAAATATGGGAAAATATGGGCACTGGGGGGGGAAGACAAACAAAAACCCAAACATGGGAAAATATGGAGATTTGTTTTATTTGTGTGTATTTATTTGTGTGTTCTGGGGCCCCTTCAGAGGGGGCGATGCATGGGGGGGCAGCGAGGGCTGCCGACAAGGGGCCCCTGAGGGCCCAAAAGGAAAAAGGGGGCCTTCGGGGCCCGAGAAGTACACCGTTCTCCCCCCCCCCCCCCCCCACTTGCCGCCCCCCAGCAAGCGACGCCCAAGATTCAACGCTGCCGGCTTCTCGCTGTTTTCGGCCCCAGGGGGGGGCCCTCAGGGACCGGTCCCCGAGGATGGGTGGTGCCGCTCTCTGTTCCGTCGCCTCCGAGGCTCGGGGCTCGGGTCTTCGGGCGGCTCCCCAGAGTTACGTCGGGCGGGTCCCTCTACGGGGGAGATGTCCCTCTACGGGCGGTCCCCAGAGTTACGTGGGGACGATCCTTCGATTACTTTTGGGGGCCATTTTGGAGCACGTTTGGACTATTTTTAAGTTTCGTCCAAAATCCGCTGTAGGGGGACATGCCCGACCTAACCCTAGATTTACATCGTGGAGCCTGTTTGTGGCCTGGTCTCGCCGCAGCCAAGAAAAAGCTTCCCTTTGTTGCTTAGCCTGCGCTCTGGATGGTAGCACGATGATTGTACTCTCTTGTCTCCTGGGCGGCCATGGGGGGGGGGCGATGACTAGGGGGGGGGGATCTCATGGCGGGGGCCGTGACACCTCCCCAGATTTCGGGGCGCCCCTGCTTATCTCATGACGCCCCCGCCTCCCCCTGGGCCGCGCACGTGCCGCCGGCCACGATGTGCG
>CAUYUJ010019940.1:58582-93993 GCA_963575745.1 Prorocentrum cordatum | reverse complement strand
TGGTGGTGGTAGAGGTGGTGGTGGTGGTGGTGGTTTGTGTGTGTGCGCGTGTGCTGTGGCATGGCACGGGAAATGGCGCCATCGCTGCAGCGGGAGCACGAGTCGAAACGGGCAGAAGCGCCGAAATGAGGCCAGCGCTGCAGCGGGAGCACGATTCGGAACGAACGGAAGCACGGAAATCAGGCCAGCGCTGCAGCGGGAACACGATTCGGAACGAGCGGGGCCCGAAAATGAGGCCGGCGCCTCAGCGAGAGCAGCATTTTGAAAAAATGCAGGCGAAAACCCAACTCCCGGGAATCCTGTGTGTAAGAAAGCAGGACGCGGGGGGGGTCGGCTACTCCCAGCACGCCATCAGGGGAACAGGGAGAGTAGTATTCATATTGAGTAACTGTGGAGGAGGAGGAGGAGGAGGAGGAGAGGTGGAGGAGGAGGAGGAGGAGGAAGGGAGGAGGAGGAGGAGGAGGAGGTAGGAGGAGGAGGAGGAGGAGGAGGAGGAGGAGGCGAGGGCGCCCAGCGGCGAGTCGAGTCCGAGCGGGCCGCGCAAGAGCCGAAGTGCCTGACGCTGACGGGCGCTGGCGACGTTAGCAGCGCCTCGGCGGGCGGGCCGGCGTGATGGGGGCTCGACGTTTTCCCGAAGGGATAATGATATGCGCAGGCACAGGGCATCCAGCAGGAGTCGGAGTAGATGGGGTCAGAGTAGAGGCCAGGCCTACGCTGGGAGGCCTAGGGCCCTCCCTGATGGGGTTTGAGTAAATGGGGTCGGAGGGTCGCCCCGCATCGCCGATGCGGCTCGATGCGGAACCCGGTTTTTTCCACGCCAGCGGCGCCGATGTCGCCGACGCATCGGCGATGGATCGCCGAAGTATTGCCGATGCGGCCCGATCCGTCGACCCCATTTATTCCGACCCCATCTGGGAGGCCTCTAGGTAAACGTCGATCTCAAGCAAAAGAGTGGAACACATGGGCAACGGATGGGAAACGAGAGTCCGGATGATGTGGAAAATCGCGGGGGTCCTGGTGTGAGTGTGTGTGTGTGTGTGTGTGTGCGTGTGTGTGCGTGTGTGCCCGTGTCTGTGTGTTTCCCTGGGCCCTTCTCTATGGTTACCCAGACATGCCCGCGTCGTGAACAAAAATCGCGACGGGCGTCTTCTCGCCGTTTTCAGCCCCCGGGGGGCCCTTACCTGGCCCCAGGGCCGTCAAACAATGGTTCGGGATGACAATCCGGTATCGAGGAATGGGTCGAGACTTCTGAGTGTCCACTTTGTGAAATCAGAACGTCGGGGGCCTGGGTAAACACCACGTCGTTTGGTCGGTCAAAGAGCCAAAGAGTTCAGCGAAGGAAGTCGTTGTGTGGGCACTCTAGTGTCCCGTCGGGTTGAGAAGCTGGGCCGTCTATACACCATGCTGCTTGGCTGACCAGACGACTTGGTGTATACTTCGGGTTCCTCCCAATGGCCAAGGCTCCGAGGCGGGGATTTACCCATCACCACCGCCTGGGGGATCGGTCTTCGGGGGCCCCAGCAGGCTGCTGATGCGTATGAATTTTTGCGCCGGGGGGGCCAAGTGTGTCCCTTTCCACCGCCTGCTGGGGTGCGGGAAGGACGTTCCCCCAGGCGATGGTGATGTAGAATCCCCCGCTTCGCAAAGGCAGTTTTTTGTCTCGGTTTCCCTACGCGCCTCGCGTGCCGACCTCGCGCCAGGCACCGTTGACGTGCCCTCCTCTGCTTGAGCACTTTTGCTTTCGGTCAAGGAGGAGGAGGAGGAGGAGGAGGAGGAGGAGGAGGAGGAGGAGGAGGTGAGGAGGAGGAGGAGGAGGGAGGGAGGGAGGGAGGGAGGGAGGAGGGAAGGGAGGAGGGAGGATGGAGGGAGGGAGGGAGGAGGGAGGGAGGGAGGGAGGGAGGGAGGAGGAGGGAGGGAGGAGGGAGGGAGGGAGGGAGGAGGAGGAGGAGGAGGAGGAGGAGGAGGAGGAGGAGGAGGAGGAGGAGGAGGAGAGGAGGAGGATGGAGGAGGCGGAGGCCGCTGCTCCGCTCGCCCCCCCAACCCTTCTGTCCAGTGGCAGCGCTGGAGGGGGACGAGGCTCAGCAGGGGAGGCATCGACCCCCAACCGCCTACTGGCTCGCTCTGCTCAGGAGCGTTCGGCATTGCTGGCGGGGGCCCCTCGCCGATCTGGGGCCTCTCGCCGATCCTGTCAGCGAGGTGCCGTCGATCCTGGGCCGATGGCGTCGCTCCCCCCTCCCCCCCCTGGGCCGACGGGGCGGCCCGCCTTCGCGCGCCGGCGCGCGGCGTCGCAGGATGAGTACCCGATCGAGGGCCTGGACGTGAGCACAGGCGCCGCCCCCGCGGAGCGGAAGCGCCGCCCGAGCTGCGCCGGCGGGCCGTGTCGCGCCGTGGAGGCACAGCGGCCGGAGGTCTTGCGGCCAGCTGCGGCCCCTGGGGCCCCACGCGCCAGGCCCCGTGAGCGCCAGCGGAGCGATTGAGGATGCGGAGCCGGTCCCAAGGGAGTGGGTCGAGGCCTCCAGGGGTCCACGTTGCGAACAGGATCGCAGTGCCGGGGGGCCTGGGGGCCGCGCTCTGCGGGCCGCCTGAGCGGGGTCGGAGTAGCCGGGGGGGGTGTCACCACCCACCAGACCACCCCAACCCGACCTGACGGCCTGAATGTGCCCTCCACTTCGGGGGGGGGTCGGGGAGCATCGAAAAAGCACACATGGAACCCGTACCCCCCCGACCCGAAGCTCGGGTCTTCGGGTTTGGTTGGGGTGGTCTGGTAGGCAGTCAGGGTGGGATCGTGCCGCATCGCCAGTGCATCGGCGGCGCGGCGCGGCCTGGGGCCCATTTTTCCCTCCTCTCCTTGTCCTCCTCCTTCTCCTTCTCCTCCTCCTCCTCCTGCTCCTCCTCCTCCTCCTCCTCCTCCTCCTCCTCCTCCCCTTCCTCCTCCTCCTCCTCCTCCCTCCTCCTCCTACTCCTCCTCCTCCTCCTGCTCTCCTCTCCTCCTCCTCTCTGCCTCTCCTCCTCCTCCTCCTCCTCCTCCTCCTCCTCCTCCTCCTCCTCCTCCTGCTCCTCCGCCCCCTCCTCCTTCTTCCTCCCAGGGCTCGCAAGGCGCCGGCGCAGCGGCGGTGCGGTGCGATCCCCTGGCCCCAGCTGCTCGGGCCCTGGTGGGGCGGCCCCCAGGGATGGAGGGAGGGGGGGAGCGGGAGAGGTACTGGAATATCCATCGGATTCGTTTTGCTTCACGCCCCTCACTCACGCCCTTCACTCCGCCCAGGTAATGGGCTCGGTATTGGGAGCTCCCTCAGCACGCGTCGTGGGAGGACATTCGGTTTGTCAGGGCCCTCCCCTCCCTCTTTCCTTTCATCTTTCTCCCCTTGCATCCGACGTCGTGATCAAGTGTAATCCGAGTTTCTTAGTAAGCGTCGGGGGGGCGTCACCCCCGCCGACAGCCCCACATCGACCCCCGTCGCGGGCAGCCACCGCGCGCCGAAGGCGTTCCGACCCCCGTCGCGGCGCGACGACGAGGCGAGGTTGACACCCGTCGGGGGGTACCCCCCACGCTTATTAAGAAACCCAAAGTACCCAGGCTCCAACATCCCCAAACCACGCTTTTTTGGTTCGTCGCGGTGATTCCAAAGACTGCTCGCGCGTCCTCCGAGCCTTCGTCGCCCTCTTGCTTCTGGCCTTCGCCCTCATCGTCGTCGTCGGCGGCGTCGTCGTAGTCGTTGTCGACGTCGTCGTCGTCCTTTCGTTCCTCGCCATCCTCTTCCTCGCAATCCCCCGTGCCGCCTCCAACTCCTCCTTGAAGCCTTGACGATGCGGGCTGGTCTGTCAATCAGTTGAAGTCATCGATCCCATAGTCCTCTTCTCCTCCGCTTTTCCTCTTCCTCCTCATCGTCCTGGCACGTCCTCTTCCTCCTGTAATTCCTCATCTCGTGCCTCGCCCTTTTCCTCCTCATCCTTGAGGTCCTCTTCCTCCTGCTCCCCTTCTTACACTCTTGTTCTTCCTCCTCCGCCTCCTCCTGTTGCAGCCCTCCACTCCCACCGACTCACTACTCCGACCTGCAGCTTCCAGCATTCGACCTCTCACCACTCTCCCAACCCATCGATCTGAAAGCTTCACCGACTCAACACACCGACCTCCAACCGCCAGCATCCGACGTCCAACTTCCACCTCCACCCATCGACCTCCAGCCACCACCAGCTCGACAATCCAACCTCCAGCCTCTAACAACCGACTGCTCATATCCACCACCACCTATAGACTTTCGGCGTCCGCGAACTCAGCATCTCGACATCGGCAAGTACAGGGTGAGAGTAGCGACCGTATAATTCCCGCATTCCGGCTACCACGTCCGAAAGATGTACGATTATTTGACCGCTTTCCACGACAACGCCGTCCATCAGAAACGAACCACAATTATCACTGGAGACTTCAATGCCCAAGTCGGAAAGCACCCCCACAACGCGGACGACGATGCCAATCACAGCACAAACCGACGACCAACCGTGGGAGCACATGTAATGGGACACTGCAGCACGCGCGGGACGTGGTTACTTGCATGGGCCAACACACATATCATGCTTATCACGAAAACACTAGGTTCTACAAGCGTCACCACAACACCTTTACATATACCAGCAGTGGAGAGCATCTAACCCAAGTCGCAAACTGAATACATAATCAGAAACAAGACCGCCGCAACCAAGTACTCGACCCATTTGCCACGAAAGCTCCGGACCTCGGCTCCGACAATCAAGCAGTTTGCATGAAAATTGCTTCCCCAACACAAAGACCCACAAGAGGAGCAAACGCAAGCGGCGAGCTCCCAATCAGTCATCTTTCCCTCCCGCCGCCGACCCACTTTTCCAGCAGTACTTTCAGCGCCGACTCAACGACCACGACTGTGCAATTGGTACACATGACAGGTGTACACGGATGCAGCGACGCCCTTGTCCAAGCGCACGAGGAGTATCGCGAAAGTACGTTCGTTACTGCACAATGCCCAGCACATGGAGAGGACCTCGCAGCAGACCAGAAACTTCATGAGTTCATCGTCCAGAGACGTAACGCACCACACATGGACACAACCAGAACGGGCCAAGCTGATCAAACCTAGTCTGAGACAACCCTGGGATGTCAAACGGGCCCGCGACAATGCACACATAAATGCCGTTGTATGCCAAGTCAAAGGCCTTAAGAGAATCGCCGGTGTGAGCTCTTCTTAATTAAAGACATGATTGCATCAATGACTACCCAAACGGGCGGCGAGGAGACTGACAGGACGCGCATTGCCGACGTCTTCTCGACATTCTACGAGCAAGTCTCTCGGAAACAAGAGAACGGCAGCCAGGAGAACCGCGCCACCACAAAGTCGACTGAGCCTTGCGCCCCACCATTCACGATGGAAGAATCACGGATAACCAGAAACCGGTTGATACATGGCAAGTGCAGCGACACCGATGGCTTCGCAACAGAGTTGCTCAAAGCAGGGGGTGCCACCATTGAGGATTATTTGCTGCAGTTCTACAACGACATCCTCGCTCCAAAACGCGCACCAACCGACTAATGGAGAAGTGCGACGATCAGAGTTATATGCAAGTCTGGCGACCCAAAACCATGACAAAACTGCAGACCACTGACAATCATCCCGTTGCTGTGCCTTATGCCTCGCCTCGCATGCAAACGGCTTGAGTTCGCATTCGGCGCGCAGCAGCGCCCCGACCAAGCTGGCTTCAGGCGTGGCTACGGCGCCCAAGACCATCTTTTTACCGCGACAGTATTGCATGAGCAGTCATACTGTCGGCAGCTACCCTCTGGCCGGCTGCCATTGATTTTTAAAAGAGCGTCCGACCGGGTGTGATGCGGCAGATTTAGGGGAGGTTCACGACAACAACGCATCTTTGAGGCCTCTTCACTTTCTTATAGCAAATGTACAGCAACCAGACGGCCTCGGTCAGAACAGGCACTAGCAGCCGACATTTTGACATGCAGCGGGGAGTGAAGCAGGGTGACCCGCTCAGCTCATTCTTGTTTAACGCGCTACTACTGCATATCATCCGACAACCCAGGGCAAGTTGCTACCGATAATGGTTTGGCATCAGATTTGGCTACGCACATGGGACTAGCGTCACCAACTTAAGCTTCGCGGACGACATCTTGCTGCGCGCCGCGTACCTGCGTCTGTTGTGAGGCCTCGAAAGCTAGGCGCCGCGCCGCGGACGGCCACCCCACCCCGGCAAGGCCAATATCCTTGCGCCGTTCAGCCGGACGACGCGAATACCAGTGACGCGCAGCATGTTGGACGACGTGCGCATCGACGACATGCAACGCGGCCAGAGCGCAACGTTTGGAGGCAGAAGATGGCCGTTTCGACAACTTGAACGAGTGCGAGCTCTCACACGGGATCGCCGCGGGGCGGGCTAAGTTCAACCGAGCACGGAACGAACTCGCGAACAAACGTTTTCCAATTCGCAGCGGGCTGCGACTTTTCATCGGCGCAAGCGCGCCTTGCGTTATGTGCGGGCGGTGTTTGTGGACTCGCCATGGGCGTGCTCTTCGCGCCGCGGTGGGCGCGGCGGACGATGTGTCGCCTGATCGTGGGCGCGCCGAGAAGACGATCCCAGCGGGGAAACGGCAACCCAAGGACCCCTGCCGATATCGCAGACGCCGACGCCGATAACCAGTGCGTCCGCGCAGCAGAGACGACGATGCCAACGACGATGGCTTAGAGCCCTGGGTTGACTATGCGCAGGGGCACCTGGGCTGCCCTAAGTATTGTTGAGCGCGCGCGCAAGATTGGGTGCGCATCTATTTCAGAGGGGAGTGGAACTGCGCGGCTCGGGCTGCAAGCCGCAGCGCCGACAGATGGACGAGGCGCTGTGTGAATTGGGGCCCGAGCGCGCGCGGCGCGAGGCGAGCGGGCCGACGGCGCGGCGGTCGGCGAGGGACTTGGGGCGATGGCATTGCGTCGTTTTTTTTTTTTTTTTTTTTTTTTTTTTTTTTTTTTTTTTTTTTTTTTTTTTTTTTTTTTTTTTTTTTTTTTTTTTTTTTTTTTCTTTTTCTTCCTCCTTCCCCCCCAATGCCAGCGCGACATCAAATTTGAGGGCGCGGCATCATCGCACGCGAAATTGTGGGCGGTTTTGGAGGGCTGCTTTGTCAACGACATGGAAGCGTGCTTCTTCTTTCCTCGCGGGGGCTCTAACGACGGCGTCTGATTTGTATTCGGGCCCCCCCGTATCTCCGACAGTGGTTTCGATTTCAGTTCCCGTCTCGCCGACTCCGGCTCGTGATCCTGATGGTTGCTCTTGGCCTGGTTGGCGTTGGAAACGCGCGGTTGCGTTTGAACGGCGGTTTAGTCTTAATTCTCAGTGTCCCCTGTTTGTTTCTGTCGGCGAGAATGCGAGAATGTCTTCGGAAGCGAGCGGTTGCGCGTGGGCGGCGTTCAATTCTAAGCCTGCGGCCTCTGGGCCAGCGTCGATCTCACCGCGCGGGATAGCGGGCGTTTAGAACGAAAAGGTCTTACGCAGGGTCTTTTTTCATGTGTCCCCCCCCCTCTCCTGTTTCCGACCCCGTCCCATCTCTCCGGCCCCGGCTCCGATTCCACCCAGGCCCCCCGACGCAGGTTCGCGATCTCGTTTATTTCCCTTGGCGGGAAATGCTTTTTTTTGAAACGAGGGGTTAAGCATGGGGGGGTGGCTTATTCTTCACCCGCGGTCTCCTCTGATGCTTCTCTTGGCAGGGTTGGCATCGGAAACGGGCGTTTGCATTTGGGCGGCGGCTCGTTCTTCGCTTGCGGTCTCTGGGCCGGCGCCTGTCCCTCCGCGCGGGATAACGTGCGTGTGGAACGAGAATGTCTTATGCAGGTTTATATTCTAGCTCTTGTTTCCTTTCCGACTCCTGGCCACTTCCCATTTTTCCGACTCCAGCTCCGACTCCGTTGGGGCGCGCGTTTTCGTCCGCCAAATGCAGTGGCCGGGCCCCGGCCCGCCCGCGCTGCCCCTGCGGGTCCTGCTGGCCGACCGGCGGGCGGACTCGGCGCGCTCCGCTCCGCTCCGTTCTGCTCGTCGACGTGCCCTCCTCCCCCATGTGTCTCTCTTTTTCCTCTGCTCTGCCGGCGAGGAAGCGGGCGCCCGCGAGCATGCGCCGCGGGGCGCGCGCGGCCCCGCCCGCGCAGGCCGAGCCAGGCAGCCCCCCGACGCCGCGCCCCCAGTTGCCAGCCCGCGCGTGCGACGGGCTGGAGTAGATTCGCCTGGGCTGGCGTGGCAATGTGCAGGCTGCGTCAGTGGCCGGCTGTTGGGCGGGTTACGTCCAATGCGAATTGGCCGTCCATAGGGCAGGCGACAGGTCCGATGTCATCTTCCCCAGCCTGGCGCCGACGACCTCGTGGGGGGCGCAGTTCGGCCGGGCAGCTCGCTCGAGCGGGCGCGGCGCGACGTTTCCCTTCTTCGCGCCGCGGTTTCAGATCATGGGTGAGGGCGCCAGGGGGCGCAGTAGTGCGTCGACGGGCCCGCGGTCAGCTTGCGTTGCTCCTCGTCAGCGCGGTGAACTTCGGAACTGCCCCGAGCGGCGCCGCGTGCGCGGGCGGGGCCAGCAAGGCCAAGCTGACCTCCGAGGGGCCCCTAGTCGTAAAGCAGGGCCCCGCGACAGAGCACCGCCCGCGCTTCGGGCGCGTAGGAAGGCCGAAGACAGCAATATTTTCACCGGTCAGCGGGTCGCACAGGCGCGCAAGACCCTCGGATATTTCTGCAAGGGGCGGCCTCAGTGAAGTGCATGGATTTGGTCGTCAGTGCGCGTTTTGAACTTCGTCAACCCTGGAGCAGCTGAACGCTCTTGGTATATTCCAAGGGATATTCCACGATCTGCGTTGGACAGGCATAATTCCATATGAGGCCCCAGAGGTCGATGCACCCGCTGAGGACGCGGCTGACCTTAAATGCCAGCGCGACACGAAGAGTGCCGAGTTGGACGCTGCCGTGCAGGTGTTGGATGCCGTCAAGTTGGGGGTCGCCATTGCTCGGTCGGCAGTCGTGGGCGTGCATAGTCAATTTCCTGGAACCGATGCTACAAACCGGGTGGACATTATGCAGAGACTCCATGCTGTTGTGTTGGGAGTTCACCTTGTTGCAAACACCCGCTGTGTTTGCCGCCTTCGCTTTTTTTTGTTTTGCCAATGTCCAGACAGTGTTCGAGTCGCACCGCTGGGCCCAACTAAGGTCAAGTGCCTAATCTTGATGATTGCGCTGAAGTGTCACATCCTGGTGGCGCACAGTGGGAGTGTGCAGCTGGCGGGCTAGTAGCCTCAGGATCACCTAGATATCACCGTCTGGGCCTTATCTTCATCGTCATGCCGCGGCTGCTGTGTTGTCGGTGCAATCATATGATGACGTGCCCCCTTAGTGATCTGGGTGCAATCATATGATGACGTGCCCCCTTAGTGATCTGGCTGCAATGTCCTGGCGACTTGCCAGGTCGACGCAGTCTCTGCCGTCGGCGCCGAGAGACAGTCAGTCAAGCCAACGTGTTCCAGGGCGTGCGGCACCTTCCTCAGCATGGGGGGGCGCCCCCATCAATGCCGACCCTCTCGCGGTGCTCCCGAGCATGGCAAGCAGGAGCCGTTCTAAGTGGTAGTTTCAACGGCAGCGGGTGGCCTCATATTACTTTATGGACAATTGCTGGCTGCTCGCAGTCGCGCGCGTTCAATGTCACCGGACATCGTCTTGCTGGTCGTCCGTCTCTCAGCCGGAGAGTGGAGTGTCCGACGAGGCTGGCGACCATCCCTAACCGATGGGCGGCCCTGACAGGGGGGAACTAGGTCGGGGTGAGGGGTGGGGTGGGGTGGGGTGGGGCGGGGCGGGGCGTGGTGGTGGTGGTGGTGGTGGTGGTGGTGGTGGTGGTGGTGGTGGTGTGAGTGTGTGTGTGTGTGTGTGTGTGTGTGTGTGTGTGTGTGTGTGTGTGCGTGTGTCTGTGTGTGTGTGTGTGTGTGTGTGTGTGTGTGTGTGGGGGGGGTGGGGGGGGGGGCGTGCATCTCTGTTCGATCAGATGGTGGCGCCGCTTGCCTGCAAGGCGTATTTGAGGATCATGTTCTAATTTCTCGGTGCGACGTCGCAGTCTACATTCGCGTGGTGCCTCGCTGCGCCTTCCGTTGTTTTCTTTATTTCTTCCGAGCAGGGGCAGGAGTTTGGTGGTGCCAGTTCTTCGCGAACCATTTGGGGATCAATGTCTCGCCCTCTATCGGGCCCCCGTTATCGCAGACTTCGATCGGATATGTGAGGCTTTCCTCGCTCGTGCCGTAGGCGAGTTGCTGCGTCGTTTTAAGTTCGAAGCTCCTCGTCGCGTTGTCGAGCGAGCAGGTGGAGCTGAGCGCGCGTTTGCGACGGCAGGGGTTCCTGCTAGGTGCCGCCCCGCTGGCGCGACGTACTCGCGCCCGCTGCGCGCGCTGCGTCTTTGGGTGCATGATGTCCGGATTGTTCAGGCGGCTTCCATGGGCATGGGGTGCGCGCGCGGGGGGGCATGCGTGCGATTTGGTGGGCGTGCGCGGGCGCGGCGGTGGGCTCAGGCACATGGTGCCGCGCCGCGTCTTGCGCGGCATCGCGCGGGGCTCATGGCGAGCGCATGCGCGGCCCGCGGCGTATCGCGGGGGCGCGTGGGCGGGGCCCGTTTCCAATCCATTCGGGGCACATGCGCGCCAATCTTGCCGTTGCGCTAGGACCTGTTCACCGAGGTCCCAAGCCGCGAGGATGGCAGCTTGCTAAGGTCTCCACTCCATATGCGTCCACAAGTATCACAGGGGATCTTGTGCAGGCTCAGCGGGGCTTGCGGGCATAAATCTGGAACGGCGTGGATGGGCCTGGGGAGGGCGTCAATGGCAGTATCTTGGGTGAGGTATGCGACGGCCTCTTCGGGGGCGCGAAGGGCCTCGTCACCTTTAGACCTCGGCTCCCTCTTCTCATCTTTCATCAATTGAGGGCTGCGGCCAAGCGTGTCGCGAGTTGGGCCGCCTCTGGAGCGGCCCTCTTTCGGCTTCGACGTTGGGCGCTGGTCTCCGAGGCGGCGCTCTCCAGCGTGGGGCGTCTCCACTTCGTGTTCGAAGTCTGATGTGTGGCCAGGGTTGTTTCTTGTCCGGGGTCGACGTCGGCTGCTCAGCGCGGCCGGGGTTGCGCCCGCCCGTTTCGTCACTTGCCTGTGGGCTTAGGGACCAGACAGACTCGCGTCGATCATGTTCGCGAGTGGGCCAGCGGGCTCAAGCGGCCTCTGTTCGATTGGAGGGCCCAGGAATCCACGGCCCACGCGTCTTCGCGGGCGCTTGTTCAGGGGGGGGCTACATTTGATTCGCAGCTCAAACCTGACCCTGACGTCGCTGTGCGCGGAATTATAGACCTCGGAAAGTGCATCGATGAAGTTGTCTGGCGTCTGTTGCGTGGATTCTCGTGCGCGTGGGTTCCAGTCTCGTCTCGTGGCGTCAGCAGCCAGGTTGTATATGCAACATTGGAAGTTACATTGGGGAGCGTTGTCCTGGTGGGAGATCGTCGCCTCGAATGGCGTGCTTGCTGGGTATGGTATCGCTGTGCTACGTCTGCAGGGTGTGATGGCATCGGATTTCGACGTTGCTCGTCCTCGGGAACGCGCCGCCGTTGCTTCGAGGCGCGCCCCTCATGTCAGCCAGGTGCGTCGCGTCGGCCCACTGGCGTGCAAGTTTGCGCGGCAAGCCTCGCGGAGCGCCATGGGCTACGGCGTTGGGGCGTATGGGGCGCCGCCCCACTTTCTCTCGAAGATGCCATCCGCAATTTTTTTTGGGGGTCGTGGTACTCGCCAGGGTCCATGACACCGGCGTGACTTTCGAGCGTCGCGCAGTCTTCTATGTTCTCTGATCCCCAGGTGTCGGCCTGGGTAGAACCACTATGCCATTTGTAATTGCTGTGCCGAGATAAGGTACTTACCCGCGAGATTGAGCAGAAGGCTTGGCTGGCGCAGATGGGGGGATCATTTCCCTTGGAATCGGCCATGGAGGTCGGTGTCGGGGCCAACTGGGGCGTTGTTGCCCCCCGTCAAGGGCCTCGCGTGGTTCGCCTCATGCGCTTTCTGTGTTTGCGTTGATGTTGGGGCTGTCTTGGGCTTCAGGGCCTCGACGCCGTCTGCGATGGGGGAACTAGCTCCAGGTTGCCATTCGGCGGCGATGGGGGTCTCGGGCTGCTCGACAAGACAACTCCTCTATGGCCCCCAAAGAGGCCTTGGGGTGCTGGGTGGAGCCCGTTCTCGCCCCCGCATGACGATGCCAACCGTGGGGATCGGGTGGGGAGGAAGGTGATGGCCGTGATCGGGATGGAGGGGGGAAGGCGAGCAGCCTCAAACCAGTTTGAAGCGCGCTTCCGCGGTAAACGGGGCGGCCATGCCTCGATCCGTCGCTGGCGGGGGCATGCGGTCGCCTGCGAGACCCAAAAGTTTCAATTGCACGTCGGACTCGAAGTGTTTCCATGCCCGGGTCCTCGTCCGGTGGGGGATTGTAGCTCGAGCAATTTGATTTGGGTGCGTTCTGGCACCGCGGGCGCGATGGTAGGAGCGATTTGCTCACTCGGTGATCGCGGCGCACCGCCAAGACATCGTGGCTCTTGGCTCTAGGATAGAGGGCGTTGCCCGCGGAACTGTTCCTTGCCGCTGCCGCGAAAAAAAAACAGCCCGGGACTGTTCCCCCCCCAGTGCGGCTCAATCGATTTTGTCCCAGAAGTTGTTTGCATTGGCGGTGCGCGCGAACGCTAAGTTAGTGGATGAAGTGATGGGGGTTATAGCCCGCGGGGCGCTTCCGGGGCTCACGCAGTCCCCCCCAGGAACTGAGCCAACTGACCTCTATGCTTTTTCTGTTTGCAAGTTCTGCGTGTGGCTATGCTGCCTCAGTTGTCTTGCTTTCGTTTCAGAATATCATTGCATCACTCCGTCTCTTCCTTGTTACTCAGGCGTGGCGCTCACCCCCGAGCCTTGCGAACAATTTACACGCGGATCGTGCTTTCGTCTCGGCGCCAGTTTCCTCTTACCTGGCAAGGAGCGCCTGCCCCCCCCCCCCGGAACGCGAATAGAGTTTCAGTTGCTCTTTCGTTCGTCATTTTATCCACAAAAAACGTAATCACATGTTTCGCTCGCGCCAGATTCCGCCCGCTGTGCCCTCTTCCCTCTCGTGGCCCAGAGCTTCGAGGATGTATGAGGCGAGACGGGCCAGATCACCGACCCCTGATACAGTATCACGAACGATGCTATGTATAGGCTCCGAAGCATTAGACACAGAGTTGCACACATGTACACATATGTTAGCCAGCGTGCGCGGCTCAATCTCAATGCAGGTGGTGCAATCAATGTGGTCCAAAGTTCGTAGTGCAATCCATGGGGTGCAAGATTTGTGGCGCGAAACAATCCCACACAGGACAACGCAATGCAACGCATTGCGAAGCAATGCGCGCCACTTCTAAACATTGCGCGGCAACGCGTTACCATGTGAACCAACGTAAAGCAGCGCAAAACGATGTACACCAACAGAAATAACACAGATGCCAAAGCAATGGGGAACAACGCGCCGCAATGCCAACCAGTGCCAAGCGATGCCAGGCAAATCAGAGCAATGTAAAATAAGGCAAACCAACACAAAGCGGACGACCCTGGAAATTTGAAGACGTTTTTGAGCGTTAGTCTCGGGGGCGGAACAAGTTTTCACCCCAACTGGCACTCTGTCAGTACACGTGTCCCGGGAAAGACGACGCCGTGGAAAAGCAACCCGGATTGTCGACCCAATCTTTGATGGTGATGCGTAACGTTTGGAACGGCAGTGACACCCAAGTCCCCCTGGCGCGCGTTGGCTGCCTAGCAGAAGCGCCGACGGGGCTCCCGCAAGTGGAGGATCATACCCCCTCCTCCTCGCTCTCTTGTGTGGACGCCTGCTTCGCCTCCTCAGCCTCGACGCCACCAGCGTCGCTCAGTTGCATGGGGTTGTCTCGCCCGATGGCCACGTCCAGTGGGAGCGCTCCCGTCTGAAGGATCAGGTTTGGTGATTCCGTTGTGGTGTTTGCGTGCGTCCGAGGGGCGCCCTGCTGCGTTCGCGTGCTCGGTGCCCTTCTCCTCCTCTCGCAGCGCTGCGCAGCTACCCCAACTCCTCGCCACCCCGCCCGCGCGCGCGGCGCGCTGCGGCGGGAGGCGCGGGACCCCCCTGGACCACCCGCTGACCCATCTTCGATTTGGGATGCAGGGGGACAGAGAAGGGAGCCGCCAAGCGTCCTCCCTCCTCCTCCTCCTCCTCCTTTTCCCTTCCTTCTCCTCCTCCTCGCCCTCCTCCTCTTCCTCCTCCTCCTCCTCCTCCTCCTCCTCCTCCTCCTCCCCCTCGTCCTCGACGACGCCACCGCCGCCGCCGCTGTTCTCGCCGGAGGGCCGCCGACGAGGCCGCCGACGAAGCCGCGGCCGGGCGCTCTGCACCCGGAGCCGTCAAGGCGACTACATGTTCCCCCGGCAGCTGCCCGCGGGCCAGTTCAAGTCGGCTTGGGAGCAGCTCACGGCGCAGGGCGTAGAGGCGGGTGCCGTGTTCTTTGGGGGGACCGGAGAAGAAACTGCGGCATAAGCACCGACTTTCGGAGCTCCATGCGGATCATTTGGATCTGCGCTGGGCCCTCCTGTCGGCGCCTTCGGCGCCGCCCCTCGCGCGCTCCGCGCGCCAGGCAGGGGGGTCCATCGCAGGTCCAAGAGATCCGCGCGGACCTCCATAAGCTTATGTCAAAGCCGTTCTGCTTCTTCCTCCAGAGTTTGGGAGGTTCGAGGTCTTCTCGGGTCGGGCGAAAGGGGGGGAAAGGGGGGGGCAAAGGGGGGGTTTGAGAATCAGCTCACGTAGCTGATTTTCCCGGCGCCTCCCGGCGCCGGAGGCGGCGATGTATCGAGGAATGGGCCCCTCGGTGAGGCTGAAACCAGCTGCATGCAGCAAATTTCGTAACCCCCCCTTTCCCAATCCCCCCCTTTCGCCCGGCCCGGTCTTCGGGCATTCTCGCCGGCCCCCTGCGGTGATCCCGCCGCGGGATGCCATCCAGCAGCCGCGCCTCGCCGACAGCGTGCCAGGGGGTGTCCAGATCGTCCCGATCGGCCGTCAGAGAGCTGCGTTATGACCCTCTACAGGAGGAGCATCCCAAAATAGCAGGAAAATTATTTGGGGACGATTGCTTGAGCATTTTTTGTTATTTTTTGTATTTTTGAATACTTTGGGATTTTTTAATTGTTCCTCCAAAATCCGCCTGTAGAGGGGGCATGCCCGACCTAAGGCTAAGGGGGGATGCATCGACCAGAGGGGGGAGGGTTTCTTAGAAGCACCCCTGCTTGTTAGAAGGCGAAGGCCTTATCGATAAATGTAAGGCCGGCGCCTTCTCAGAAGCAGCCTCCTTCTAAGAAGCCCTCCCCTTTCCCTCCACCCCATTGTGCGCGCCGCCAACAATGTTGGCCACCCCGCACAGGAACGTGCCCACCCCGCACAGGAACGTGCTGCTTCGCTATCGGGGGTCTCTCGCCGATCTATCGGCGATGCGTCGCCGATGCCAGGTCGATGTCCCCCCGCTGAGCGTCGTAGTCGTCGGGGAGAGAAGGTACCGAAAACGCTGCGCTTCCCCAATGGCCACGGCTAGCTTCGCTCCAAAATCCTGGTAAGATTGCTTCTAAGGAGAGGCCCGTGGATCAGCGGTATCGGTAGTTCTGCTACCCCCCTCAGCACACTGGGAAAAAACAGTCAAACCGCATGGTAAGGAAGGGCAGACTTCCCAATGGTATCCTTGCATCCTTGCCAATCTCGGCCCATCCTTGGCCACTCTCGTTGGCCTCGCCCCGCTCGCAAAGCGTCGACATGGCCTTCCAAGGCCCTTGCATCCTGATCGTGCGTCCTTATTGTGCGGGGGGCGGGCTTTTTACCCCTTCTCAGTCCGTCGGGGGGCTGGCTTTTTTGCACGTTTCAGGGACCACGCTTTGGGGCGTGACAGCGAGGCGGTTGCGAGTAGAGCTGAGTGTCAAGATTCGCTTTCACTGGCAGGCAAGTTCAAACATGGTGAAACGGCCCTCATGCTGCCTACTACAAATAATCGTAACCTTCTTGTGCGGATTGACTGTACAGGCGCAACGCAGTGCGCTTCGACTTGCCCCGAGGGCGTGTGAGAGATCACGGAGGCTCACGTTCGGATGCTGGTCTTCGGGAAGGACGGGGAGGACGAGGAGGAGGAGGCGGAGGAGAAGGAGGTGGAGGAGGAGGAGGAGGAGGCGGAGGAGGAGGAGGAGGAGGAGGAGGAGGAAAAGGAGAATGAGGAGGGGGAGGGGGAGGGGGAGGGGGAGGGGGAGGAGGAGGAGGAGGAGGAGGAGGCGTAGGAGGAGGAGGAGGAGGAGGAAGAAGAAGAAGAAAACGAATACTACTACTAATAATAATTATAATTAAAATAGTATTAATACGAATAATAATGATAATAAGAATAAGAATACTAAGACGACTATTCATAACATATGAATAATACTAATAATAAGACTAATAATAATAAGCATAATAATACAACGAATAATAAGAATACTACGAAGGCGAGTAAGACGAATACTAATCATAATAATAAGAATGCTAATACTAATAGGAGAATAAGAAGAAACACACTAATACTAATACTGATAAGAAGAAGACTAATCACAGTAATAACAATAATACTATTACTTCGAAGGATACGAAGAATATACCAATAATAATAATATGACGAATAATAATATTCATAAGAAGAATAATAAGAGTAACAAGGAGAACACTACCAATACTAAGCGTACTACTAATAATAGTACTGCTAATAATACTAATAATAATACTACTACTAATAATAATAACAATATTATTATTATTAGTATTAATATTATTATTAAAAATATTACTAATAATACTAATGATACGAATACTATTAATAGTAATAATACCACGAGTAATAAAAACACTACGACGAATCATAATAATAATAGTACTAATAATACTACTACTACTACTACTACTAATAATAGTAATACTATTGCTAATAATACTAATACTGATACTAATAATACTGATAATATTAATAATAATAATAGTAATAATAATAATAACAATAATACTACTATTTATATTCATAAGAATAAGAATAAGAATAATAATAATAATAATACTAATAATAATAATAATAACAATACTAATACTAATAATAATACTACTACTAATAATACTAATAATAATAATAACAATAAGCATACGAGTAATAATAAGAAGAAGAGGAGGAGGAGGAGGAGGAGGAGGAGGAGGAGGAGGAGGAGGAGGAGGAGGAGGAGGGGGAGGAGGAGGAGGAGGAGGAGGAGGAGGAGGGGGAGGAGGAGAGGAGGAGGAGGAGGAGGAGAGGAGGAGGAGGAGGAGGGAGGAGGGAGGAGGAGGAGGAGTAGTCGATGAAGGGAGTCGCGAGGAGGATTCCGTCGGATGCTGGTCTTCGGGCCCCCCCGGCGGAGCACCCCTCACGGCCCGGCAGGTTCCAGCGGAGGATCGCCGAGATCCCCCCTCGGGTCCCAACTGGAGGGTTTCTCCGAAGGGGTTTAGGCGACCCCTTTCCTCCTCCTCCCTCCTCCGCCTCCTCCTCCTCCATCTCCTCCTCCCCTCCTCCTCCTCCTCCTCCTCCTCCTCCTCGGGTCGCCTAAGGGCCCGGGGGAAGCCGCTCAGGGGGGGGTGCTGACTAGAGGTGGGTGGGTATCATGGCAGGTGCCGTGATCTTTCCTTAGATTTCATGGCGCCTCTTCTGATTTCACTGCGTCCCTGGCTCCCCCTTGGGCCGCGCACGTGCCGCTGGCCATGATTTTTGCCCCACCTCTGGACGCCCCCGCCCCCGCCAACGCATCGCGGTTCCCCGACGGGCGGTCGATTTCGGACCGCATGCCTGGGCGTGCCACTCCGTCGGCTCTTGCCCGCCCACCTCCTCACATAGGGAAACGAACAATGACATAAAAAACTCTGATTCGCAAAGGTGCAGCTAAGTTCGACTCCCCGCGTCCCCCTCCTCGCTTCTTAGCTGCGTGCGCGCCGCATGCCTGTTGGCGTCTTGGGCTCAAGGGTGGGACCGCTTGTCCCGCCCGCCTACCCTGGTTTTTCACTTGGATGTTGCGGCGCCGCTGCGCTTCCTGTCCTAGCTGTCTGCCGCTTCGGCCCGCGCTGGGGCCCCTGGCGGTGCCTCCAGCGCCGCCCCTTGCTCGCTCCGCGCGCCAAGGAGGGGGGTCGAGCGCCGATCCGAGAAATCCGCGCGGGCCTCCGATTTGTTATGTTAATGTCATTGTTCGTTCCCCTATCAGAGGAGCAAGGAGCAAGGATACGGTCGTAGCGAGGTATGAGATCGAGGTCGGTTCGGCGAGGGTACCCTGATGCTCCTCGTGCCTGTTGGACCTTCTCGTGCATCCTGGCGTCTGGAGTCCGCGAGTGTTCTGCTTGTCTGGGCTGACAGAGGGTCTCATGTTCTTGAGGAGTGTTCTTCTGGCCTTGGTCCAACCCAATCAGTGGATGGTTTGATCGATAAGGAGATCGACTGGGAACCCGGGAGCCCAGAACCCACCGAAATCGGCCCGGAACCAATATTTCGGAACCCAGGAACCCGGAACCAGGAACCCGGGAACCCAGCCGGCCACCAAAATCGGCGGGACACTTTCGCCAAATCTTTCAATTTCCGCTAGGACCCCTTCAGTGCAAGCACTGATTGGGGAATGATGCGCTCCAAGGTTTCCAGGAGTCTCTGGATTTTTGCGCTCCTGTTGCGCGCGGGCTTCAGGGACGAGAGGGCTCCCAGCTGCTCTGGAGCTCCCGCAGCGTATCTCCTGAGCCAATCGTGACTATCGTCCTGCAGTCGAGATCGATGGAAGGTGAAGTCGGGCGTGTCCCTCTACAGAAGGAATAATCAAAAGTAGTAAACAATAGTAGGGGACTTTTTTGGTGAATAGGTGTTTTCCTATCTTCGTTTTTTTGTTGTTGTTGATTTTTTGCTCAAAGTCCGCCTGTTGGAGGACATGCCCGACCTAATGGTAAGGTTGGGGAGCTTTCCGAGGGGTACCCTTGCAGCCGTGCTACTGTCGATGTCCTGCTGCGCTCGAAAGAGCTTCAACGCGGGCGTTCAGGGGGCTTGCGTCCTGACCGCCACATCCGTTTCAGTAGCTTGCATCGGCCGTGCGGGGCCGCTGCGGGGGCTGGGCGTGTCGCCGCTGCCCCCGCGCGCGCGCGCCGTGGCGAGCGGCTGCTGCCCCGCCGCGCTGCGCACTCCCTCTGCCCCACCTCTGCAGGAGAGCGCAGGGAGCGTCGGCCACGCGCAGAGAGGGGGGCATCGGGGGGGAGGGGGAAGGCTGCTTAGAGGCGCCCCTGCTTCTTGGAAGACCCAGGCCCTGCCAGTGGATGCAAGACCCGCGCCTTCCAAGAAGCAGCCTCCTTCTGAGAAGCCCTCCCCCCTCCCCCCTACCCCCCCAGTGCGCGCCGCCCAGGAGTGGGCAGCGCGGCCCTCCCCTTTCCGAAGGTTAGGGCCGAGGAGGGGGAGGCAGGAGAGGGGGGATGGAGGAAAGGAGGAGGAGGAGGAAGGCTTCCCCCCCTCCTCTCCTCCTCCTCCTCCTCCTCCTCCTCCTCCTCCTCCTCCTCCCGCTCCGCCACCCTCCTCCCCATCCTCCTCCTCCTCCCTCCTCCGCCTCCTCCTCCTCCTCTCCCCTCCACCTTCCCCCTCCTCCTCCGCCTCCTCCCTCCTCGTCTTCCTCCTTCTCCTCATCCTCTCCCCTCGCTCCTGCCTCCCTCCCTCTGCCCCCCTTGTGATACTGCGGGTCCGTGCTTTTGTCAGGTTCTTGCGTTTGCAATCGCCACGCCTGCAGTTCTGGTCTGTTTCACATCCCATTCCAGACGTGCACGGCCCAGCATCGTGAAAAGCGACAGAGCGGGCACATGCCTAAGCGAAACGGTTACCAGGAAAGCCGACGATTGACGAGAAAGACGAGGAAGAGGATGGAGGGGGAGGGCGATAGTTAGGGCGCAGCTGGATGACAAGACGGGCCCGAATAAGATGAGGATCGACCATCTTGAGCGCCTCGATGTTTTGCGTATTCGCCACCGCCGTATGACGACAGGACGAGGGAGCTGACGAAAAGGATGCTGCTGCTGCTGATTGATGATGGTGATGGTGATGCTGATTAGGATGATGATGATGCTCAGGATGATGATGGTAATTACGCTGCTGTTGATGTCAACAACGACGACGACGGCGATACTGATGATGATGGTGGTGATGATGATGCTACTGATGCTGATGATGATGCTGCTGCTGATGATGATGCAGATGCTGATGATGATGATTGTGGTAGCGTTGATGTTGATTATGCTGCTGATGATGACGACGATGGGAGGACGATTTTGCCCATGATGATGGTGATGACCATGCTGACCTTGATAACGATGAGGATGATGACTCCGATTCACATAGAGATGCGGGTGAGGATGCTCATTACACTACTTCTGTTGATGTTGTTGACGATGTTGAGAATTCCGCTGATGATGCCGATGATGATATTGATGATGATGCTGATAATAATGCTGCTGCAGATGATGAGGATGATGCTGATGCTGATGGTGATGCCCATGATGCCCATGAATGCGATGATGGCGCTGCCGATACTGTACGTTATGACGATGACTGTGATGATGCTGTCGATGCTGATTATGCTTATGATTGTGACGATGATGTTGGCCACGGCGGCGACTATGCTGCGGTTATTGATTCTGATGATGCTCTTGACAATGACTGATCACGATGACGACGACGATGGCGATTGTGCTGATGCTAATGATGATGACGATGACGATGGTGATGATTCTGAGGGTGCCCTCGATGATGCTCATGGCGGAGGTGATGATTCGGATCATCCTGATGAGGAGTATGATGATACTGATGCTGATGATGCTGATTATGGTGATGCTGATTTTGATAACGATGATGATGATGCTGTCTGATGATGATGGTGATGATTTTGGTGATACTGATGCTGATGACGATGATGCAGATGCTTAGGATGATGATGCTCATGATGATGACGCTGCTGATGATGATGACGCTGATGATGATGATGCTGAAGGCGCGGTTGATGATGAGGATGATGCTGCAGTCGCTGCTGCTGCTGATGGTGGTGATGATGGTGGTGAGACTGGTGAGGATGAGGATGCTAATGATGGTGCTGATGATGCTGATGACGAGCGTGCTCATGATGTATAGGCTGCTAGTGATGCTGATGGTGACGACGATGCTGACTATGATGGCGATGAAGGTTGTGCTACTGCTGCTGGTGTTGCTTGTGATGCTGATTGTGATGATGATGGCGGTGATGATGGAGATGATGCTGATGCTGCTGATGATGATGCTGCTGATGATGATGAGGACGCTGATGCTGATGATGATGATGATGATGATGATGATGATGATGATGATGATGCTGATGATGATGATGATGATGGCGATGTCGATGTTGATGTTGCTGCTGCTGATGATGCTCTTGCGCTGCCGCGGATGATGAGGTTGTTGAGGATGGTGATGAAGAACATGGTGTCGATGTTGATGTTGATGTTCATGATGAAGACCACGATGCTGATCATGATGATGACGATGACTATGACGATGAGGATGATGATGCTGAGAATGACGACGATGCTGTTGCTCATCATGATGCCGATGCTGTTTTTCAGGATGATGCTATTGATGATGCTGATGCTGTTGATGATGCCGAGAGTGATGATTATGATTGTTGTCGTTGTACATGTTTATGATGTTGTTGTCGATGTTGGTGATGTACTGATTTTATGATGATGATTGTGCTGATGATGCTAACGATGATGCTGATGGTGATGATGACTATGATGATGCTGGTGACGACGACCACGATGCTGATGACTGTGATGATGATGCTGCTGACGATGATGATGAGGGGGTTATGATGATGCTGCTTACTATGATGATGCTGATGACGATGCTGCTGCTGATGATGCTGGTGGTGATGATGATTATGATGAGTATGATGATGATGCTGATGATGATGATTCTGATGATGATGCTGATGTTGCTGATGACGATGCAGATGCTGCTGCTGATGATGATGATGATGGTGATGATGATGATGATGCTGATGATGATGATGCTGATGATGATGATGATGATGATGATGATGATGATGCTGATGATGATGATGATGATGATGATGATGATGATGATGATGATGATGATGATGATGATGATGATGATGATGATGATGATGATGATGATGATGATGATGATGATACGGCGGGTGACGAGACAGGGGGAACATTAGCAGGAGAAGAGGGGGTGAGAGGTTTGATACATAAGTCTTCTTGGATGAAGCCTGTGTCCTTCTTGCTGTAGCTGTTCGCTTCGCTCCTGGTTGGTCTCGGAAGCCCCAGGCGGCCACAAGAGGCTCCAAGAAGCACCAAGAGAGTTCCAGATAGCCCCAGGAAGGTCCAGGACGCCCGACGGAGGAGGAGGATGAGGAGGATGAGGAGGATGAGGAGGAGGAGGAGGCGAAGGAGGAGGAGGAGGAGGAGGCGGAGGAGGCGGAGGGGCAGGCGGGGGGCCGAGAGGAGAGGAGGGGGACCGGGGCGGAGGCTCGCGAGGAGACTCGCTGGCACGGAGGCTTGCCTCCCGCCTGTCTTCTTCCTCCTCTTCGTCCCTCACGTTCCTCCTCCTCTCTTTCCCTTCGACGCCCGCCCCTCCTTCTCCTCCTGTCCATCCCGCCCTGCGCCCGCCTATCCTCTCCTCCTCCTCCTCCTCTCCTCCTTCCTCCTCCTCCTCCTCCGCCTTCCTCCCTCTCCTCCTCCTCCTCCTTGTCCTCCTCCTCCCTCCTCCTCCTCCTCCTCCTCCTCCTCCTCTCCTCCTCCTCCCTCCCCCCCCTCCTCCTCCTCCCTCCTCTCCCTTCCTCCTCCTCCTCTCCTCCCCTCCTCCCTCTCCTCCTCCTCCTCCTCCTCCTCCTCCTCCTCCTCCTCCTCCTCCTCCTCCTCCTCCTCCTCCTCCATCTTCCCCCCCTTGTCCTCCTTCCACCCCTGCTCCCTCCGCCCTATGCCCTCCCTCCCTGCTCCCTCCCTCCCCTCCCTCCCTCCTTCCTCATCGCTCTGTCTCTCCTCCCCCTCCCCCTCCCCCTCTCCGGATGGTGGAGGCGACCCAGAAGCTGTCGCTGACCTACAAGTCGTTGGAGGCCGCGGTGGCGGGCATTATCCAGGTGCTGAACATGGAGGCCTGGCCAGCCAGCCGCCCAACAAGGAGGGGCGGCAGGAGGGGAAGGGGGGGTGGAGGGAGAAAGGGGAGGGGTATCGGGGGCGAGGTGGGCGGCGATGAGCAGGAAGGAGGGTGGAGGGGGTCTCGTGTGGCTCAGTGAGGTTCCTGTTTCGATTCGTAGGGGGTATTCTTTCGGGGCGTTTGGGAGGCGGTGGGGTCCAGGGGGTCTTGCGGGCGTTATGTAGTTCCATATTCCAGGGGTTCTGAGGGGGTCCTGGAGTTGGAGTTGGAGGAGGGGTGAATGATCGGGGGGTGATGAAGGGGGAGGAGTGCGGGAGGAGGAGAAGGAGGAAGTGGAGGAGGAGGGGGAGGATGATGCGGAAGTAGAGGAGGAGGGGGAGAGGATCATAACTACCCCGGGCTAATACTCACCACAGGCAACCAGGGCAACCGTGGACGTTGCTGAAGCCATGCGGGGCACAGGCATGATTGGAGTGATCCCGTGCCGCCCACGCGCATCTATGAACACAGCACGGACGTTGCTACCTCCACTGCAGTCGCATGGGGTTGTTTGGGGATCTGTTCTCTTCGTCGTCCTCCTCTTCCCCCCTCCTCCTTCTCTTCGTCCTCCTCCATGTCTCGATCCTCCCCCTCCTCCTCCACCTCCTTCTCCTTCTCCTCCTCCTCCTCCTCCTCCTCCTCCTCCTCCATGTCTCGATCCTCCCCCTCCTCCACCCGCTTCTCTTCCTCCTCCTCCTCCTTCTCCTCCTCCTCCTCCCCCTACACTGGGGCCTGGGAGGTTGGCAGGCTGCACTGGAGCTACGATCAGTGCTGCATGACAGCTCCCAAACACGGCTTACCTATTGGAGTTCCTTTGTGTTGTGTGGCAGGCACCTCGTGGGAGCGAGGTTGACCTGCAGATCTGCGGCGAGCGAGGGTGTGAAGCGAGCAGGGACGGGCCTTCTCAGAAGTCTCAGAAGCCCCCTGTCCTTTCGAGCAAAGACTTCTCAGAAGGCGCGAGGGCTTCTGAGAAGTCCCGTCGCCTTCTGAGAAGGCTTTCTCCTTCTCGCTTTTCCCCCCTCTCGCGCGCCGCCAAGCAGAGGTCGCCCCCCGGGTTCCTCGGGTTCCGTGGTCTTGGTTCCTTGCTTCCTTCCCCAGGTTCTTCGGTCGTTCCTTGCCAACCACTGTCGAGCAAAGCCAGGCAGTGCCAAACAATGCAAAGCAGTGCTAAGCAATACCAAGCAATACCAAGCAATGCCAAGCAGTGCTAAGCAATGGCCAATCAATGCCAAGCACCGCCAAGCTGTGACAAGCAATGATTCCAGACAGTGTCAAGCAACGCCAAGCAGTGCTAATCAATGACGAACAGTACAAACCGACGCCAATCAATATCCAGCAATGCCAAACAATGCAAAACAATGCCACGCAATACCAAGCAATGCCAAGCAGCGCCAAACAATGCCAAGCAATGCCCACCACCGCCAAGCTAGGACAAGCAATGGTTCCAAGCAATGTCACGCAACGCCAGGCAATGCCAAGCAACGCCAGGCAATGCTAAGCAAGGTCAAGCAACGGAACACAACGCCAATCAATGCCGAGCCGTGCCACGCAATGCAATACAGAGCAATGCCAAGCGATGCCGAGCCATGCCAAGGAGGTGCTTTGCACCCTCCTGCACTGCCCAGAGCTGCCTTGCCTTGCCGTGATACAGAGGGGGGCTCCCAACTTGGTCGCGTCTGGGCCACCCTCTCTGGGCGCTGCACGTGGGCTCGGGCGGTCGGCACCGCCTGATCCCGAGGCTCTGCCTCCTCCTGGCCTTGACGTGGGGCCTCTCCTTCTGCCCCCCCCCCTCCTCTTTGACTCAAGCTTCGCGCGGCCCGCGCAGCGTCGACCGGAAGGGGTGCGCCCTCGACCCGCGAATCAAGAGAAGTGGGCTCGGGCGGCCCGCGCCTGGCCGTGGCGACGAGCACCTCTGGAAGCGCCCGGGAGCCCTCAGACGACGCGAAGCTCGGGACAACATCGGATCGGGATGACTCGAAATCCCTGAGAGTCGGCGGGTTTGGAGGACGTATTGGGCGCCGCGGCCGCTCTCAGGGCGTTCCGGAACGCTCCGAGAGCGCTCCAGAACGCTCTGGAGCGATTTATCCCGATCCTAGCCCTGTTTTGAGCCCCGCCGCACGACGCCCCCGACGGCGCCCACCCGCCCGCCCGAGAGGGCGGGCGCGGCCCCGCGCGGAGGCACCGGGGACGCACACCGCCGTCGGCAGCTCGAGGCCAGGGCCGAGGCCCGGGCCCCTCCTCGGGGACAGTTTTGACGAGCGGGCAACACACACCCATACCCATAGGGGGGTTCGGCGGGAGGAGGACTCGCTGTGGGTATGGGTGCGGGTTGTCGGACCGCGGGGGAGGCTCCCGTTCGAGCGGGGACCCCCATCTGACAACTCGCACCCATGGCCCCCTCCGTCCTCTCTATGGGCATGGGTGCGTGTCGTTCGTTCGTCAAGTTTTTCGTCTCCTGGCGTCGCTCGGGCGTGTGCATATCCTCTCGCGGCGAGGAGCAGCCGGGGAGCACCTCGGCCCATGCTGCGGAGCGTGCGCGCGCGAGGCCGGAGCGCGCGCGGGGGAGGGGCGGCCGAGCGATGGCAAGGTCCCAGAGCCATGATTGGTGGTGCTGCTGGGGCCCAAAGCTCTCGCCCCCCAGGGGCCGAGATATGAGGCAACACGCCTGGCTTGAATCAGGTCGGGTATGTCCAGACCTTTTTTTTTTTGTGTGTGTTACTATTTTCGAATATTCCTCCTGAAAGGGGACACGTCCGACGTAAGACTTGAACCACACCGCATCGTCGGAGACCTGGAATCCTCTAACCCTTCCGCCCCCGCCCCGGCCCCCGGCCCCCGCCCGCGACCCGCAAAGCCGTGCGAGGGCCCCGGCAAGGCCGCTCCTCGATGCTCGAACCAGAAAGCCTCGATCCTCGAAGCTGGATCCTCGATCCTCGGTCCTCGAAGCCCCCCCGTCCCCGCCGCCGTCCCCGCCCCGCCGCTCCCCCCCGCCCCGCCGCTGCCCCCCTAAAAGGCGTGCGAGGGCACCGGCAAGGTCGAGGCCGGCGTGCGCGGGCACACGCTGAACCTGAGCGGCACATTCCTGGGAGGGCGTCTCAGCTGAGGGCCAGCCCGCCTCTCTCTCTTCCTTCCTCCCCCCCTCCCTCTCTCTCTCTCTCCCTCCCTCCTCCTCCTCCTCCTCCTCCTCCTCCCCCCTCCTCCCTCCCTCCTCCCTCCTCCCTACTCCCTCCTCCCTCCTCCCTCCTCCCTCCTCCCTCGTCATGCGCGCGTGCATGCGTTTGTGTGTATAGCTGCTAAGCAAGCCATATAGTACGATTGCGTACTCCTCATGCCGATCTCCTGCCGATCTCCCTCCTCCCTCCTCCCCCCTCCCTCCTCCATCCTCCGCCCTCCTTCCTCCCTTCTCCCTTCTTCTACCTCCTCCCTTTTGCCTCCCTCCTCCCTTCCTCCTTCTCCCTCGCTTCTCCTCCCTTCCTCCTTCCTCTCCCTGCCTCCTTCCTCCCGCCACATCCTTCTCCTGCCTCCTCCCTCCTCCCTCCCCCATTCCTCCTCTTGCCTCCTCTCTCCTCCCTGCTCCCTCCCTCCATCCGTCCTCCGTTCTCCTCCCCTCTTCCCTTCGAGAAGAAGACCGGCATGGGGTTCGACGGTGCGCGCGGATTCCGCTGGCGGAGTCTCCGGCGCCGCCCCTGAAGATCTTCAAGCGCGAGGCAGGGGGGTCCAGGCGCCGATCCAATACATCCGCGCGGACCTTCACTCAGAGCGTGAATTACCTACCCCGCTTTCGCTTCCAGGCAACACCAAGTCATACCACGCGCCTCCTCGTCAAGTGGCCTGACCACTACAGGCCGTAGTTTGGCATCGCTTGGTATCTCTTGGAAGCGAGGGTGGTCAAAAGCGAGGTAGGTTTGTTTTCCCCCTATTCACAAGTTTCTGTTCCTGCCCGCGTTTCTTCCTCCATCTTCGTATCCATGGTCACCGTTCCACCCGCCGCCTCCGTTTGTCCGGACTCTCCGTGGAGTCTTGCTTTTCCAAATGCCGAACCCACCGTGTCGCTTCGCGGGCCCAGTCCGTTCGGTCTGGAAATCATTTGTCTCGGGATGACCGAAAGGGGGACATACAAAATGGGGGCGATGACTTACGGACGTTCCTGGCCATTCCGAAGAGGATCCATGGTCGGTGCCACCGCGGGCGTTGTTCATTTGAAGCGGACGTCGCCTGCCCAACAGCGGCCGCAATCGGTTTGGGACAAAGCTCACAGTCCCATGCCTTCGGGCCCTACAGCAGGCGTCCATGTCCTGCTCCTCCCTCTTCCCTGCTCCTCCCTCCTCCCCCCTCCCTCCTCCCATTTCCTCCTCCTTCCCCCTCCCTTCCTCTTCGCCCCTCTCCCTCCTCCTTGCCCAAGCCCCTCGGACTTGGCGGACTCGACAGCACTGCGGTGGCTTCCCGCAGGTGAGGTGGTCCAGGCCCCTCCTTCTCCTCCTCCTCCCTCCTCCCTCCTCCCTCCTCCCTCCTCCCTCGTCCCTCCTCCCTCCTCCCTCCTCCCTCCTCCCTCCTCCCTCCTCCTCCTCCTCCTCCTCCTCCTCCTCATCCTCCTCCTCCTCCTCCCTTCTTCACCTCCCTCCCTCCACTCCTCCCTGCCACTCCTCCTACTGTCGAACGGATCGACCAGAGACGGTCGCTAAGGTGGGCACACGTGCCTGGTCAAGGCCCTCGTGGGCATGGACCAAAACCACGGGTGCGGATGCCAGCTCTGCGCTTGTGCCCTTCGCTGACAGTTTGGGGCAGTCTGCGTGAGGACAGACGGGAGGAGTATGAGGGTGATGTTGATGATGTGCTCATGCTGCTGCTGATGATGCTGCTGATGATGGTGATGTTGTTGATGATGATACAGTTTCGGACTATGATGACGACAGTGGTGACCATGATGATGATGCTGATGATTATGCTGATGATACTGAAGGTGCTGCTGCTGCTGATGGTGATGATGATGATGATGATGGTGGTGATGATGATGATGATGGTGATGGTGACGATGATACTGATGCTGATACTGATGATGATGCTGCTGATGATGATGCTGATTAGTATGATAATGGTGATGGAGCTGCTGGTACTGAAGAATTAACGTTGCTGCTAATGATGGTGCTGATATTTGATGTTGACGACGATGCTGCTGATGATGGTTTGGCTGATACTTACCGTGAGGAGTGTCATGGTGTCTGTGATCGTCTTGTAAATGCGGACGTGTACTATGATGCTACCACGTGGTGGTGATAGTGATCATGCTGACGATGATGCTGGTATTGATGATGATTCTGTTGCGGATGGTGGTGGCCGTGTTGGTGCTGATGTTTGTGCGCATGCCGCTGCTGATGTGACTGCTGACTGTGCTGATGATTGTGATGACTATGCTGATGCTGCTGATGGTGATGCTAATGCTGATCATGCTGATGCTGCTGGTGATGATGATGTCGTGGCTGATGCTGATCATGATTATGATTAGGATGATTGTTCTGTTCTGTCGATGATGATGCCGATGGTGATGATGCTGATGATGGTGATGTGATGCTGATGAGGTTGATAGACTATGCTGAATATGATAATGATTGAATTGATGATGCTGTTGTTTATGTTGCTGACGATGCTGATGTTGATGATGCTGGTGTTGATGATGCTGCTGTTTATGATGATGACGATGCTGACGCTGTTGATGATAATTGTGATGCTGATTATGATGATGGTGGCGATGCTGATGCTGCTGCTGCTGCTGACGATGATGATGATGATGATGATGATGATGATGATGATGATGATGATGATGATGATGATGATGATGATGATGATGATGATGGTGGTGATGATGATGATGCTGGTGAAGGCGTTCATGATGAGTCTGCTGACGATTATGATGACTATGCTGTTTATGATGGTGCGGATGATTGTCATGAATCTGCTTTGGCTAGGGACGATTATGGTATTAATGAGGCGGGTGTGGAAGTGGAGAGGGAGCGGTTCAATGGGGAGGGTGATGCAAGAAGAGGGGTTGGAGGCGGAGACGGAGGCGGAGGAGGAGGAGGAGGAGGAGGAGGAGGAGGAGGAGGATGCGGAGGAGGATTCGGAGGATGGACAGGGGGACGAGTGGGGGAGAGGGGGAGGAGGACGAGCAGGAGAAGAAGGAGAAGGGTAATCAGAAGTGGTGTTACGCAGGCCAGGCATATGGGATGTCGAGCAAGGGGATCGTTTTGGTGTGCGCTGGAGAGGAAGAGGGACACTCCGCGTCGGTCAACAATCTCCCCCCCGAACCCGCCCGACGTCCTGTTCCAGCCCCCCGCGCGCGCTTCGAACACCCCCCCTCACAAGTGACGCTGTTTGGGCCAATAAAGGGGCTTCGTTCTTTATGTAGCCTTCCTCATGGTAGCAGCTTGGCTGTACCCCCCATGCGGTCCACCCTCCCACGCCTGTTGAAGAGCTCCTTGCGCTCGCGGCTCGCGGCCCGTGCCCCCTCCCATGTCCCCATTCATCCCTCGTCCTCCTCTTGCCTCCCCTGGTGGTCAGCGCGATGGCGCGAAGCTGTTCGCGCTTCGCGCAGCGCGCAGCAGAAGCGTGAACATAGACGCCATTGCGATTGAAGAGCTCGGAGTCCGTGGAGGGTGGAGTGGAGAACGCAGAGCGGCGTGGCGTGCTCACGCCGGACGCGAGGTGCGTGGCGAAGATCGCCTGCAGGGCGAAGAGCGAGCAGATTGCCGAGCTGATCGCAAAGGCCAGCGATGTGGGGCACGCCAGCAGCACGATGCCCAAATCCGAATGAAAGAGGAGACAGTATCAGAAGACCCAGACCCCCCCGCGTCGTGGACACATGTCTCGACGGGAGGTGTTTGGCCATTTTCGGCCGCTGGGTGCCCTCATCCATCGGTCCCAGGGACCTGGAAAACTGGTCTCGGGGGAATGATTCGAGGCCTCCGAGGGCCCACGCTGTGGAGAAATCGTGGCGTCGGGTCGGGGGTCTGGGGACGGCCCAGACATGCACTTTCGGAGGTCCGCGCGGAGTTCTTTGGGCCTGCGTCGAGCCCCCCCCTGGTGGCGCCGTGGGTTCGACATGGGTTCGACGCCGGATTCGGCGCGGCCAGCGGCGCGATGGGACAGACATCGTCCTCCCCCATGCTAATTGTGACTTTTCCGTGCTCGGATTCCCCCAAACAGTGTTTGCATTTAGGGTAGCTACTACTACTACTACTACTACTACTACTACTACTACTACTACTACTACTACTACTACTACAACTACTACTACTACTACTACTACTGCTGCTGCTGCTGCTGCTGCTATACTACTACTACTACTACTACTACTACTACTACACCACCACCACCACCACCACCACCACACACCACCACCACCACCACCACCACCACCACCACCACCACCACCACCACCACCACCACCACTACTACTACTACCTACTACACTACTACTACTACGACTACTACTACTTACTACCTACTACTACTACTACTACTACTACTACTACTACTACTACTACTACTACTACTACTACTACCTACTACTACCTACTACTACTACTACTACTACTGCTACTACCACTACCACTACCTCTACCACTACCACTACCACGACTACTACTACTACTGCTACTACTACTACTACTACTACTACTACTACTACTACTACTACTACTACTACTACTACTACTACTACTACGACCACTACGATTACTACTACCACTACTACTACTACCACTACTACTACTACTACTACTACTACTACTACTACTACTACTACTACTACTGTGAGGACTTGGATGTGTGTTCTGGGGTTTCGGCTGGTGCCCAGTTGGTGCCGCCTCGTGCCTGCCTCGTTGCCGCCTCGTGCGCTGTGTGTGTGTGTGTGTGTGTGTGTGTGTGTGTGTGTCTGGATCTCGATAGCGAAGGCCTTACAGCTGGTGCCGCCGACCCTGAAGGGGAACGACGACAGCGGCGGCGGCGACGACGACGCTGATGTGGGTCAGAGTCCTCATGTATGCTTCGGGGTCTCTTCGAAGCGCTCTCGGGGACCTCCCGGGGAGAGTTTAGGGGCCTCTTGGGGGCCTCTTGGTTTCTCCTGGGAGCCTCTCTCGGGGCCGAGGGCTCGGCCGTTCTGGTCCCTCGTCTGGGGTACCCTCTCGGAGCCGTTTCGGGGGCCTCTTGGTCCGTCCTGGAGGCGTCTTGGGCCGCCTTGGAGGCGTCTTGGCCTTCTTGGGTCCCTCCTGGAGCCTCTTTGGGCCGCCTTGGGGCGATCTGGGGGACCTCTTGGGTCGCCTTGGAGCGTCGAGAAGCGGAAGAGGCGGGAACGCCGAAATGCTTCAACAATCAATGGGAAATCAATGATTTTTCCTCGGTGGGAGTGCTCCTGGAGGCCTCTTGGTGCGTCTTGCAGGGCCGTCAAGACGTCTTGGACAGATCGTTTGGCGATTCGGGGCCCTCTTGGACCGTCTTGGGGCCCTTTCGGGGCACTCTTGGCCCGTCTTGGGGCTTCTTGGGCCCCGGGACCCCCCCGGGGGGGAGTCGTATCTGACCTGGGACCCCCTCTGGGACCCCCGCGGGATACCCCCTCTCCTGGCGTGGGAGGGATCGAACGGCAGGGGGCGCGCTGATCAATCTCGGTTTGGCTGGCGTGCTTGACCCTGGCGTGGGATTACGGCGTTGCTCAATCTCGCTTTGGCTGGCGCGCTTGAGTAGGAGGGCTCAGGGAAGTGGGGGGGGGAGCGGCGACGAACCCGGCGCATGAGGAGGAGGGCCCAGGGAGAGGGGGGGCGCAGGGAATCACCACCCACCAAACCATCCCAACCCAACCCGAAGGCTCAGATTTACCCTCGATTTCCAGTGGGGGGGTGTCGGGAAACATCGAAAAACACGTGGAACCTTTACCCCTCCAACCCGAAATTCGGGTCTTCGGGTTGGGTTGGGGTGGTCTGGTAGGTAGTCAGGGAGAGGGGACGACAGACGACGACTAACGAATGACGGAGACGACGGCTCGAAGGGACAAGGCCCTCACACACGCCGACGGGGTCGGCGGATTTCGGCTTGTGCCCGGTTGGTGCCGCCTCGTTGCCGCCACGTTGCTGTCTCGTGCGCTGGATGTGTGTGTGTGTGTCCTAGTGTTAAATCGGGCATGTCCTTCTACAGGAAAAATATTCAACAAAAAGTCAAAAATTGTCAGGGGGCGATTTTTCGACTATTGTTTGACCATTTTGGAGCATTGTTTGCCTACTTTTTACTAGTCTTCCAAAATCCGCCTGTAGGGGGACACGCCCGACCTAATCCTAGTGCCCGGTTGGTGCCGCCTTGGTGCCGCCTCGTCGCCGTCTCGTAACACTGGGTGTGGCGGGGTTTTGGCTGGTGGCCGGTTGGTGCGGCCTCGCTGCCGCTTCGATAACCGCGTAGCCGATCGATCCGATGAGATCTGGATTCGGTTCGATATGATTGCGATGCCCCGACGATCCGAGGAGGAGCAGCAGGAGGAGGAGGAGGAGGAGGAGGAGGAGGAGGAGGAGGAGGAGGAGGAGGAGGAGGAGGAGGAGGAGGAGGAGGAGGAGGAGGTGGTGTTTATCGCGACGTCGGATGTCCAAGGGTCGCCCGTGGGGGCGCGGAGAGAGAGCTGCGCTGCGCGCGCCGCGAGGCTTCGGCCAGAGGGACGCCCTTCCCCTGGGGGGGGAGGCCGCGAGTTCTCGCGAAGAACACCGCGCACCTCGCGCACGAAGCTGCGCGGCTCGGGAGGCCTCGGCCCCGGGCCTCGGGAGTCGACCCTCTGGACGCAGGGGCGACCACAGGAGGGGGGGTGGCACAGGGGGGAACGCGTCGACCCCCAGTCGCCCACCGATCGCCGATGTGGGCCCGATGGCCCCAACCTGCCCAGGAACGTGCGGACTCACGATCGGGGGGCCCGTCGCCGATCTATCGGCGAGGTGTCGCCCATTCGAGGTCGATGTTTCCACCCCCCCTTATCGTTGCCTATCCCGACAGAACCCTATAGACTCTGTAGGACCCTACAGGAGCCTGTGCCTATCCTAGGGTGACGACAAAAATGACATACACATAAGAACTCGGAGGTCCGCGCGGATTTCTCGGATCGGCGCTGGACCCCCTCCACGGCGCGCGGAGAACGCCAGGGGCGGCGCGGGAGGCGCCGCCAGGAGGGCCCAGCGCGGATTCCAGAAATCTGTGTGGACATTCGAGTTTTTATATTTCTATCACTCTTCGTTCCCCCTCCTCCTCCTCCTCCTCCTCCTCCTCCTCCTCCTCCTACTCCTCCTCCTCCTCCTCCTCCTCCTCCTCCTCCTCCTCCTCCCCTCCTCCTCCTCCTCCTCCTCCTCCTCCTCGGGGCCTGAGGAGGTGGAGGAGGAGGAGGAGGAGGAGGAGGAGGAGGAGGAGGAGGAGGAGGAGGAGGAGGAGGAGGAGGAGGAGGAGGAGGAGGTGGAGCAGGAGGAGGAGGCCCAGCACGGGCCTGGCGAGCAGGAAGGGCGGGCAGGCGTCGGGGCTCAAGAGAGCCGAGGGTCGGTGTGAGGGGGGGTCGGGCAGGGCGCCGGATCCTGCAGGATCCTGCAGGGCCAGGGCCGCGTTGGCCAGGGCATGGGTGCAGGATGATCCTGCAGTAGGGGGCCACATGCGAACCCTACCCCTACGCCCCACGATATTTGAGGGGGAGGGTGGGGTTCACTTCGTTCGGGAGCTCCCGAGCGAAGTGAACCCCACACTCCCCCCAGAAATCGTGGGGGGTAGGGGTAGGGTTCGCATGTGGCCCCCTACTGCAGGATCTTGCGGCATCCTTCGCACCGACCCGGGTTTGGGCAGGCTTTTGCAAGGCCTGACTGGCCCGGGTCCGGGTTGACCCGGGCCAGGAGATCCCCGAGCAGGTTCGAGGCTCTGGGTTCGGGAGGGCTTTTTGCCTTGCTCGGCTTCGGGGGCCGCTTTCGCGCCCCAGGGCCGTCCGACACGGACACGGGGTGGAGAACTGCACCACGTGGCTTCGGAGGTTGATAGACCTCCTACCCTGACACGTCGATTAAGGAATTGGCCGTTTTCGGTTCGCGAGGGGGCGTCGCGGCTGTCATTCTTGCGGATCCAGCCGCTTTCGGTCCCAGGCCGTTTTCACTAAAGGGAGGTTCACTACAGGGAGGTTTGCCCACCGCCGATGCGTTTGGCTTCATCCCCCCTCCCGACAGATCTTCCGGGGCCCCAGCCAGTTCAGAGACGCCCCGGCCGCCAGAAAGCCCCAGGGGTCCTGGCCTCACCTTCAGGGGGAGCTTTTCGTCCCGTGCCCATTTTTTTCGGAGTGCCCGGGGGCCCGACAGCGGCCCCCGAAGGAGTGCCCGGGGGCCCGACAGCGGGAGGAGGAGGAGGAGGAGGAGGAGGAGGAGGAGGAGGAGGAGGAGGAGGAGGAGGAGGAGGAGGAGGAGGAGGAGGGGGAGGGGGAGGGGGCGGGGAGGGGGAGGGGGAGGAGGAGGAAGGAGGAGGAGGCGGAGGAGGAGGAGGAGGAGGAGGAGGAGGAGGAGGAGAGGAGGAGGAGGAGGAGGAGGAGGAGGAGGAGGAGGAGGAGGAGGAGGAGGAGGAGGAGGAGGAGGAGGAGGAGGACAGCGCTGGGATGGAGCAGCTCACGCGGTCGCACCTTTCTGCGGGCACGGCGAGCAGACCTTCGCAGCGCCCCGACCCTCGGCCCGCGACGCCGGAGGCGTGCCCGCGCGGGCTCGCCCGCCGCCGCCGCCGCCGGGGTCCTCTGCGATCCGATCGCTCCGACTCGGTGCCGATTCCGGCCAGCTCGATCCGATTCGAGTCCTACATTTGCCGGAGGTGGATCGACCTCCTGCCCTGACGCGTCGATGAGTGGATGGGCCGTTGTCGCTTCGCGAGAGGGCGTCGCGGCCGTCCTTCTTGCGGCTCCAGGTCCGCCGCTTTCGGCCCCAGGCCGTTTTCACTGAGGGGAGGCGCCGACTTAGCGTCGATTAGCGTCTGGTGCTCGACGAGACAGCGACAACTTCGTGCCGATCTAGCGTCGATCTGGCGCCGAGGAGCGCTTCGGCCCCAGGCCGTTTTCACTA
>CAUYUJ010019940.1:41082-56082 GCA_963575745.1 Prorocentrum cordatum | reverse complement strand
CAGCCGCCCCGCGTGATCTCGGAGAGCTCCGCTTTCGCGGGGTGAAAGAGCACTGGAATGCAGACCTATAGGTGACGGGTCCCCCGTTCCCATGGGAAAGCGCGGGTTTCCGCCGCCGAGCGAGCGGGCACCGGCCGCCTTCTGGGGAGGGCATCTCCCCCGATGCACGGGTGAGGCGGCCGTGCGCCAAACAGGGGGCCACATGCGAGCCCTACCCCCTCCCCCTCCAAAGTCGTGGGGGGTAGGGGTAGGGGTAGGGTTCGCATGTGGCCCCCTACCAAATCCAGGGATCGCTACCTCCATGCTTGCGCACCCCCGACTCGCGGGGAGGTGGGGGGAGCTCTCGGGCGCGCAGCGGGAGCCCACGGCCGCTCGGCGGCGAGCCGAGGCAGCTCTCGTCGCCTCGGACGTCCTCGTCGCTTCTCGGCGTTTTTTTGTCCATCCTCGGGGTGCTTGCCAGCAGCTGCGCCTCGCCGAGGGCGTTCTGGGCGCGCCCTGGTCGTCCCGAGCGGCCTTCGGAGACCCGAGTTTTACGAGGCAAGAGCCAGACCCGGCTGCGAGCGAGAATGGGGAGGTGAGCAGGAGCAGGCCTTCTGAGAAGTCGGCGGGGCTTCTCAGAAGCCCTCGCGCCTTCCGAGAACTTTTTTGGGTGTCTTCGGGGAAGGCATCGGACACCTCTCAGAAGGCCCAGGAGCTTCCGAGCCTTCTGAGAAGGCCCGCCCCCTCTGACTCTTCCCCCCGGGCTCGCCGCCAAGAGGGGGAGCTCGTGTGCGCAGCAGAACACCGCAGCCACAGCGAGCTGAGTTTTTACTGGAGGGTCCCTCGGGGGAGAACCCGCCGATCTCGACATGCGCGCTCTGGTTGTGGTCGATCTGGCTATTCTGGGAGTGCGCGGCATCCATTGCACAGCATGCGTGGGACCACACATAGATCGCACGACATGGATTGCCCAGCCCAAATAACACCAGATGGCGTTGCACAGCCTGGTAGACTGCACAACACATGTTGTATAACATCGATGGCCCCACATATATTCTCCTTTCTAAAAGACTAATAGATTCTACCCCCCCCGGACTTATCGGCCCCCCCGCGCGTGCTGTAAATTACATATGATTCTAACCACATGTCCATCCTAAATATGAATTCGTACCATCCCAGCCAAGCCGGGTTCCCCCCCTGCGGTTCCCTTGTAAAAAAACACTATGCGGTGAAATGTTTTGTTCTAACATATCACTTTTTCACGAATCCCTTGCAAAAAATAGGACGAAGTGCACACGCGCGCGTCGTGGCGCGCGCATGCCGAAATCCTTCAAAAACCTTCGGTTCCGGAGAGATTTCAAAATTGAATTTCCAAACCACATATAAAAACACATGGTTTCGCAACACTGATCCAAAAAAACTTACGCGCGAGCTCTTGCGAAATCTTAAGAAAACCATAGGTTTTCCAAGATTTTCAAAATGCTACCAAACGGGCTTCGCGCGCGCGCATGTCGAAATCTGTCGAACGCTCTTGCGCGTGTGCCGTCGCGAGAGTCCTCTGCAAAAAATGAGACGAAGTGCAGACGCGCGCGTCGTCGCGGGCGTATGCCGAAATCCTTCAAAAACCTTCGGTTTCGGAAGAATGTCGAAATCGTGCGCCCAAAAAACATACAAAAACACAAGGTTTCGCAACACGGGTTTTCAACAAAATTGTGCGCGCGCGCTCTTGCGTCGTCGTCGTCGTCGTCCTCCTCCCTCCTCCCTCGTCGTCGTCGTCGTCGTCGTCGCCGTCGTCGTCTTCTGTCTTTCCTCGTCGTCTTTGGCGTCGTCGTCGTTTCCGTCGTCGTTGTCGCCGTGGTCGTCCTTCCTCCCTCGTTGTCTTCGTCGGCGTCTCGTCGTTGTCCCTCCTATTTCGTCGCCGTCGTCGTCGTCGTCGTCGTCGTCGTGGTCTTCACTCCTCCCTCGTCGTTATCCTCCTCCCTCGTCGTCGTCGTCCGTCGTCGGCGTCTCGTCGTCGTCCCTCCTATTTCGTCGCCGTCGTCGTCGTCTTCGTCGTCGTTGTCGTCGTCGTCGTCTTCCCTCCTCCCTCGTCGTTGTCGTCGTCGGCGTCGCCGTCCTTCCTCCTTCTTCGTCGTTGGCGTCGTCGCCGTCTTCCCTCCTCCATCGTCGTTGTCGTCGTTGTCGCCGTCGTCGTTTTTTCTCCTCCCTCGTCGTCGTCTCCGTTGGCGACGTCGTCGTCGTCTTCGTCGTCGTCGTCGGCGTCGTTGTCGTCGTCGTCGGTGTCGTCGTCGTCGTTGTCGTCGTCGAAAACATTGGAGACGTCGTCGGTGTCGTCGCAGTCGCTGTCGGCGGCGCCGTCGTCGTCGATGTCGCTGTCGTCGTCGGCATCGGTGTCGTGGCCAAGTGCCACGCAGTACCTACCGTCACGGTCTTGTCTGAAGATGTCTTGCGACCAAGTTGCGGGTGGGAGGGTGGGATGTTTGCACGAGCAGTGGAGAGGACAGCTTCAAGACAGTCGAAGTGGATTGCACCTCGTAGATGGCACTACACAAGATGCGCACACATGGCCCGACATAAACTTCCAGCACATGGGTTGCACGATTTGTGTTTCGCGCCTGCGGCGTGCTTTACAAACGCCCACAGACACAGGATTGCACCACACACGTATGTATACACACATATATATATATATATATACATAGCACAACGTAGTTGCACCAAGTATATCGCCCAACAAATATTGCGCAGCATACATGGCACCGTACACATTGCACAATATCGTTGGCACAGCGCCGCCACAAAGATGGCACACCACATATCGCACGTACTATATTGCACCACATCTACTGTACCTTGTCGCACCACATAGGTTGCACCACGTTAGTGGCTCTGCACAAGTTGCAGCACATCGATTGCACGAATTGTGTCTCACGCCTGTGGTGCGCTTCGCCTGCAACATGGAATGCACTACAAGTACTGCACAGCTTCGTCTGCCCCACATACACTGCACAACGTACACTCATACATACATCCACATATGTATGTGTACGTGTGTAGGTATGTGCATTTAAACGTATTTGTTTGTGCAATTGCATATATTTATAATTGCATGTGTAAGTGTACATGTATATGTATGTGTGTATACATTCGTATTCACGCATTTACATGTATAGTAACGACATGTGTATATGTGTGTGTACTTGTATGTGTATAGGTATGTGTATATGTGTATTCTAATTGTATACCCAATGCTGTTTATGTGTTTGTTTATACATAGTTGTATATATACATGCATATGTATACGTATACGGATATACAGATGCATATCTACATGTATATGTATGTGGACACATATAAGTACGTGTAGTTGTGTATGTACATGTTTATGCACATGTATAGAGCAACCAATATATAGCATAGATAACGAGAGATTTATAGAGAGACAGAGAGAGAAATAGCGAGAGAGAGAGAGAGAGAGAAAAACAGAGAAAGGGAGAGCGAGAGAGGAAGATAGCTCTACTAGTACAAGGAGTAGCCATATACATAGACAACTGATCCGGCTACACCTTCGTCCCACTGGGGGCCGCTGAGCCCCGAGCGCGCCTGGAGGGCCCAAGACGGCTCCTGATGGCTTCCAGAGGGCCCCAAGGTGGGCCAAGGGGGCTACAAGACGTCCGCGATGGCCCCACGGCAGTCCCAAAGGCTCCTTTTCGTCCCCAAACACCCCAAGAGGCCAAACTCGCCACACTCCCTGTCGTAAAACGTACGTTTTCAGCATCAACAACTTCTCGCCTTCCCGACGCTCCAAGACGGCTCAAGACGCCCCCCAGATCGCCCCAAGACGGCCCAAGACGCATTCAACAGGCCTCCAAACGGCCCCCAAGAGGCACCAAGGACCCTCACAGAGGCCCCCAAAAGGCCCCAGCTCCCCAAGAGGCCCCCCCAAAGCCCCAAGAGACGCTAAAACAGCGTCAAGATGGTTCAAAACTGCTTCCGCAAAGCACCTTGCAAGCCTCTTGGACCCCCTGGTTTAGTACGGTGACGGTCATATATGTGTAATTATATATGAGAGAGCGTGATCCACCGCCGCTTTACTGTGGAAAATTGCCAACCTTTTCCTCCAGAACCGGGGGGTCTCCCCCCCCACCCTCCAGAAAAAATCCCCCCCCCCCCCCCCCCCCCCACCCCCCCCCTGCCCCCCCCCCCCCCCCCCCCCCCCTCCCCCCCCCCTCCCCCCTCCCCTTCTAACACCGGTTCCCTCCCCACCCCTCCCCCCCCTCGAAAACCGGGGGGGGTCACTACCGGTTCGAACCCCTCCCCCCCCTCCCCCTACCGGATCGGAAAACCGGGGGGGGGGTCATAACGGTTTCCCCCACCCCCCCCTCGAAAACCGGAGGGGGGTCACTACCGGTTCGACCCCCCTCCCCACGCACCGCCAGCAAACGACTCCCGGTCCCTACCACCGCTCGCATCACATCCCCCACTGTTGTTCCCAGCACCACTGTCCTCACCACCACTGTCCCCACTGGTTCCACCACCGTCCCTATTGTCCCCACCAGTGCCCCCACCACTGCCGCACTTCCCCACTGTTCCCACAACTGTTCCCACCACGGTTCCACTCTCCCCACTGTCTCCACGGACCCAACCACTGCCTATCCCCACTGTCCCCACTGTCCCACTGACTCCTCCGCTGTCCCACTGAGCTGTCCCACTGTTTCCACCACTGTGCCCACTGTCCCCACCACTGTCCCCACTGTACCTCTGTCCCATTGTCCCACCGCCGTCCTCGCCACCGCCTTTACCAGTGTCCCACCACCATTGTACCCTCCACTGTCCCAGTGTTTCCACCTCATTCCCACTGTCCCCACACCACTGTCCCCACCACCACCGTTCCCACCACTGTCCACTGTCCCCCCTGTTCCCACCATTGTCCCCACCACTGTCCCCACCACTACCGTCCCCACCACTGTCCCACTGTCCCCCCACTGTCCCCACCACTGTCCCGCTGTCCCCTCACCACTGTCCCCACCAACACCGTCCCCACCACTGTCCGCACCCCCACTCGGTTTTCGAGGGGGGGGGGGTTCGAACCGGTAGTGACCCACCCCCCCTTTTCATGATGAGCTGGGGGGGGGGGGGGAGGGGTTCGAAACTGGTAGTGACCCCCCCCGTTTTTCGGGTGGGGGGGGGGGGGGGAGGGGTTCGAACCGGTAGTGACCCCCCCCGGTTTTCCGCCAGCAGCGGTAGAACACGCTCTTTCTTATATCTGTATAACATCTGTTGCATTACGTAGGTTGCGCTACCTGTATTGTTGAGTATAGTTAGTACCAAATCTATTGCATAACATACAGCGCACAACATACGCGACTACAAGCCATCTGTCTGGGGTCCACGCAGGCTAACATCTGTTTATTCGTGATTTCTTCTTCTATGGGAGGAGCTGCGCGGTCGGAAGCGCCGACGCCGCCGCCGTAGAACGCGCGCGGCGCGGGTCCTTGCAGCGAGTGCTGGTGGTCCTGGTTGCGCACGAGCGGCGCGGCGGGCGCGCGCGCGCGGGCCCGCGGCGCCGCTGGTAGGAGGCGAGATTCTGAGAGCCGTAGGATCCTGGGCCTCCCAGGTGGGGTCCGAGTAGATGGGGTCGGAGGATCGCGCCGCAAGGCCGATGCATCGGCGGTGCGGTGCGACTCGGGACCCGATTTCTCTACGTCGATATCGCCGACTCGTCGCCTACGTCGGCGATGCGGTGCCGATGCCGATGCATCGCCGACGCATCGGCGATGCGGCGCGATCCTCCGACTTCCTTGATTTTGACTCCACTTGAGAGGCCTCTGGGATCGAGAAGAAGAAACGACGGCGCAAACCATACCCCCTCGCGTCGTTAACAAAAACGCGACGGGAGGTCTTTGGCAGTTTTCGGCCTTTGGGGGGCCCTCATCCGTCACCCGGACCGCGTAAAAACGAGTCAGGACGGAGAACCGTTCCTGGGGAATGGGTCGAGACCTCCGTGGGTCCGCGTTGTGACACAAATTGTGATGTCCGCAGGGGTCCGGGGACGGCTCAAACACGCAACAGTTTGCAGGTCCGCGCGAATTTCCTTTGGATCGGCGCGCTGGACCCCCCCGGCGGCGCCACCCGGCGCCGCCCCTGGCGTGCTCCGCTCGCCGAGGGCGGGGGCCCGGTGCCGAGCGCGGAGCTCAGCAGAGGGGAGGTCTGTGCCGTTTCTCCTCTTCTCTCGGTAGGAGCGAGTCTGGTGGACCCCTCCCTTCGATGCTCGTTTCGGGGACCTTCCTGGAGCCCACCTAACGGATCTGTTCGACCCCAGTTCGACTCAAGTTCGACTCAAGTTCGACTCAAGTTCGACTCAAGTTCGACTCAGGTTCGACTCAGGGTCGACTCAGGGTCGACCCAAATCGACTGACGTTCGACGCAGCTTCGACGCACGCGTGAGGCGAGTGGCTCCAGGAGGGTCCCCAGAACGAGCATCCAACCTCCCCTTTTCCCAGGCCTCCCGCCGCGAAGGAGGATCGGAGGCCCCGAAGCGGTGTGGTCACCACGCCGCGTGGTGAGTCAGCGAGGGTTCGGGGTCATCGCACGGCCTCGGGGCTCGCGTCGCTCTCCGGGGATGTCTCGGGCGACGGGTGCCTCCAGGGTCCCAGCACCGTGTGGTGACGGACCGTGCGGTGAGGTCCTTCGGAATTTCGAGGTCACCACGCGGTCTGTCACCTTTTGTGGGTCCCCCAGGAGAAGGGTAAACACGTGTCCTGGCGGAGGGGGCGTCCTGGGTTTCAATCGGGCGTGCCCCTCTACAGGAGGAACATTCAAAAGTAGTCCAAACATACTCAGGGGAGTATTTTCTGAGAATTTTTGTGTTTGGAATGCAGTTTTTGAATCTGATTGAAACAATTGTCAATTTCTTCCGGCAGAATTTGCCTGCAGGGGGACATGCCCGACCCTATCCTGGGTAGCCTCGCCGCCCTCGGGCTCCTGGGGCCCTCGCTGGGCCCCGGGGCCGGGTGGCGCCCCCGTTCCGCAGGGAGGCCCCTCCATCAGAGCGTGAATTACCTACCCCGCTTTCGCTTCCAGGCAAAACCAAGCCATACCACGCGCCTCCTCGTCAAGCGGCATGACCAGTACAGGCTGCAATCTGGCATCGCTTGGTATCTCCTGGAAGCGAGGGTGGTCAAAAGCGAGATAGGTTTGTTTTCCCCCTACTCCAGCAGGAAGAGCTCGCGCGAGGTGCAGGCCGACAAAATCCCCCATCTGCGCGGGACGCGGGCACAGACCCAGCCTCCGGTGGCGAAGTCTGAACCCTACCCTTGCCGACGGCCGATCCGGGCGACGACTCGCCTGGCGGCGGGGGTGGGGCTCGGTCGTCGCCGTCGTTTCTCGCACGAGCTCTCGTCCAGCTCGAAGCCTTCCACGAACTAGGATGCGGCTCTTGGGTTAGGATATTCCAACCTGCTTTAGCTTTGACCAGCAGAAAACATTCGACCACCAAAAAAGTTGCCAGCCCTGGGAGACACTCGTCCAACGCTGTTTCGATTTTGTTTCGACGCTCTTTGGACACTTTTCCGGGTGCTCTAAATTATTTCTGGGATGTGGTTCTTAACTACGATGGGAGCAGCACAACTCTTTGGAGGTTGAGCTCATCATCGGTGCTGGCACACCCGTGGTCGGAATCCAGCCTGATCCGGCATACTCCCGCTCAGTCTGGCGGAGTGTTGGGCTCAGTCTGGGCCAGTCCTGTTCAATGACCTTTGAGAATCGGGCCTCTCGTAGCCCCTGGTCGTTCTCTCGCAGACCTCCCAGGAGCTGCGCCCTTACATCCCGAAGCCCCTCGGCCCTCGAAAGCCTCCCGAGAACCGCCCACAAGGCCCGTACCACCCGCAGGAGCAACGTCAGAGGGGGATCGGTTCGCGGGGGATGCATCGACCCCCAATCGCCAGTTGATCACAGGTGGGGGCCTGGCAGTCCACCCCGCAAAGAGACGTGCGGTTTCGCTATCGGAGGGCTCTCGCCTCGCCGATCTATTGGCGATGTCTCGCCGATTGCAGGTCGATGCCCCCCCCCTCCGCGAGCTGCTTCCCCCCCCCAACGTTCCCCCTCACGCCCCCCTGCCCCGCCCCGCTGTCCGGCCCTCCTCCGCAGCCGCGACCCGCTGGGTCGGGGCCATTGTGGCGCGAGACGCCGGACGGGCGCGTGGAGTGTGCAGCTCGCGTCGTTGGCCAGAAGATGCTCGCCGCCGCCGCCGTCGCCGCCGCCGCCGTCGTCGCCGTCGTCGTCGTCTTCGTAGTCGTCTCCGTCGTCGCCTTGGTCGTCGTCGTCGTCGTCGAGGTCGTCGTCGTCGTCGCCGTCGCCGTCGTCGTCGTCGTCGTCGTCGTCGTCGTCGTCGTCGTTGTCGTTGTCGTCAGCGTCGTCGTCGTTGTCGTCGTCGGCGTCGTCGTCGTTGTCGTTGTCGTCAGCGTCGTCGTAGTTGTCGTTGTCGTCGTCGTCGTCGTCGTCGTCGTCGTTGTCGTTGTTGTTGTTGTTGTTGTTGTTGTTGTTGTTGTTGTTGTTGTTGTTGTTGTTGATGTTGTTGATGTTGTTGTTGTTGTTGTTGTTGTTGTTGTTGTTGTTGTTGTTGTTGTTGTCGTTGTGGTGGTTATCATAGTTGTCGCCGCCGCGACTGTTGTCGTGGTGGTGGTCGTCGTTGTCGTCGCCGTAGTTGTCGTACTCGTCGACGTCGCCGCCGTTGTTTTTGTCGTTGTCGTAGTTGTCGTTGTAGTTTTCGTTGTCGCCGTCTTTGTCTTCGTCTTAGATGGTGTTCTCGTCGTCTTAGATGGTGTCCTCGTCGACGTCGCTGCCGTCGCCGTCGTTCTGCTCTCTACTTCTCCTCTTCCTCCTCCCTTTCTCGCATCCCTCATGCCTCCCCTGTCCCTCCTCCTGCCTCCTCCTCTCTCCTGCTGCTGCCCTCCTACTGCTGCTGGTGCTCCTCCTCTCTCCCGGCATCGCTCGGACGTGTGCATGTTTTCTCGGCGAGAACCATCGAGGAGCATCCTTGATCATTTGGCGAAAAAGCCACGCACGAAACCGAAAAATGCACAGGGAACGGACGTCCGAGCGATGGCCAGCTCTCCCCCTCTGCTCTCCTGATTCTGCTCTTCCTCCATCCCTATGCCTGACTCCTCGCCGTCGCATCACCACACCAGGCGTGTCAGTAGGGCGGGCCATCCGTTTTTCTCCAGATGCTCTTGCCATTCTTGATGGTGCATATTCAGAGTCGTCAACAGTGAAGCGACTGTAGGGCGAGTCGTTTTCAACAGGTGGCTCACCTCAGCGCCGTGTGCATTCGTTTGAAGATTCTCCAACACCTACGCGGCCGGACTGCGGGCAGTGTCAAATTGTGGTTCTCGATTTTGTGATTCCACCAGGTGGAAGGGTGGAAGAGGATACCGGAAACAGATCAGGACCACCATCAGGAGCAGTTCCCTATCTGCGCTGGTTCAACGCACCGTGTGAGCTAGCGCGAACTGTTAACTCCACCAATTTTATCCTTCGTGGAATTACGGTGCTTTCGCTACACATCGTCATCATCACCTTCATCATTCATCATCATCATCATCATCATCATCATCATCATCATCATCATCATCATCATCATCATCATCATCATCATTATCATCGTCATCATCATCATCAGCATCATCATCATCAACATTATCAGCAACGTTATCATCATCAGCAGTCGCATCAGCATCAACATCAGCATCATCATCATCATCATCATCATCATCATCATCATCATCATCATCATCATCATCATCATCATCATCATCATCATCATCATCATCATCATCATCATCATCATAGTGTGTCTTGGAAACACCCCTGGTGTTTTTCTTAGTTTCCAGCGTTTATTCAAACACACGTTTTTCAATAGTTTTTGGCTCCCGTTTTTTGTCGTTTTCAGGTCTCCGCGTCGTTGCGTTTTTGGATCGTTTCCGACGTCAATCCAAGGGATAGTTTTGCACAGTTTCCAGCTCCGTTTTTTCATCGTTTCCGCGTCTGCCTCGCAAACGTGCTGTGCTGCATCCAGTATTGACGGGCAGCGCGCGACAAGAGCTTGACACGCGCTCTCCAAAGGGCTCCTCTGAGCTCTTGTTGTGCGTTGCCTGTCGACCGCTGCCCGATCCCGTGCGCGTCCGAGCCGGAGCCATCGTCGGTGTCATAACAGCGGCCCGACGGCGGCGTCGGCGTCGTAACAGCGGCCCTGGCGGCGGCGGCGACGTCCTCTAAAACGACGCGAAGATCGGGACAAAATCGGATCAAGATAACTCGAAATCTTTGAGAATCGGCGGGTTTGGAGGATGTATTGGGCGCCGCGGCCGCTCCAGAGCGTTCCGGAACGCTCTGAGAGCGCTCCGGAACGCTCTGGAGCGATGTATCCCGATCCTAGCCCTGTTTTATTAGCGGCGGCGGCGACATCCTCAACGTTTCCGCTTCCCCTGGGCCAAGGGCCGAAGTTGCCTCGTTGAGACCGTTTCCAGTACGTTTCCAATGCGTTTTCAGCGCGTTTCCAACCCCCCATTCCAGTGGGTCGAACAGCGACTGGCAGGTAGCGCACGATAAGAGCTCGACACTCTCTCCAAACAGCTTCTCCGTTGCACCTCCTGCCCGCTGCAGCCGCCACCTTCCTCCTATGCTGTCTGGTGCTGCTACTGCCTGTTGCTACTGCCTGCTGCTACTGCTTGCTGCTGCTGATGCCCGCTGCGCCGCCCGCCCCGTATTCATTTTTTGGCACTCGTGTTTTGTGCTGCTTGTTCACCAACAAGTTTTCAAATAGTTTCCAGGGGGCCGTTTCCTCCCAGTTTCCAGCTTGCGCCGGCTCGTTTTAAAATAATTTCCATTTGATCGCGCGGAAACGTTTTTTAAAAGTTTGCTGGGCCCGTTTTTTTAATCGTCTCCAGGTGCACGTTGTTGGCTCACAAGACACCAAAGCTGGAAATTATAAAGAAACGCCCAGGGCGTTTCCAAGACACACTAAGACAATCATCATCATCATCATCATCATCATCATCATCATCATCATCATCATCATCATCAGCATCATCATCATCATCACCAGCATCCTCCTCCTCATCATAAATGCACTTATTTCCATTATCAGCATCATTACCACGACCACCATCACCATCATCATCATCATCCTCATCATCAGCATTATCATCATATTCATCATCAACAGCATCATCATCACCAGCATCATCCTCATCATTATGACTGCACTTATTTCAATTATCAGCATCGTTACCACCACCATCATCATCATCATCATCATCATCATCATCATCATCATCATCCATCATCATCATCATCATCACCATCATGACCATCATCATCATCATCAGCATCATCATCATCATCATCATCATCATCATCATTCTGATCATCATCATAATCGTAAACATCATCATCATCAGCAGCATCATCATCATCATCATTTCTCACGCCGGAGACGGCAGCATGGGCAGACAGAGTTTAGACAGAGCTCAGGCCTTGTCCTTGAGTCAAGTCCTGGCAAGCGTCCAAGTCTTCGGGGGTTATGCATGAGTGGAAAGGCAAGCCTGGCGCAATACATCGACAGACCCGCCGCCTGACCCTCTCCACCTGGGAGTCTTGGCGTGGGAGGTGTATACTTCATGCGTGCTGATACGCACAAAGATACAAAAAAGGTTTTGGATACTGTCTGACTCGAGGAGGTTGGCTCCCAGCAAGATCTCTTTGGGGCCGTGGAGGCCTGGCCAAGTATCGTCTAGTTCCTCACCTTCTCAACGATGATCATATTGGCAGCGACACCAGGAGGGAGGAGCCGCATGAGGCTCGGGGTGTGGACGGTTTGGGCTCCGTTGACTTTTGGCGGATACCGCCATATTGACAGCGGGAGCTCAAAGTGATTCTTAACCTGGTCAAGCTGGACTTGACTTGGCCGTCGGCCTCGTTGGCCACCATGTGGCAGCAGGGTGCTGGGCATGTTGCCCAAGGTATGCAAGACATAGAGCGCGGCCAACAGTCCTATCACAGCTGAATCGTCTGAAGGAGTACTTGCTTCCTAGGACACGGCTATCATATGAAGCAGACCGTTCAGAATTGGTTTGAGCAGAAGCTTGATGGATGACGTCACTGCGGGTAACCCTAGGACTCACAGCTGCACGGCGCTCCTGAATCTCGCATGCTCTACGATTCTCTGTCGTTCTGACTGCTGGACGTGCCGGCGCAGAGGCAACTGCCCACGGGTGGTTGTATTGCTTGAGGCGCCCCTCTTCGTCCCTCCCCGCGTCCTCACCGATGGCTTCGTCGGCAGCGACCCCTTCTGGTCTGGCCGCTCCATCGTGGCTGGGTCGTCGCACGGAGTGCCTTTCGGAAAGGTATGCTTTCATTCCATCCTAGAGGTGGCTCACAGGACATCTCCACTGGCCTCATTGTGGACGCTCCTGCATGGTAAAAATTGCCGGCCGCTCAGAGGGTACACGCCATGCCGTTGTCTCGGACATGTCGCTTCTGGCCGTTGTTCGTTTTTGAGGGTTTGAGGCGAAACGGTTTCCGACTAGTTCAGGGTCTTGGCCACGCTCCTCGAGCTAAGCGGAGAGGTAATCCATATTTTCAGAGCTGGAGGAATCCTTGCTGTCTGCCCTCACATCGACGTCGACCTTGGGATTGACGCGGCAGCTTGCAGGCTTCGTTCTCGTAAATAGTCCAGGCACAGCATGTCCAAGGCGTCCAGTGCGTTCCCGCGCGTAGTCGAGGTGCGACTGTTTTACAGGCTGTGTCAGGAGACGACAATGTAAGATACACAACCGACCTCCACATTCCCCAGCAAGAACTTCGGGCTTCTGAGAAGAAGAGAGAGGCAGATTTGCGTGGCCTTGGGGGGCAGTGGCCTTGGGGGACAGCGTCAGCAGGGCGCGGGTCTGCGGTTGGCGTTGCTTGCCCGGGGTGCCATTCGGCTCCTGGAACACTTGCGCGCAGGATTAGGCAGTGGCGGTTTCACGTTTGGACATCCAGATTTCCCCCGCACCGATGAGCACTAGTGCCGCAATCCTTGGCGCTGTGTGAATCGGATCCGCCCGTGTGGCTGAGAGATCCCGATAGCCTTCCCGACCCACCCCTCCGTGCGCCCATAATAATGGCACCCAGCGTTTGTCGGGCTTCCGCTTGCTGCGTGGGCAACTGCCTCTGCTACTCTTTGGCGACGGCTCGGAAGGCAGGTTCAGCTTTGATCTTCGTCGACGACGACGATGCGGGTCTGTTTTCGCTTTGATGAGTGTCTTCGGAAGGCCTCTGGGGGCCGGTTCGCGTGGTCTCCTCTCCGCGCGATTGACTGTGCCGCGCGCGGAGGTAGTTGCGATCGCCCTGGCCCTGGAGGGAGCCACAGATCCGACGGTCACTGGCCGCCGACCCATCCTAGACGGATGGAGAGCGGCCCGTGCCCATGGGAGGCCTGGGCCCAATGGGGATACGTGGCGCAGGGTCTCTCGGGCACTGCGTAGGCGAGGCGAGAGAGGGGCCAGATCTCGTGGACGGCCGCCCATGCAGAGGACGCGGAACAGGTGCTGTCATCGTGGCAGGGCTTCTTCACCTCAGGCAGTCTGTGCGCCGACCAGTGGGCGGTCGATGCTGCCGAGAAGTCTTGGGCGGATTTTACGGGGAACCCTAACCCCAGGACAGAAGAATACGACGGCATTGCCCTCCTTGTCCGCCAGTGCGCCAGACGCACCCTCTCGTGTTCTGTGCAGGTAGACCCCGTTCAAACCACCCTCGACGGTGAAATGGGGTCTGGTCCCCAGTGTAAGCGTACCCGTGCTCTAGCAGCCCAGAGAGGTGGCGTTGCAAGGTCTGTCGCCAAGATATCCCCGCGTCTCCGCTTCAGAAGTGCCGTGCGCTTCAGTGTCGCCGCCCGGCCCCTGAGGACCCCTTTGCAGGCGCTCGCTTCAGGGGTCTCGGGGACGGAAAAGAGGGGGGTGCTGACTAGGGGGGGTGGATGTCATGGCGGGGGCCATGATATTTCCCCTGATTTCATGGCGCTTCTTCTTATTTGATTACGTCCCTGGCCCCCCCGCTGGGCCGCGCACATGCCGCCGGTCATGATTTGCACCCCCCCCCCTTGGACGCCCCCCTCTTGGCCGCTCCCGAGGGTCTGCAGAGGCAGTCTACGTCGGCGCCACCAGTGCCAACGAGAGCCAGTGCTCGTTGTGCTTCTCTGGAGCCTGCGGCGCCACTGCCGCGGTCGACGGCGGGTGGCTCGCCAACAGGGCGCCGCCCTCCGTCCAGGCATGGCTCGGAGGAGCTTGCCCGCCCGCACAGAGGCCGGCTCCCCTCTCGCGCTGGGGGTGCTTCCACGAGCCGTCGCGCAGGCTAGAAGCCTGCGAGTGGCGGGGGCCGCCCGCGCGCAAAACAGGCCTCGGGTGCCAGTGAGGAAGAGGAGGAGGAGGAGGAGGAGGAGAAGGAGGAGGAGGAGGAGGAGGAGGAGGAATAAGCAGAAGAAGAAGACGAGGAATAATAAGAAGACGAATCCGAAACATAATATGAATGATACTAACAATAATACGCATACTAAGACTAATACGAAGAAGACTAATAATTCGAATCATACTAATAGGAATCAGACGAACAATACTACTAAGATGAAGAAGGCTAAGACGAATACGATGATTACGAATAATACGGATAATACGACGACGGCTACGAATAATAATAAGAATACGAATACTAGTAATGACAATAATCATCATCATACAACTAAATATAATAATACTACTGTTCACATTCGTATTACCAATACTACTTATAGTAATAATACTACAACGAATAAGAATTCTCCTAATATGCGTAAGAATAAGGAGGAGAGGAGGAGGACGAGGAGACGGCGGAGGAGGAGGAGGAGGACCAGGAGACGGAGGAGAAGGAGGAGAAGGAGGATGATGAGGAGGAGGAGGAGAAGGAGGAGGAGCAGGAGGAGGAGGAGGAGAAGGAGGAGGATGCATA
>CAUYUJ010019940.1:0-40982 GCA_963575745.1 Prorocentrum cordatum | reverse complement strand
AGAAGGAAGAAACATAAGCAGAAGCAGAAGCATAATCAGAAGCAGACGCAGAACCAGAAGCAGATGCAGACACAGAAGAAGAAACCATAGTAATAATAATCGTACGAATAATATTCATAAGCATAATCATAACACTAAGAAGAAACATACTAATAATAATAATCATCATACTAAGAGGAATAAGAAACAGACGAATACGAAGACGAATCATAATAATACTACCAAGAATACTTATAAGACGAATATGCAGAATAACAATACGAATAATAATAATAAGAATAATAATAACAACCATACTAATACTACTATGAAGAAGAAGAATCAGAGGAGGAGGATTAGGACGATAAGGAGACGGAGGAGGAGGAGGAGGAGGAGGAGGAGGAGGTGATGATGAGATGAGATGAGATGAGACAGCGGCCTAAAGCCAGGTTCGCAGTCTTAGCCGACGGATTCGCCGTCGGAGTCAGACGAGGCCTCCCCCTCCGAGTCATCTGCACAGAGGGTCCTGCCGCGGGCTTCCACCGCAGCCAAATCAGCCTCGCCTATGCCAAAGGCTCCTAGCACGCAGGACCGAGGATCGCTGGGGCAAGGGACCCCCGACACCGACCCCAGGGACCCACCAGGCTGTGGTCCCCCTTGGCCCTGCGGGCTAGGACTGAACAGGGAGCGCATCCTCAAACGGATCTCCGCAGGGACTCCTTCTGGCGCTTCCAGCACCAGATCCTTGAGCCCCTGCTTGTAAGACGGATACTGCCTGGCCCTGATCCGACGCAGCTGGTCCACCAGGCCGGAACCAGCATGCTCACGGTAGCAGGGTTGGAGAAGGGCCCTCGTGGGCCGAAAGCCCGAGAAGTAGGCCCCACAGGCGCAACAAAACGACACGGCACGATTATCGTCACGCCCGCTCCTCGCCACCACCCTAGCATGCAACAGAGGGTGGCCATTAAAGTTATAGCCCGCGTCACGGAACTCCTCCCACCCCTCGGCGGGAGGCTGAGTTGGCGCATCAAACGATTGAGGCACACTCTCAGGCGCCGGATCTGGAGCCTCCTCGGCTGCAGCACGCGCCCCAAGGTATGCCTCGAGCAAATCGTCGTGATCCTTCCCGGCCAGCCCATCCCCCAACAACGCGTGAACCTCCCCGGACCACTGAGCAGGCTCGCGTGCTAAATCTAAAAGCCCGCGCCACAGGTGGTAGTGTCTTTCCTCTACCCCGTGGCTGCTCGCTCCTCGCTTCGCGAACTCGTCTGCGGCATCGTTGCCGCGCTTCTCCCATAACGTAGTCCTGCCACTGTACACGTCGGTCATGCTGCAGTGAGCCTTCGTCTTGTGAGCCTCGAAGTCCCTGGGGCCGAACGAAGCCCAGAAAGGGGCCCACATGTGGGCCCTCGGGTTCCCGCACCCCGAACCAGAGCCAGGCCCCTTCCGCAGCGTCGAGACCGTGCCTTTACAATCTCCGTAAATCTGGAACGGAGGTATCGCTACCTGCGTGAGGATGCTCACTGCGAAATCCTCCGCATCCCTCGCCGTTTGACGGGGGGCGAGGTCAAGAGGGAGAGGGCCATAGGCCGCAGCCAACACTCGGCCATGGTCATCGCACATGACCACCGACCAGCCTGCGCGGGCTAAACCTGGCGCTCGGGTCCACATCGCCGAGCCATCGGTGAATAACAGCCCCGATAGGTAGCCGCTGCTGGGCCTCTTAAACCAAAAGATAGTCTGAGCCGGCACGGGGAACGTGAATAGCGGCCCTGGGTCAGGGAAAATGCCCCTGGCGAAAAGCTCCCCGGCTTCAAAACTCCAGGACTTCACCGCGCGGGCTCTCCGAAGGTGGTCAACTGTGACTCTGTCTCTCCTGAGCGCCGCGTGTGCATCACAAGCATAACACCGATGCCAGATCGACCCATCGGGGTCGCCACATAGAGCGCAGGCTCCCGAGGCAGCCAAACCGTGCTTGTGCAGCCGAGCTTGGGACCACCAAACTCCGGAGAAAACTGCGCGCAAGGCACGGTGGTGGAGGAGGAGGAGGAGGAGGAGGAGGAGGAGGAGGAGGAGGAGTTTGACGAGGAGGAGGAGGAGGAGGAGGAGGAGGAGGAGGAGGAGGAGAGGAGGAGGAGGAGGAAAATAGGAGGAGGAGGAATAGTGGGATGAGGAGGAGGAGGAGGAGGAGAGGAGGAGGAGGAGGAGGAAGAGTGGAAGGAGGAGGAGGGGCGGCAGCGGTCGAGCCGCCGTCGTCTGTCGTGGGCGGGCGGGTGGAGGTGGGCGAGGAGGTTGGGCGAGGTAGGGGAGCGAAGGCGGGGGGTGGCGCGCGGGGTGCAGCGCCCTCTCCCGCGCACGCCGCCCCTCCCCCCACCGCCGTGCTCGGTGGATTCCAGGTGGGCGCGCGCGTGCCGCCTTCCGATCTTGATGGCTACTGTGTGGACGCGGCATCGTGGCATTCACCTGTATTCTGGATATCCCTGCCAACTCCCTGGCTCCCTCGCTTTCTGTCTTCCTCCTCCTACCCCTCCTCCCTCTCTCCCTCCCTCCCCCTCTCCTTATTTCCCCTCCCTCCCTCTCTTCCTTTCTCCCTCCTCCTCCTCCCTCCCTGCCTCTTTGCCTCCCCTCTCTCCCTCCCTCCCTTCTTTCCGCCCTCGCCGCCGAGACCGTGGGTGGAGCGGGCCAGCGGTCTGCTTCTGCTTGCTTCCGCCTCCTTTTCCTCATGCTCCCATTCCTCCCCCTTCTCCTCCTCCTCCTCCTCCTCCTCCTCCTCCTCCCATTCCTCCTCCTCCTCCTCCTCCCATTCTTCCTCCTCCTCCCATTCCTCCTCCTCCTCGTTTTCGGGCAAAGCGGGTGTTTGCAGAGCAACTGTTGTTGTAGTGTTATCGGTCCTACTATCCCGCCCTTCTCCTTGTCCTCCCCTGCTGTCCTTGCCTCCTCCTCCCCCTGTCAATGCGAGTCTACCTCCCCCTCTCCTTCTCCTGCCGTCCTTTCCTTGCCTCCTCCTTTTACCTCGCATCCCCCCTCCCGTACTCCCCCTCTCCTTCCTCACTCCTCCTCCCTCCTGCTCCGCCGCCCCTCCCTCTTCCTCCGTCGCTTTCTCGCTCCTTCTCCTCCCTGCCCCCCCTGCTCCCTCCTCCCATCCCTCCCTCGCCGCCGCCAGGGCCGATTCTGCCCCGCAGTTTGTTTTTACTTGCTCGAGCAGCCCTCGGCCCCTGCGGCGCCCTGACCGCGCCAAGGCACACCGCCCCGGCATGACAGGCGCCCCGGGCGCGGCCCCGCGCGGGGGGGAGGAGGGGGGGGGGCAGGAGCGCGGAGGAAGTAACGGGGAGGAGGAAGGGGAGCGGCAGGAGGAGGAGGAGGAGAAGGAGGAGGAGGGGGAGGGGGAGGAGGAGGAGGAGGAGGAGGAGGAGGAGGAGGAGGAGGTGGTGGAGGAGGAGGAGGGAGGAGGAACGGAGGAGGGGTAGTAGAAGGAGGAGGAGAGGAGGAGGAGGCGGAGGAGGAGGAGGAGGAGGAGGAGGAGGGAGGAGGAGGGGGAGGATAATGTGAAAGAGGAGGTTGAGTTGCAGGAAGAGGATGGACTATGAGGAGCGTGGAGTTTGATGCTGAGGATGAGCGCGGAGGAGAGGAGAACAGAGGAGGAACGCGGATGAGGAATCGCAGGATGAGGATAATGATGGGGCGAGGATCGCATCAAGTCGCATATCTTCCGTGGGAGGACGCCGATGCTAGGAGAAGCACCCCATGGGGGACTAGCACGGCGCAGGATGTGTCCCCCCTGGAGGTCCAGGGGGGGGGGGCACAAGGGGGAGGAACACGGGGTAGGTGAGAGGGCACTGCCCTGCCAGTCAGGCCCCCACCACCTACAACAATGCGTCGCGACTAGACTGCCATCGACACTGCGTTGCAGGGAAGCACTTCTCGCTCCCACCCGTCTGGTGTGATCAACCATTCAGACATGTTACCCGCGTTCTGGCGGTCAACTTGGAAGTATACGCTGCTGTAAAGCTGTCCTGGCGTCAGCGTCTAGCACATTTCATAACGTCATACCATACCGCCTGAAACCTTGGAATTAGTTCTCAACGGGAATGTCGTGCACAACGTCAACCCAGTCGGGCGTCCCAATTGCCTGTGACGTGTTTGCTTTTTCTGCCATTTCCACCGCAGTCTGGTGCGCCCCCTGGTACACTCACTCAGCGTGCCCTCGCCTAGATGCAGTCCCGTTGGGCGACCTTGGAGGGAAAACAATCATGCCTTTCGATTGCACGACCCGGGAGCGAGGATGATTTTTACGATGATGCTGCTGCTGATGCTGAATTTGATGCTGATGATGACGATGACAATGACGATTGCAATGACGATGACGACGACGAAGACGATGACGATTACGATGAACGGTGATGTTGATGGTGATGAACGATGGTGGTGGTGATGGTGATGCTGATGATGATTGTGGTAGTGGTGGTGAGGCTGCTGCTGTTGATGATGATGATGGTGATGATGATCATGCTGATCATGATGCTTGCGATGCTTATGCTGCTGTTAATGTTGATGATGGTGGTCATGCTGCTGCCTCTGTTATGATGATGATCGTGATGATTAAGATGCTGATGATTGTGATGATGATGCTGATGATGTCGACTATGATGAATACGATGACGAGACGGATCATGATGCCGATATTGATGATGATGATGATGTTGATGTTAAGATGATGTGGATGATGCTGATGATCTGATAATGGTGATGACGATGATACATGTGATGATGAGGATTTTGACAATGATGATGCTGAGGATGATGGTGGTGGTGATGATGCTGAAACTGATACTGATGCTGATGCTGCTGCTGATGCTGCTGATGATGCTGATGATGATGATGGTGATGATGACGATGGTGATGGTGGCGGTGATAATACGGATGACGTTGATGATGACGATTCTGCTGATGACGATTACGATGCTGATGCGGATGCTGATCCTGAGGATGATGCTGCTGATGATGATGCTGATCATGATGCTGATCGTGGTGGTGGTGGTGATTCTGATGACCATGCTGATGATGTTGATGATGCGGCTGCTGTTGTTGTTGATGCTGGCTGTTGATGATGATGGTGATGATGATGGTGATGGGGGTGTTGATGATGCTGATGATAACGATGATGATGCTGATGCTGATGGTGATGCTGATGATGCTGATGATGGTGGTGGTTGTGATGGTGGTGATGGTGGTGGTGATGAAGGTTATGATGATGATGAATATGCTGATGGTGGTGATGATGATGACGACGACGATGATGATGATGATGGCGACGACAATCACGATGATGATGCTGATGATGATGATGCTGTTGCTAATGATGATGATGATGATGATGATGACGACGACGATTGCGATGATGATGACGACGATGCTGTTGTTGATAATGATTATGATGCTGATGCTGATGCTTGGATGATGATGAGGATGCTGATGGTGAATGCGATGCTGATAATAATGATGATGGTGATGATGATAATGATGATGATGATGGTGGTGATGGTGCTGATGATGATCATGCCGATGGTGCGACTGTTGTGTTTGTTGACGATGCTGCAGTTGATGATGTTGATACTGCTGATGATTATGCTGCTGATGATGACGATGACGATACTGATAATGATTATGATGCTGATGCGACTGCTGATGATGACAACGTTGCTGATAATGTTGATGATGATGATGCTGATGATGATGATGACGATGATAATGATGATGATGCTGATGATGATGATGATGATGATGATGATGCTGCTGCTGCTGCTGATGATGATGATGATGATGATGATGATGATGACGATTATGCTGATTATGATGCTGGTGACGATGATGATGACGATGACGATAACGAGGACGACGAGCAGGAGGACGACGAGCAGGAGGAGGAGGAGGAGGAGGAGGAGGAGGAGGAGGAGGAGGAGGAGGAGTAGGAGGAGGAGGAGGAGGACGAGGACGAGGACGAGGAGGAGAAGGAGGAGGAGGGGAACCAGGAGGAGGAGGAGGAGGGGAACCAGGAGGAGGAGGAGGAGGAGGAGGGGAGGAGGAGGAGGAGGAGGAGGAGGAGGAGGAGGAGGAGGCGGGGCCAAGGCTGCTCCAGACGGGTGGGGAGCGAGGAGCACGCCGCCCCCCCTCCCGGCGGCTCAGTCTCCGCCCGCTGCCTCGCCGCCCTCGGCCTCGCCGTGCTGCTGGGCCCGCGCCCCGGAGCGCCGCGGCCGATGCCGCCCCTCGGCTTGGCGGCGAGCCCCCCATGGGTGCAATGACAGGGGCGGAACGGCCAGGGTGACGAGCGAGCACCACGCACCCGTGGCCAGAAGGGGGGACGGAGGGGGCTGCGGCTGCGTGTTGTGGGATCGGGGCCCCCGCTCGAACGGGAGCTTCCCCGAGGGTCCGACAGCCCGCACCCATACCCGTAGTTAGTCCTCCTCCTTCCGACCCCCTATGGGTATGGAAGTGTGTGTGTGTGTGTGTGTGTGGTTCGTTCGTCATAGGGCTCAGTTCGATTCTTCCGATTCGATTCGGTTTCGATGGCTTCCGATTCCGATTCCGCTCGGCTTCGGATTCCGATTTTTGGGTTCCGATTTCTCAGCAGGACCTTTGCTATAGTATAGCCTGCCGATTTCTGCCGATTCGGCTTCTCCCGACTGGGCTGCCGATCTCCGCCGATCCGATTCGTTTCGATCGCCGATCCGACTTCTCGATTCGATTTCAGGGATTCTCTCGGGGCAGCGACAGGGGGCAACTACAGGGGGCAGCGTCTGAGGGGGCAACGACGGGGTGGGAGGGACTGGAGGGGAGGGGGAGGAGGAGGAGGAGAAGGAGGAGGAGGAGGAGGAGGAGAAGGAGGAGGAGGAGGAGGGATGAGGAGGAGGAGCAGGAGGAGGAGGAGGAGGCGGAGGAGGAGGAGGAAGCATCGACCACCAATCGCCCCTTCGTCGCCCGTCGGGGCAGGCCTGTGCGTCCCTCCACACTGCCCAGGAGCGTGCGGTCTCTCTCGTCTCCTCCTCCCCCATCCCCATCCTCCACCTCCTCCTCCACCTCCTCGGGTCGCCTTCGGCCCCTGGGGGAACCGTGCACCCCCCCTTCCCCCAGGGCTCATTTCGATCCGATCGATGCGATTCGGTTGGTTCCGATGTTCCAGCGATCCGATTTGGGCCGATGCTTGAGCGGCACTGTGGAGCATCCTGGCGCGGCCGACTCGATCCGATTCGGGCCTGAATATGTGCCGACGCGGCCCGAGTCGATGCACATTCCGATCCGATCTGATTTCCCGATTCGATGCTGATTGCTCCAGCGGAGTGAGAGGCGGTAGGCCTTCTCAGAAGGCCGCGGGGCTTCTCAGAAGCCCTCGCGCCTTCTGAGCAGCTTCGGAGGCCCTCTTCGGAGCCGCAGACGGCTTCCCAGAGGGCGCGAGGGCTTCTGATAAGCTTCGCTTCGCAGGCGACCCCCCCCAGATATTACCAGCCTGGAACATATCCCTATCCCTATGTTTGACATCACTTCACCTCGATGCCGATCTTAAGGATTCCATTGGTTTTTGAGGGCCTATCCCTAAGACTGTCCTCGCTTTTTGCTCGCCCATCTTAGGGATAGGGATACTTTCGAGGCTGGTTTAGATCCCCGAGCTCCGCCCGAGCAGCTTGGCCGTTCCGAAGAAGGGCGCCCTGGCATGCACCCCAAGGGGGGCTACCCGGACGCACCCCATATCGAGGGTGGACGCCCCCCTCATCGTGTCCTCCTCCTCCTCCTCCTCCTCGTCCTCCACCTCCTCTCCTCCTCCTCCTCCTCCTGCTCTCCTCCTCCCCCTCCTCCTCCAGGTCCTCCTCCTCCTCCTCCTCCTTCTCCTCCTCCTCCTCCTCCTGCGCCTCCTCCTCCTCCCTCTCTCTCCTCCTCCTTCTCCTCCTCCTCCTCCGCCTCCTCCCTCATAGTGTATCCCAGGGTCGGGCCCACAACATCCGATCCGTGGGGAAGACCCACGAATCCTGGGAGGGGGGATCGCGTCGACTGCGCGCACAGCCCTCCCGCCCATCCGCCCGCCATTCGGTTTACATAACCCATGCGGCGGCGATTGCGAAGAGTGCTTGGCTCTGCTGGCTGGTGCACATCTGCGGCCGCGCAAGCCCGCGCAGGCTCGCGCGCGCAACGGGCAGTTAGTTCTGCACGACCGACGCGACCGCGGTGGCGCTGACCGCTGGGCACTTCCTAGTGCATGTCGCAGGCCGCGTTTGCGCGCGGCCATGTCAGTGCGAGTCGGTGAGTTGGGTGGGCGGGGTCTCATGGTGACGTCGAAACGAGAGACGCGATTCTGATGATGGTAGCGATAATGCTGACGATGATGGTGGCGACTTCGACGATGACGACTGCATGGTCAATGACGGCGCCGATGCTGATCACGCCGGTGACGATGATGGTGTTCCCGCGGCGGTGATGAAGTTTTGGAAAGACTCCGACATGCGCGCGCATCCGACGTGCGCGCGAATGGCCCGCATGGGTTGTTCTTATGGTGCTCGTGCCCTCCCACCGCGCGCGCAAGGGCGTTCGAATGATTATCACATGCGCGCGCGTGGGGCCCGACTTGTTGAATTTGATGAGAATGTTGAACAATTTTTGGGTGCCCAAGAATGAGCAACAGCGCGCGCGCAAACGGTTTTTTCGAACATTGATGTTGGTAATTCGTTCTCGTTTGTTTTTGTTGTTTCTTCTTATTGTTCATATGTTTGGGACACTATGTTTCGTATTTTGCACGACGCCGAAGGTTGTTAAACTAATCCGGTATGCGCGCGACGACGCGCGCGTGTGCACGTCGCCCCTGTCTTTGCAAATGGATTTTGGGGAACATAGGTTCTTTGATAAACGAGTGCGCGCACATTGCATGTTTTGCAGAGAGATGTGTTCGTGCGTGTGAGAAACCAGTTTGGTTCGGAATATACGAGTTCATATTGAGGATGGACGATGGGGCGGAGTCATATTTATATTGATGAGCAAACTGGCGGGCGGAAGGTTCCCCCATGCGGGAATGTGTGCGTGCTTTCCGGGAACGTCGTCACGGAAACGGTGGCGGCGAAATGGGGACGCCAAGCGGCGTGTCTGCATTGCGGCGCGGCGCGAGACGACCTGGAACACAAACTTTGGATCTGCCCTTGCTTGGAGCCCGCCCGCGCCGTCGCTTTGGCCACCGAGGGCCTCGCGCGCGCGACTGCCCGCGCGCGGCTGCTGGCGGAAACGTCGCCCACCTGGGTGTTGCCGCAGCACCCGTAGCTCGCCGCGCTAGCGGACCAGGCGCGGTGGCCCTTGCCGCCCCCGGCTTTGCCGGCCCCCGACGCCAGTTTGCCTCGGACGCGCGCCTGGACAGACGGCGTTTGCGCGCACCCAACCGACCCCGTCCTCGCCAGGGCGGGTTGGGGAGTTGCGCTGGCCCAAGGCGCGGCAGGCCGCTTGGAGTACCGCGGGCCTGTTGACGGCGCGCAGACATCACAGCGGGCGGAGCTCGCCCCGCGACGCACGCGCTCTCCCTGGCGGGCCGGCCCGCTTCGTCAGCAACGGCGTCGCGGCGATCCGCGGTGGCGCGTCGCCGGGGGATATATACACATATACATGCGTTCGTATATGTAGTACAATCTGTGGGGCGCAATGTAAGTGTTACAGTCCACGCGGTGCAATTCATGCGGGGGAATTGACATTGCGCAATCGAGGCGGTGACGGGCCGGCCACGGCAAATGCGGAACCGCCGGGCCATTAACCAGGCCCAAGCGTCGGGCGGCAGCGAGTTGGCGACGGGGCGGCGACGGCGAACACGGAACCGCCAGACCGCTAGGCAGGCCCAAGCGACGGGCGGCGACGAGTCGGCGATGGGGCGGCGACGGCGAACACGTAACCGTCTGACCGCGAGACACGCCACACGACAGGCGGCGACTGGGTGGCGACGGCGAGCGCGGAACCGCCAGACGACCAGACGGCCCAGACGACTGGCGGCGACGACGCGGCGACGGGGGGGCGACGGCGACCACGGAACCGCCAGATCGCCAGACAACCCCTAAGTGCAATTACTGTTTGGGGAACTTTGGGTCTTTGGCATTCTTCGGCCTTTCTGAGCACTCGCGCAGGTCCCGGCTCCTTTCTCCGGGGCAGACTTTCGTTCTGGATCAGGTCTGGACGGTCCTTGGGCGAGCAAGCGGAAGCCGAATCCGGGGCAAAACCTCGGACCCGACAAAATCACAGAGCTGTGTCGCGCCCCTCGGAAGGTCGGAGATTGATGGACCTGTCTTCCATCACCACCACTGTAAGTTGGAGGGGGAGGAGTTGGAGGATGAGGAGGAGAAGAGGAGGAGAAGAGGAGGAGGAGGAGGAGGAGGAGGGGGAGGAGGAGGAGGAGGAGGAGGAGGGGAGGTGCAGGAGGAGGAGGAGGTGGAGGTTGAGGTGGAGGTGGAGGAGGAGGAGGAGGAGGAGGAGGAGGAGGAAAAGAGTAGGAGGAGGAAGACGAGGAGGACCCCCCCTCCCTTGTACTTATGGTGGTGGTGGTGGTGGTGGTGGTGGTGGTGGAAAACGAGCCCACCAGAGATGGGGTGATCCCGACGTGGCCCACGCGGCGAGAGCGCTCCCGGGCTGCCAGGCTCGCCCTGAACGCCTGCCCGGGCGCCGAGTGACTGGCCCCGCAGGGGTGCCCTGGGGAGGCACGGGCCCCGGAGGGTTTCTCCGAAGGCCTTAGGCGACTCGTTTTCCTCCTCTCTACTTTGCCTCCTCCTCTTCCTCCTCCTCTTCCTCCTCCTCCTCCCTCCTCCTCATCCTCCTCCTCCCCCCTCCCCCCTCCTCCCTCCTCCCTCCTCCTCCTCCTCCTGCTCCTCCGCCTCCTCCTCCTCCTCCTCCTCCTCCTCCTCCTCCTCCTCGGGTCGCGTACGGCCCCGGGGGACACCGTGGAACTGGCCCCCGATCGATAGCCCGTCAGCCGCCGTCGCCGTCGGCGTCGCTGTCGCTGCTGCCGTCGCCGCCGCCGCGGTGCGGGCCGAGGCCTCCGGTTCGCCTTCGTGGCGCCGGTCGGCGCAGGCTCGCGCGGGCGCGGGGAGGGGGGCGTGGGGGGCCAGGGGGGAAGGAGGGGAGGAGGAGGGAGTAGCTGGTGTACCCTCCCGTCTTGAGCGTCGATTGGCGTCTGGGAGTCGATGAGCTAGCGCCGATCTAGCATCAGTGAGCGCCAATTCGCGTCGATGTAGCGTCGATGTAGCGTCGATTCGCGTCGATTTAGCGTCGACTAGCGTCGATGCGCAAGAGCGGGCAAGATGGCATGGGAGGCTCACATGAGTTGCCTCTGGAGGAGGGGATGAGGAGGGGAGGAGGGTAGAGAGCGTTGTTTGTTCCCCTGCGACAGTTAACGGGCGTGACTGGGTGCGGTGGGCGCGAGGGGGCCGGTCACGACGGCGTGATTCGCGCTGGCGCCGTCTGGGAATGTTGGAGCATGGCTCATTATCAGAAGGAGGGAGGGAGTGAGGGAAGGAGGGGCCATGAGGGAGGGAGGGACCAGGAGGGATGACAAGAGAAGGCAAGAGCACTTGCAAGCCAATGGTTCGATGTCTTGCTGATTGGATAGATGAGCGCAGCTAGAGGACATGGACGGAACATATGGAACTTGGCTCTGTGACCGCTGTGAGAAGCGCCTACCATCGGCCAGGAGGGAGGGGGAGGATGATCAGGAGGGGAGGGATGGAGGGCATGAGGAGGGAAGGATCGAGGGTACGCAGATCGGTCCCCAGACGTTGCGTTTTAGCTTCTGTCGGTCCCCAGGCGCTGCATTTCAGCTTGCTAACCGCCGTAGCCGGCTAGGCTCGAGAACCGCGGTGACTGTAAATAGGTCTTGCAGAACGAGCAAACAAAAAAGGCACATACACATGGTTGCGTTTTCATCCTGAGTCATCGTGGGGGACCAGGAGGGAGGGAGGAAGGGAGGGAGATGCATCCGACGTCGACGATGCGATGCATCGGCGATGCGGAGCGATCCTTGGACCCTTTCTACTCGGACCCCATCTGGGAGGCCCCTAGTAGAGGTTGGAGCCGGCTGGGTGGCTGTGGTGGCCCAGCACTAGCTCCAGCCAGCAGAAAAGGCTGCGAGAGGCGTGCTCTTGTCCCCACGGCTGGACGCGGCCCGAGAGTCTTGTCAGTTTCGACCCTGGGAGGGGTTCGGGACCGATTCGAGCGGATCTGCCTTCGTCCCCCATTTTTGTCAGATTTTTGTCGGGGTCCATCCGGCGCCAATCCCCCCGCCGCTTCCAGCGTAGACGGGCCCACGGTGGGGCCATGGAGGGACCCCAGTTTGAGGCTGAGATCGTTTCCTCCTGCAGGGACCGTCTAGAGAGATTTTCCTCCGATCCCACCTCTGGCCCTAGCCGAGCTTTCCGTTCCGCTGACATGAGAAGGCAAGAGCACGAGAAGGAGGAGGCCAAAACGGTCCAAGCACAGATCCTTGCACCCCTGCTCCACTTCCTGACGCACGCGCCCGTGGACGCCTCGAAATGAAGGCAGGGCGACGCCTCGAAATGGTGGACGAGGAAAAGGAGGGTCTAGGTTTCAGTTGGGCACGCCCCTCTACAGAAGGAAAATCCAAACATAGTCAGACAATAGTCCCGCGACGATTTTGTTGAATCTATTTGAGCATTTTTTAGAATATGTTTTTGTCTATTTCAATTTTTGGTCCGAAATCCCTCAGTAGGGGGACACGCTCGACTTAAGTTCAGGTTGTTGGACCTGCCTGGCTGTGTCTGGGGCTTCCTCGAGGCCTCTCTGGGGGTCTTCTGGGTGTCTCGGGGGCCTCCCGGGCTTCCAGGACCTCCTTGAGAGGCTACCGATCTCGACCTTCTGGAAGGTCCTCGTCGTCGCTACTGTTAAATCGGGCGTGTCCCTCTACAGGGGGAATCTCCGAAAATAGTCAAGCATTGTATGGGGACGATCTTCCTACTCTATTCTCATAGATCGCCCAAGGAAGGGCCAATATTCCTGCTCGCCCCCGCCCTTGGTCGCTGTGGGCCGCGCTGGCTCGTGGGGGCCTCGCCCCTCCTCTGGCGGCGGGCGGCGGCGACGACGGCAGCGCGGTTGCGGGCCATCTGAGCCCGGGGGGGCCGAGCGAAGAGAGGGCGCGCGGCCCGGCGTGCTTGGGGGGCGTCGTCGTCGTCGCCGTGCCTCCTCTTCCTCGCTCCTTCGGGATATGGGTAAACATCGATATCATTTTTTCATCATGGGGGTCGCGGTTTCATCTCGAATCTCTTGGGGCCCAGATTGGCCCAAAGGCCCGCTTAACCTGTTCTCTAGGCTGTCGAGACATGCGACGAGACAAGGTTGGGGGGATCACGTCGAGAGTTCGAGGGGCCCGCGTCGCCCAGGGGAGCATTCGGTGTGGTGGCCGCACTGCGTGCCGAGTCAGTGGGAATTGGGGCCAGCCGCACGGTTTTGGGGCTTGGGTCATTCCACGAGGATGTTTCAGGCGATGGGGGCCTACGAAGTGCCAGAACCGCGCAGTGAACGACCGCGCGACGAGGTCTTCGGATCCCGAGGTCGCCGCGCGATATTTCACCGTTCCGTGTCGGGGCCTCCGAACAATCGACGGAATCGTCGTTGGTGGCATCTTTTCATTTCTAAAAGTCATACATCTGAGCGTTTCGATCCCGGCCCCCAGCCCTCTCATTCGTGTCCGTGTTTCACTTTCGTCTTGGTCCTCCCTGCCGGTTTCTGCGCCGGGCCTGCGGTGAGGGGCCGTTGCACGCCAATCCGGGGGCGGATTGGTTTTGGGCGTGCCAGGCTTTCGCCCGGCGGGCGCCCGCGGGCGACTCGTGCGCGCCCCGTGCGGGGCCGCGCTTGACTTGCGCAGCCTGCGTCGCGTGTGTGTTGCACAACGTATAGCGCGCCCCATGCATCGCACGCCCAGGGAACAATACTTTGCTGCTTGGGGTCCACACTGGCAAACTTCTACCGTGTATATGTACGTGTGTGTTTATATATGTACATCTACCTACACATTAATTTATGCATGTATGCCTGTATGCATGTAGGTGTGTATGCATGTATGTATGTGTGTATGCATGTATGTATGTATGTATGTATGTGTGTATGCATGCATGCATGCATGTATGTATGTATGTATATATATATGTATGTATGTATGTATGTATGTATGTATGTATGTATGTATGTATGTATGTATGTCTGTATTTATACTTATGTGGTGTGTTATTGCAGGCAAGCAGGGGCATTTGATCCTGGCACCAACATATTTTTGCCGACGGGAGCAACATGACACGTCATACTTATATTATTTGTCCCGGCCCTCGCGCTCGCTTGTACCGCGTTGACGAGCCCGTTGAGAAAAAAATGGGAATCGCGGGCGCTCGCTTTCTACCCCTCCAGTGAGCCCTGCGGTCCCCCTGAACCCCATGAGGCCCATGGGCCTTCCGAGCCCCGCGAGCCTCGCATTTCGGCTCTCGGGCGCTCGCTGCCCTTCGATGATCGGCGACCCTGGCGCGTCCTCGGGCTCGAGGGGCCCCCGCCCTCCCGCCCAGCGTCCCCAGGGACCGCACCCCAGACTTCTCCAGTGCCGTCTTGGCGCTGGTCCGCATGCTTTCCGTCACCGGCAAGGCACTTGCACTGAGACGCCACTGGAATTGAGTCTTTGGGGGGAAAGATGCCCTGCATGGGCTTCGCAGGCATGGCCAGGGCCCAATTCATTGGTCCGAAAGATACCCGTACCCGGGGCCAGCCAAGGTGAGATGGGCCGTCCGGGGGACTGGGCGCTTGCTATTGTGCACGGTCAGCTTGCCCCGCGCGCGCCAGTGCAGCATCCGCGCGTCAAGACGCAACGGCGCGCTCGATGGCTGGGTGTCTGATTGCAGAGACAAGCGCTGGTTTTTGTTAGGGACGTCTCGGGGCATCGTGGTGCGTGCGCGGTTCAAAGCCGCCCATATGTGGCGGCGCCTGCCCCAATCGATAAAGAGTTGCATTTCCTCGCTCTCCTGGCAACCAATGCGTCTGGGCCTGCACTGGGGAACGACGTTGCAATGTCGCGCCCCCAGGGGGCCGCAGCGGCCACGTCGGGGACGGCTCTGGAGGGCATGATATGTGTTCGAGAGCGTTTTGGGCCTGCCGCCACCTCGGCTAGGTACGGGGACCTGCCTGAAACTACCGAAACATACCCGGACCTAGCTGGGGTGAGCTGCGGCACCCCGGCTAGGTACGGGTATGTTTTTGGGTTTTCATGGGGCAACCGTACCTAGCTGGGGTGATCCGCAGACGGCCGTGCAAGGGGGGCGGCTTCTGGCGACCTCGCCCAGGGCACAGATTCGCGATGTCTCTGCATCGAGCAATTCGCGATAGGGCGGTTGTCGCGCAATGACGTTCGCGCCAGAGTTCTTCGCGTGCGCCCCCGAGTGCGCGTTGACTCCTCAACGCCCGGATGTGTGTCTGGGGGCGCGCCTCCGCAGTAGCTGGTCTACATCGACAACAACCAGCGCAGGGTCGGGCACTCCGCCGATTCGAACGCACGTGCGATCGGTGCTAACGTGCGCCCCGAGAAGACAGCGGTGTGTAATGCTCGATCGGCTGTCGTTTCTACACTTGTGCAGCCGCCGTCAGCTGCGACGCGTCGCCCCCCCGGCCCCTTGCCACCCTGCCTAGGTAAGGGTACAGGTATCAGCTGGTCCGCGTGCTTTCCGTCACCGGCAAGGCACTTGCACTGAGACGCCACTGGAATTGAGTCTTTGGGGGGAAAGATGCCCTGCATGGGCTTTGCAGGCATGGCCAGGGCCCAATGGCGGAGGTTCCAGAGCGCCGTGGCATGAATTTTGTGCGCAACAACAAACCACAACCACAATTGAATGGATTCTTCTGGGGGGTCCCTCGGGGGAGAAGCCGCTACCTCGACACGAGAGCTCTGGTGGCGGCTGTGGTCGAGTTGGCCGTCCGGGGACGTCAAATCGACCACAGCCAGTGCTGAGTTGGTTCCGGTGTTCTGACGACTGTACAGTCGGGGCCCTGAAAAAGGAACCCTTTTTTGTTGGGGAGGGGCTCCGCGTTCCTTAAGTGTTTCACAGCTTGCCTCACGCTTTCCTTATGTTTTCGACTGGAAATCGAAGGTTATCTTATGGGAAAAAAAGGGTTCCCTAGGTCAACGCCCCGACTGTAGGCGTGCACGGGACGTCCCCAAAGATCGTGGTTGTGGTCGCCTGATGTTCCGCAGCATCGGCCCCCGTGGCTCTGCCGCGGCCCCTGGTCCCTGGTCCGCTCGAAGGGGGTGGCTCGAGGACGGGGCGCCGGGCCCTCGCGGGCGGGCCTCGCGCGGCGGGCTTCTCGAGCGCGGGACAGCACAATGCTCGGCATCGCTCGGAGGTGTGCACTTTTTCTCGGCGGGGATTATTCAGGAGCAGCCTCGATCATCTGGCGAAAGAGCCACGCACGAGACCGGAAAAAACGCAGGACATGGACGTCCGAGCGATGGGGATAATGGTTCCGAGCGCACTGGTTCCTCACTTTGGGGAGAGCGCTGCCGTTTGTTCCTACAAAGCTTGCACAGTGGTTTTCACAACGGTGCCGCAGTGGTTCTACGCTCTTGGTTGGGCTGGGTCCCGGCTTTCTGCCCTCTCAGCCAAGGGTGTACATCAGCCGGGGCTCGGATCGGGATGGGGCGCTCCAGAGCGTTCTGGAACCGTCTCAGAGTCTGTTCTGGAACACTTGAACGGCCGCCGCGTCGGCCGATACGTTTTCTAGAACCGCTGTATTTCACAGATCCTTGAGTCATCCCCAGAGACGGTTTTCTTATACCCTGGCGGTAGCGGGCATGACCGGGCGGGGGGGGAGGGGAGGAGGGGCCGGTCACGCCGCGAATCGTGACGTGACGAAAGGGGGGTGTGGGGTAGGGGGGTGGGTGGTGCTGGTTACGGGCGCGATAGCGAACAATCACCAACCCAGAGATCCGATGCTGTGATTTTTAATGCGCGGTCCCCGGAAGTCTCCACCTTGAGTTGGTTTTTGACGGTCCCAGGGCCTGGGGAGGGCTCCTCGAGGCCGAAAGATAAGAACAACCTCCGCCGACCCCTTAACTGAGCTCAAGGTTTCGATGTTTCTGTTCGGTGTTTGGAGGGTTCACGTCGCGCAGTTGGCAGGCCTTTCAGTGCAGTGGCAAGTGCCAGAGGAAATTGCCGAAGTCTGTTTTCTCCGTGGACGTGAGCCATGTCGCGCTTGACGAGTAGAAAAGCACCTTGAAATACACGGCGTGCAACTGATACCAGTAGGGCGCCTGTGCCATGGCCCGTAAAAGTAGCAGCATCGGGGGTGCGAACGAGAGGGAGGACGAAGCCGATGAAAAGAGAAACGCAAACAAGGTGAAAGCGGAGGAGGAGGAGGAGGAGCAGGGGGAAGATAGGGGAGAGGCGGAAGGGGAGTCAAAGAAGAGGAGGAGTTGGAGGAGGAGGAGTCACGAGTTGGTTTTGAGGCGTCACGGGGGCGTCTTGGAGGTAGTGTGCGCACCTTTTGGGGGTTGTCTGGGAGCCTGTTGGGGGCCTTTTGGGCCTCGCTTGGGGCTCCCTGGGGCCCTCTTGGGAGGTTTTTGCAGTAGGATGAGGGAATCTCGGAGCCAAAGGACCAACAAGTTGCCCTCCCGGCTCCCTCTTGGGGCCGTCTGGAGGCCGTCGTGGGCCGTTCTGGGCGCTTCTGAGGCCGTCTTTGGGCCCTCTAGGACACCTCTCGGCAGTTGCCGAGGCCGTCCTGGGAGGATATGGAAGGTTTCATGGCCCGTGTCGGACGTTGCGAAACCGCAAGAGGCCAATATGCTACAAATGATCGTTTAGCGTAAGGAATGGGGCGATTTCTGCTTTTTGGGGCTAGCTTGGGACGCCGGCTCTTGGGTCGTCTTGGGGGGCTTCGGAGGCTGTCTGGAAGCCATCGTGGGCGTCTTGGAAGGATATTTCGGCGACTTGTCGCCCTCATGGACGGTCAGGGAGGCGTTTTGGTGCCCTCTTGGTTCGTTTTTGGGCCCTCTGTTCGCCCATGACGCGTTCGGCTGTGGGTCGTACCGGGCGAGGGGGGGCGTGGTCAAATTGCCGGTTTGGGGTCCCAGGGGGGGCTTATGGCGGAGGGATAATCTCACACGCGTAGAGACCCACAAAGGGTCGGCGGATTTTTTCAATGCGCTGGATCTCTGGGAGCGGGCTCCTATCCTATTTTGTTGCGCCCCTGTCTTCGCTTCAGCACGAGCAGCTGCGCAGCAATTTTTGCTCCGCCCCCAGGCTTGCCCGCGCTGCCCGCTGTGCCGGGCTCCCCCGCGGGCTCCGCCGCCGACGTCGAGGCCGAGCGCGAGGCGGCGGCGGCGCCTTGGGCGTCGGCCACGCGGTTCCTGGCCGCCAGCCGTGAGGGGGGAAGGGCGCCTTTCCCAGACCCCCTCGCAGTGTCATGGCGCCAACATCGTAGAGCGGATTTCGTTCGGAAAGCAATCGGATGGGCCCAGAGTGTCCTGGAGAATTTCGTTCCGGATTTCGAAGTTCATCACGTGGGGATTTTTTGGCCAGGAATGTAGACAAAAACACCCCCACGCGAAATTAATGTCGTTTCCACTCGCCTTCTTTTTCTGGGTTTTGCATTGACAGACATCCACGCCAACAATCCGCTGCAGCACGTCTGCAAGGTCGGTGCAGTGAGCAGTGCTGCGGGGAGTTTTGTGTCGAAGGCGCCTACTGCGAATCACCGCCGCCCCCTGCCATTTGGAATCGCCCACGTGGCCGAGCTCTGTGGCAAGCTATCGGGCCATGTGTTCCCCCAGCCGTTGTAGAAACCCTTCGGGGAACACTTCGGGGAGGATGGCGGGGAAGATGAGGAGGAGGAGGAGGAGGAGGAGGAGGAGGAGGAGGGGACATCATTGATGTTGGCCTGTTCGGGCTTTCCTGGAGGCCCTCCTGGGGGCCTCTTCGGCTGTCTTGGGGCCCTCTTGGGGCCGTCTTGGGTGCCTCTTGGGCCGTTCTGGGGCCATCTTGGCGGTCTCTTGGGTGATCTTGGGGCGATATTTTGGGGCTCTTGGGCTGCCTACGCTCAAGTCCGTCAAACACCTAAGGATGATCAATGATTTTGGCCCCTTCGGGCCTCAAGGAGGCCCTCTTGGAGGCCTCTTGGGCCGTCTTGGAGACCTCCTGAGGGCCTCATGGGCAGTCTTGGGTCATTTTGGAGCCATCTTGGGCCGTCTTGGTGGCCCCCTTGCCGGTCTGACGCCCTTGCGAGTCGTCTTGAGGGCCTTTCTGGGCCGACTTAGGGCCCTCTTGGGGTGCTGCAGGGCTGTCTTGGAGGCCATCTTGGGCGTCTTGGGAGCCTCATTGAGCTCCTTGGGGCCCTCTTGGGGCAGTCTTAGGGGCCTCTTGGGCCGTTCTGGGACCAACTTGGAGGCCTCTTGGGCGATCTTGGGGCGATCTTTGGGGACTCTTGGGCCGTCCCGGGCCGTCGGACAACAGAAACGAAGCAATTGCCAACATCCGTCGAGCACTTAGGCCAATCTTAGGTGTTGGCCTTTTCGGGCCTTCCTGGAAGCCTCTTGGAGGCCTCTTGGGCCTCTTTGGCCGTCCTGGGCCATTTTGGAGGCTTCTTGGGCGGACTGGGAGGCATCTTGGACCTTGGACCCTCTTGGGCCGTCTTGGAGGCCATCTTGGACCATCTTGGGCGAACTTGGAGGCCATCTTGGCCCATCTAGGCCCTCTTGGAGACTATCTTCAGCCGTCTTGGGGGATGTCTTCCAGACATTGAGGTCGCTTCTGGGCCTTCTGCGGGGCCAGCGCGCTGGGCCGAAGCCCCTAGGGAGATCTGCGTTGGAAGGGAACCAACACCAAAGACCGTAAGATCTAGCATGCCAGGCGCCCCTGTGGCAAGACCACAGGGGGCGGCGGATGACGGAAAGCGCGAGTAGCGACGCGATCCGTTAGTTGAGAGACACTACAAAGGGGTAGGTGGGGGGTTGGCAGGCGCGGCCCCAGATCCCATAGCCCTAACCATCTTGGGCCCATCTGAGGCCGTCTTGGCGGCTTCTTTGGCGGGCTTGGAGGTGTTTTGGGTCCTCTCGGCCGTCTTGGACGCCACCTTGGTCTCCTGGGCTGGTTCAGGGCCGTCTTGGTGGCCATCTTGACTGTCATGGAGGCCTTTTGGGCCGTTTTCGTCGTGGGCTGTCTGATGGCCGAAATGACACTCATTGCGACATCCTGCAAATACTCAGGGAACAGGGAGGATTTTGGCCCCTTCGGGCCTGCCTAGGATGACCTCTTGGAGGCCCCTTCGGCCGTCTTGGAGGCCTCTTAGAGGTTTCTTGGGCCGTCTTGGGCCATTTTGGAGGCCATCTTGGGCCGTCTTGGGTGCATCTTTGGCCGTCTGGGGTCCATCTTGGAGCCGCCATGTTGGGCCCCCTTGGCGCCATCTTGGCCGTCTTGGAGGCCAACTTAGCCATCTGCCATCTTGTGGCATCATGGAACCGTCCAGAGCAACCACCCGGCCTGTAGCTTTCATTTTGAAGTGAGCTGGGATACAAGCGAGAGGTAACGAGCGTGTGTCCGCGGCCGTTTGGCCCAAGCGGCGGGCCGCCCAGATCTGACTACACCTCAGCGCGAGGTGTACCATTAGCCATCGAGACCAACACATCCTTTGCTTGAGATGGCTCGTCGCTCCCGCGACGATTTCCTACTACTGGGACTATCGTTACTACGGTACAACAGAGCTGGAGCTGGGCTTCGCCTAAGGCGAAGCTGCTGGTTGGGCCTCCCGACCCCTTTCAAACTTGGTAGCGGAGCTGGCCTATGGTGGGCAGCTCTAGTTCTACTCCTCACCATCCACGGCACCATCTGGTGGACTACTGACATGGTTGAACATCAGGGTGCAGTGGGTCTGCGCGGAGGAATGTACATAACTACGCACAACCGCAAGGACACTTGCAGTGATACCTCTGCTCACGCAGAGGCCTCTTGCTCGAGTCCTACATCCCTGCGCTACTACACTCCCTGACGTCCACCCACCTGCTCCACTTGGAAACTTCTTCGAATATGTAATGCGTGGGAACATGCGATAAGACATTATGTCGCCTCCACCCCCACGCAGGCTTGCGACCGCACACCACTAATCCCAACCAACCACATCCGACTACGACCTACGACGAGGCCGTTGGATTGGTATAATTATCTTTCGGCTCGTATGGGCTCCTTGAGGGTGTGCGGTGGGACACATGCGCGGCGGAGACAACGCAAGAACAACCGGCCCCCATTCGGACCCGGCCGGTCAAGGACGTATCCGCGAATTCGTTCGCGAGGTGCGTGCCTGGGTCAACGTGACCACAGGCACCATGACGCCCTCCCAACAAGCTGCAGCACTGCAGCGAGGCTTGGGAGGCCTCGCATGGACCATGACCATGAGAGTTCTCCCAGCAGCTATCAATCTCGGCCTGGACATAGGTGGCCGCCATGCCGATGGCGTCACCTACGTCATGTTCCTCTTAAGCACGAAGTTCGAGAACCTAGAGGAGGAACGCCAACTCAACTCTGGTACAGCTCTCATCGAGTTCCGAGTCCATGCGGGAGAACGGATCGACCAGGCTTAGGCGCGCTGCGATGTAGCCCGCTATGAAGCTGAAACGGCAGGCTTTAACACCCCCAACTGCCAAGTTCTCACAGGTATTCTATTCAGAGCATTGGGGGTGGGGACGTCGCGTGCACGACAACCCCTACAGCCACTAAGCCACCACATGCCGAGGGACGAGCAGCAATTTTATTCTCTGCTTGAACGCATGAGAGCATGTGCCCACATCGCTGAAAGAACCCCTGGCAATATTGGTGGTATCTTCAGTCACGGTCACCGTGCCGAGACCTTTCACGCTGAAGCTAACGCAGGGCAACCTGCTACCAACGTCTGGAACGACGATCCGCAACCAACGGAGACCACCGCATTATTAACTTAAAATGGTGGTTCGGTCGCGGGGTTGCAAGACTCCTGGGCCAGGTTTCGGGGGCCGCCGTGCGGCGGCCCCTTCGCAAGCCATTGCCCTGGTGGGCTCAGCGGGGCAACCCACCGAGTCCGACTTCGACTCTGGAACCGACGCCGACGCGTCCACAGACGACGGGGCGACTGCCCTAGTCTATTCCGACATGCCCACGTATCTCACGGAAGAACACCAGGCGCAATGGCTCTTCTTAGCATATCAGAAACACAAGCGCCGATGGGGGCGATTTATGAAGAAGCCAGTCCTTAAGGTACGACGTACTATCCGACGGGCGCTCAGGGGGGCGGGTAAGGGTCGAGGCAAGGGTGGGGACAAACGACGGCGATTGCATGGCAGAGGTATGTTAGCAGTCCTAGCATCCCTTACTGGTCCGCAATATGAAGAGTTGTTCCTAGGTGCAGGCAGGAACCGCAGGCGCGCATCAGGAACAGGTAAGGGGCGCTGGGGCAACCCGAAGGACGCTATCGGCAATGCAGTAGAATGTGATATCTGCCATATCACACAACATTTTCGCCGCGCGCGCCCTCGGGGCGATGGAGGTGGCAGAGGTCAGTCGATGCATTTGGCTCAAACTGATTCGGACATGCAGTATGTTGACTGGGAGACACTTTTAGCCGACCCTGCCGACAGCTCAATTCCAGTTGTTGATTTCATGATGCCAAATATTTGAGCGCCAGTAGGTCCCTCGAGAATTGCGCCGACGAGTTGTTCGAGGAAATCTTTACTGGCCACAATGAGATCGACCTGGCAGACTGGCTGGGCATGCCCATCGCGGGGTAACCTGCCGATATTCAATTTGTCGAGCATGTCCAGATGCCCGCCGAGGCAGATCAAGGAATGGTGGGAGCCCCCGCGGGTTCAGAAGCCGCAATTCCTGCAACCGAAGGGGAAATGCACTTGATGCCCCATCCTCGGGTTATTGGTGATCCGACGAACATGGAAGTGTATGATGATGACCCTTTGCGGGGAAGCCTGCGAGATGCTTGCGATCTGTCGGAGCGCATCCTGTGCGGGCTCGGCCGCGACGCAGGATATCAATCTACATTTGTAGCCGCGGAGCATTCCCTGAGCCGCCAGGGGCGATCAGAAAGCCGTCGAGCCTGGAGGCGCACGTGCCTCGCGGACGATGATGACGAATACTGGGGAGTTGACCCGCGTCTTCTACGTCGCGGTCGGGTCCGCAGTTGCTCGCGCGAGCGTTCGCGCGCGCGCTCCAGCGGTGCTCGCTCTAGCGGCCTTTCAGCGCCTTCATCCCCCTGATGCGAGGGCCCCGAGGGCTCCTCCCAGGAGGGGTAATGGACCTGGCGCCCCGCCGAGGAGGGGGCGCTTGCTTGGCGCCCGCCCCAGAGGGAAGATCCTCAAGAAGAATGCTCAGACGGCGCCAGACGGCGAGATGCAGCGCCGCGTCGACCGCGAGAGTGCTGGATTGGCTCGCCCTCGCATAGATCCTGATACGATGCGATGCTACCAGGGCCGAGGTTGCACCGAACGCCGGATCCGTCACTGGCACTCTCTTCGCAGCGTCGAACGAGATGACGAAGGCAAAGTCGTTGGCTCCAAAAGGGAAGAGGCTCTCAAGAACACCAGAATCACTTGTAGAGCGGGACGAAAGAGGGCCATCATCGAAGAACGGTAACTTCCCCGAGTTGTTGTTTGTATTTGTTTGTGCATGCCGACCGCAGGCGCGGCTGCCCCATGAGGCGTCCCTCAAGGAGCCCCAACTCCCATAAGACACCGTGGGTCTGGTCTCATGGTGATGGTCGTGGTCATTTCACCGGTCCGAAAATCGCGCACGCAGAGAGCAATTGCCACGCTGAGATTACACGGCAGCTGAAGATCATGAATAGCCCATTCAAAGGTTATATGGGAGTACCTTTAACCTGCTCGTTACCTGGAGGTATTCGATCGCGAGTGGAATGCGGGGAAGCCTGCTTCGTCCAAACAAGAAGATGTTGACCAGCAAGAAGATGATGCAGCTGAGGAATTGGCCGAGGCCGTGGGCCTCACACCAGAGGCTCCTCCTGGGTACGACACGGACTACCCCGGCACGAACCTCTCTCCTGACGCGGACGACATTCACGACCCTGACCCACCCATCGAGCCTGGTGACAGGATTGCAGAATATACGATGCTCGAAGAAGATAGGATAGTTGCATACTACGAGCCGAGGATTGGATGGATAAGAACTCCTGTGATACAACGGATCGCAGGTGACTTTTGCGACTTGTCGTGCATAAGGGAGGCCAAGATCACCAACGTGGCACGCCATAGGCCTGGTGACTATGAGGACCTCAATCCCGACAGAGGGCCCATGAGCTATAAGCCGTGGGCACCTGCAGGGGCAACGCCATAGGCGCCTCCTCCGAAGTCAAGGACTACGCCAAAGCAAGATCCACCCATCGTTGTGCCTGCATCTTCAAATTCTTCGAGCAATCCCAAGTCAATCGGACCTGATCAGCGTGCGCCACCGCCTAAACAGGAGAAGAGGAAAAATAGCCCAGATGACCGCGGGGCAACCTGCTGAGCGTCGTCGATCCAGTGGACCAGCAGTGACCGCCGCAGCAGCTGTATGTCAGGGCGCCAGCACTCCTACTCCACAGGGGCCTGTGGTTCGTCGTGGCCCTACGCCTGGCCGGACGCATAGGACTGGCTGGACGCCGACGCTGGAGGGGGCATCGAGGGGTGCTTCTTCATCGCGGCATGGTGCCAAGCAGGGGTTAAAAGGTATCAGGGGCAGCTTGCAAAGACAAGAAGTGCGAGTTCTACGACGTCAGTGAGAGGAAACGCCGGGACTTCGATATCAGTGCCCTTCGAATTCCCATGGGACCCGCAGGCGCTGGTTCATTATTGGCAAGCGCTCGCGCACCAGCAGCACCTGCAGCAGCCCAGTCAGCAAGACGGTCTGATCAGCCAGGTCCGAGTTCCGCGGGGCAGATTGTTCTTATTTCCGAAGCGCTTGTGGAATGCAGACAGTATTGGGGAGGTATGCGCACTGCCGAGCGCATGAAGATCAACCCAGCGCATCGTCCTCATATCGATGACGGGTCTGTTCGATACATCGTGGTGACGCGCAACATCAGAGATGCTGCCGTCATTGCCGATGAGGGCGCTCGCGCGCGTCAGGTTGTGCGCAATCTCCGACGTGGAGACCCTGCTCTCAGTTATCAGTCCGAGAAGAGCTACTTGACGGGGATCCTGAAGGAACAGAGAGTTGTTGGACCAGACCTGAACTTCGACGAGCAGCGCCGATGCTCAGAGTGGCTCACTACCGCTACTCGCCACGAACCAGTTCATGACAACCATATTTCGGATAGGGTTCTGGCAGCCGTAACATCTTTCGACGATTTCGATGGGTGGGTGGAGCTCTCGGAGCTGCTCAACAAGTGGCCACCTGAGGGTAGCGGCCGCTTCCGCGGCGAGCACCTGGAGACTGTCCGGCGTTGCCTCAGCAACCGCCATTGGGCATATCAAGCATTGACTGTGCCGAACTTGATTGGCGTGGTCGACGGCGCTGGCATGCAGAAGAACAACCTCCAGATCAAGAAGTGCATGTTCGCCACCGAGACTCGCGATACATACCCAATCATATTTACCAGGTAAGTTCCTGGCCCGTCCTTTCCGTTCCCATGCCGGCCCATATGACGGAAAGAGCGAGGTGCGTATGATGTAGTTTATGTGGTTGGGGAGAAGCCCTTGAGGGAGGGGCTCCATGGGAGGGGCGAGGCGCGCGCGGATGCGTGGTGCTGGCTTGCTTTCTTCGTACTGCTTCGATTGAGCGCGGCCTCGTGCTCTCCTCTATTCGCGAACTTCCGACACTTAGTTCATCCGATACTGAACAACAGACAGCGTTACCGACGGACGCCCGAATCAAACATAAAGAAAAACAGAAAGCCGACGAAGAAGCGGGCATCGAGCCACGCATTATACCCAAAGTAGTCGTAGGAGGCAGCGATGACTGCGGTGACGACCGAAAGGGTCTCGGATGTAGTGCCTACTACACCAATGTTCCTCTCGACTCCGACACGGAGAGCGACGATGAAGAGGGGGCCTCCATCGCGTTGCTTGCGGGGCTACTTGCAGATGCACATGCAGATGTGTTTTCCATAATCGCAGCGTTATGCTATGGACGACGCAACAAGGTTGATATTTTGGATATGTGCTGAGAAAGTGGGGGTATATCGCAGCTCGCATTCAGCTGGGGTCTGTCTTCCGGAGGAAACTTAGACGAACGCTCATATGTTGACGTTGGAAACAAGGCTGTCCAGGATGCAGTGATGCATTACTTAGACGCGTGCTTCGTCAACGCTGTCATATTGCAACCCAATTGCAGAACGACTGGGCTACCTTCCAACTTCAAGTCTTCCACATACCAAGTATGTGACATATGTTGCCATACTTCCAAACGGCCTTCGACGGTTCCTCTAGTGATGACAACCACAAGGTACTTGGGTGGCGGAGATCCCGCCGTGGACCACCTTGGTCACATGCAAGGGCACTCGCAAAGTGAACATGGATCAATGTACTACTGGCTCATGTAATTTCCATGGTACTGTTTCGCAAACCGACCGCACTTATGGCCAACCATCGCTTTTTATTTACACTTTTTGAGCGAAAATGATGCGCTGGCCATCATCAGCATGCCTCGGCATGTAACAAAGAACTGTCCATGGCTGCACACTATACTTCAAAGGTGCAGTCTTTTTTTGTGACGCAGTTCAGGTCGCTCGCGATCTCTTCCAAGTAAACCGTGATCCCTTTTATTATCCCTTCTGCTTCCACCGTGCTTGTCGCCAACGTGAGGGGATTTGATCTGGGCGACCCAACTGCCCCTCGGCAGCCCGACGGATCGGTCGCAATACCACCTCGGGAGGGTAAGGATACCCTGCATGTGCAGATCATGTCAACATGCATTCTCTTCCACATGGCAGAAGCCCGAAGCATTGCAGGGGATATGATAAGGAAGACTACCATTGGGGATGCCCGAGCTGTAAGAAGAACTACCGCCAGAACAAGCTTGGGCACTTGCGGATACCTCGCACATGCAAGTTTGCCAAGCCTTGGAAACTGCCAGACAGAGGCGGACAGGTGCCACCTGCTCCTGCCGAGCTGGCAGCACCGCCACCCGACGCGCAATCAGCGCCACCGCCCGAGGCGCAAGCCGCAGCACCACTTGTGCGGCAAAGAGCATCAAGACCCGGCTCTAGAGCCGGCGGCCCCACAGCGGGCGCCAGCAGCCACGACGTTACAGTCGGCAGACACGCTGCTGAGCCTGTTGAGGGGCAACCTGCATAGTGGAGCGGGTAGCTCGGATGACCGCGCCCGACTGCCACAGGTTAGAGTCAGACGTGGTCGACAGCAGGGAGGAGATCCACCTCCACCGCCACCTGCGGGTAACCCTGCTGCACGCCCACGACTTCCAAACTGGTCAAGGTTCGATGTGCAAATCAGCCTACAAAATCTACGAGGCCTTGACCCCAGCGTGGTAGCGCGCGAGCTGCAAAAGCTGCACCTGCGTTGATTCCATGCTAAAGAACCTAAGATGAGGCTCATCCTAACCAAGGCAGGTCTGGACAACGTCAGGCTCAACCTGATCAAATGTGTCTGCGACACATGTTGTGGGTGCAGGGTTCGGGGCAAGCCTGGACACGCGGTTATGCAATCCACTGCGCTACATGGCAAGTTAAGCGAAGAAGTTGAATGCGGCCTCATGTTCTACAAACAACTACGCAAGACATTTCACATCATCGATCGTTGTATTCGCTATGTCACTGGGATGGAGATACCGGTGAAGACAATGACCATAATCCTAGATGCGCACCATCAGTGCTGGATGCAATTCGGACCTGCCAAGGTACTCTACTCCGATGGGGAGGGTGTCCTCAACAACGACATTGCGAAATCTGTCCTTAAGGCAAAGGGCGCTGAGCTGAGGATGCACGCGCGTGGACAACGCGCTACGACGATCGTGGCCAGAAATGGCATACTGCGCCATCTACTTCACGTTATGGAAGCTGGACTCAAAGGGTTAGACATTCCTCTTGTGTTCACGCGACTGCTGCATGAAGCCCTGTTTGCCGCCGACGCATTCTTCTTTTTATAAGGAGGTGTCTCCATGCAGCGCCTTGTTTGGGCGGCAACCCGCAATGCTCCGTGACTTGCCTGTTCTGGATCGAAGAGCTGACGGAAACGTCGGATCACCTTCGAGAACAGGTGATACGTATGGCGCGCATTGAAGCTATCGCGCAGGCCACTTCAGTGGCCCAGGCCAATCGCGCATTACGTTCTAAGACAACTATCTCCAGTCAGTACTACTACGATGAAGAATATTTGGTTGATTATCATCGCCCCGCAACTACGAAAGGCGATTGGGGCGGCTGGAACGGCCCGTTCTCGGTCGTGAGAAATGATCGCGGCAGGGGTCAAGTCATCATTCGAGTGGAACACCGCGATGTTCAAGTGCAATACGGCGACGCACGACAATCGCTCTGCATCGAAGCGTTGATAGCCATGGAACTCGGCTCCGACAGCGCTGCGCTACGGGCAGTGTTGACAGTCGGGGCCAGTCTGCCTGCGGGGGGGCCTGCTATGACACGCGGCTATGTCCCGACCGAGAAGGGGGCGCGTCAGATGACAAGTGCAAGCCGACTTTATCTTAAGGTACATCTGGCGCAACAGTGGCTTATCAGGAACTTGTTTCGCATCGAGAATGTAGTTTCTGTTGGGTTGGACTAGAGTATTCACGAGCTACCTCCGGTGCATTGCGCTGACAGTTTCACATTGCCCCCCCTGGCAACGATGTGAATCCAGGATTTCACGATTATGAAGCAGAAGGCACTGCCCTCAATAATCATGATAAAACTGGATCAGCATATACGAGGAACACCCAGTGCCTGAAGTCCACCAAACCTCAAGCGGGCTTTGGCCAAGACGTTACAAATTTTGAGGAACTGGCAAACACACCGACACAATATGGAACCGCCAGAGAAGCCCCAGGAGCCGAACCACCACAGCAGGATGGTCGGCTTCCTACGATGTATGTGGAATCGGAAGCGGACCTTGAGGCACATCCTATGGAAGTTTGGTATACAGAACAACATGATGAATGGGAACCATTGGAGGCAACTCCACTAGACGACCTCCACACTGTACCCGCGCATGTGAGTCCCGACAACCGTGCGTTGGTCACCTGAGCTGAAGAACAGCGGGGGCACCTGCCTAAGTGGGGGCACCCACGCGACTCCGACATCGAGAAGACGTATCATGTCCCACTATGGTCCACGGTCGAAGACTGCAGTTACGGATAGGCTTCACACGAAGCGGACAATCTATATAATTCTGCTGCAGTCAGAAATGTCAGTGGTCGTCCTATCCGAACAACAGCACAGGATATTCGATGTCGACCGTGTGACCACCGTGCGAGTATATGTTACCGCCGCTGCAAGGCGAGCTGCGGTCGTTAAGGAAGACGACCTCCTCGCGAAGGCTGACGTCCAGGCGGGCCCCGAGAAAGTATCGAATGCCCTGTGCACTGAGCTTAAGACATGGCATGACAAGAATTTTTTCAAACTGCAAGAAATATCTGACATCAAACATCATGACTTCGAGGTATGCGCATACATGTAAGTTCGTGGAGAATGAGAAGGGCGAGATGGGACGTGCCATCAGATTGCGCCTGGTGCTCTGAGGTTTAATGGGCCTTGAAGCTTTCGGCGCGGAGACTTTCTTAGGGGCAGCGCGGCGGTCGAGCCAGGGGCTACTCGCAAGCGCGGCAGCGTGCTAGAAGCAATGGGTCATTGCTTTCCTCGACATCAACATTGCCTTCCTGAAAGGGTTGACCTACCAGGGACTTGCTGAGGCAACTGGTGAGAAAGAACGTGTGGTGTGCTTTACTCTGCCGCCTGGATCGGCTGCGGTGCTTCGATCCCCCCAGTATTCGAGCGCTACGACGAGTCGAAGCACTGCGCGCAGCGCCTCAAGCCGGGCGCCGGCACCAAGGATGCACCTCGGGCTTTCTCACTAAAGCTCAGAAGGGCCACGAGAGGCTTCGGTCTTAGACCCGCTTCCCACGACGAGGAGTTCGAGACGAGCAGTGACCTGCTCGCAGCCAGACGCGTTGATGAGATCAATATGGCCGGCGCCGAGGACACCATTGACAATGGCGTCAAGTGCGTAAAGGATATTGTTGGTACTTGTAGACTCAACAAGCATACATATACTAATTGCGCTGTGCGGTATACCAACGATGAGGGCAATGTCACATTGGACCAAGATGAATGCATCAAACAGCTCCGTCTCATGCGACATCCTGAACTTACTGGCGCCGACGCTGACGCCGAGGCATCCAAGATGGTTGCAGACATGTTCGTCAGTCTCAGAGGCGCATTGGCCTACGCATTAATCACCCATGTGTGGTTAATGGTGCATGCAGTCTCTCCACATAGTGTCCAAGAACCGACCAATATACAAATGCGACGACTGAACGCGACTACCAGGGAGCGGCAGGCCTGCCTTGAGAAGATCGCCTACCAAGCGATGACCTCCGCTGGCGAAGTTAACCTGCGCAACGACTCAGGTTGCCGACGCCTGAGTGGGGATGCCGGTGGCGAAATCAAGTCAAAGGCTATGGTATTCGCGGGGCAAACCTGCTACGGCGCTCAAGCGCGCCATCTGGCAAGCCTGTCGTTCACTTGTTCGACGCGCACCTCGAGTCTCACCGCTTGCGAGCCCGCTTGAGCTATTCAGCGGAGACGCCAGCAGCAGCCCACAACTTGGGGGACTGCTATCCCACGATCGTGACTCTGTACGAGCTCCATGCAGGGCCGTTGACTCCCACTCAGTTGAAGGACATGCTTGAGTTGGGCGGCCTGAGCATCGAGGTCACTTTGGCCATAGACGCTGAGTTTGCTTCTAAGTCCTTGCCAAGCAAAGACTTGAAGACACCGACTGAGTGTACCCTTTTAGGACACATCAGTTGGATACGACAGATGATGGAGCGAGGAATCGTGCATCGTTCTCATTGGTGTAACACCCGCGACATGACCGCGGACGGTCACACAAAGGGGAGCATCTACACACATATGCTCCTACAGGTCATGGGAGGTACGCGATCCTTCAAGCATGAATGAAAACGGCATGCTCCCGATCGGGCTGGCAGGACATCCTGGTCTGCGGCCGCCTACGGAGTACTCGAATGCAAAGTGGCGTGCAGGCAAGGCAACTTGCGTGCGGGTCCACCTTTCTCACGGCCCCGCCCTTCCGCCGCCCTTTTGTGCATGATAGCGGCTGTACCTGCTGTATAGAAGCGGCTGGTCCACGCTTCGTCTCGCTCCCCCCGGCTCTACAGCGAGCTGGGATACAGGCGAGAGGTAACGAGCGTGTGTCCGCGGCCGTTTGGCTCAAGTTTGACTACACCTTACCGCGAAGTGTACCATTTGCCATTCCGACCAAGACATTTTTTGCATGAGGTGGCTCGTCATTCCCGCGGCGATCTCCTATTACTGGGACTATCGCTTCTGCGGTGCAACAGAGCTGGAACTGGACTTTGCCTAAGGCGAAGCTGCTGGTTGGGCCTCCTAACCCCTTTCAAACTCTTTCTGGGTGGCTGGCGCGCTGGGCCGAAGCCGCAAGGGATTTTTTTTAAAGAGCCAGGAACCAAAAAAGAATCTATCACGCCAGACACCCCTGTGATAAATCAACAGGGGGCGGCGGATCGAAGATGCCTGCGGCGAACCACCGCCGCCCCCTTTGTTTGGAAATGTTGTGTGGCGAAATGTATAAAAAGAGGGCCCGGCCATCTTAGCGGACTGCGTGTTCCCACAGCGCGTTGGGAAACCATTGGACGAACACTTAGGATGCGGCCCTCTGGGGCTGCGTTCGAGCTGTCGTGGGGTTCTTGTGGGACCATCGGGGCCTTGGGGGCCTCTGGAGACACTTGGGCCATCCTGGGTGGCTCTCTCGGGCCGTCTTGGGGTGCCGCCAGGCCGTCTGGCGACTTCAGAGACCGTCTTGGGGGCCGATCTGGACCGTTTTGACGACCTCCTGGGGCTCTTCAGGACCGTCCTGGGCCTCTCCTGGGCTCGTTCGGGACAGTCGCATCACCGCCTAGTCATCCCCGTCTCCCCGAGGATGTCCACGAACGGGATGACAAAAAAACGCAGTATCCGGCAAACTCCAGAGATTCCGTGGATAGGAGGCCTCTGCACCCGTCGCCCCTTCCCCTTCCCCTCTTCCGTGACCATTTTGATTCAAGCGCGCCTGACGTCGTTGCAGTAGAAGCGAGAAGGACTAGAGTTTTCAGCAGATGGCGCTCCTCATCTCGAAAAAGGAAAAACACATAAACATCAAAGCTTAACGCTCCGAGCAGACTTCTTGGCTCCGCGCTGGGCCACCCCTGGCGGTGCCTCCGGCTCCGCCCCCGGCAAGCTCCGCGCGCCAGGGAGAGGGGGTCCAATGCAAATCCAAGAAACCCGCGCGGATCGCCAAACTTTATGTTTATGTTTTGTTTTTTCTTATTCTATCATCGTTGCCGCCTCGCTGCTGGCACTCGCGCGCGCCTCGGGCCCGCAAGCGCCTTGCGCAGCAGGTCAGCAGTGCGCCGCAGGAGACCAGGATGACACCGGCATGCTCCAGAAGAGCTCGCAGATGATGCAGGTGAGTCGGCATGAGCATTTAAGCTTGAAAACGACGCCCACGAACGACGCCGAGTGCAAGGCCGTGTCTGGCATCAACACGGGCCTGCCCATCGTCTACGACTCCAGCTGCCCCGGCCTGTGCTGCTTCGAGGACCAGCCGTGCAGGTACAACAACACGGGCTGCTACTCCGCAGCCTTGGCGCAGCAGAAGGTGAAGTCGACGCCCACGAACGACGCCGAGTGCAAGGCCGTGTCTGGCATCAACACGGGCCTGCCCATCGTCTACGACTCCAGCTGCCCCGGCCTGTGCTGCTTCGAGGACCAGCCGTGCAGGTACAACAACACGGGCTGCTACTCCGCAGCCATGGCACAGCAAAAGGTAAAGTCGACGCCCACGAACGACGCTGAGTGCAAGGCCGTGTCTGGCATCAACACGGGCCTGCCCATCGTCTACGACTCCAGCTGCCCGGCCTGTGCTGCTTCGAGGACCAGCCGTGCAGGTACAACAACACGGGCTGCTACTCCGCAGCCTTGGCGCAGCAGAAGGTGAAGACGACGCCCACGAACGACGCCGAGTGCAAGGCCGTGCCTGGCATCAACACGGGCCTGCCCATCGTCTACGACTCCAGCTGCCCCGGCCTGTGCTGCTTCGAGGACCAGCCGTGCAGGTACAACAACACGGGCTGCTACTCCGCAGCCTTGGCGCAGCAGAAGGTGAAGACGACGCCCACGAACGACGCCGAGTGCAAGGCCGTGTCTGGCATCAACACGGGCCTGCCCATCGTCTACGACTCCAGCTGCCCGGCCTGTGCTGCTTCGAGGACCAGCCGTGCAGGTACAACAACACGGGCTGCTACTCCGCAGCCTTGGCGCAGCAGAAGGTGAAGTCGACGCCCACGAACGACGCCGAGTGCAAGGCCGTGCCTGGCATCAACACGGGCCTGCCCATCGCTACGACTCCAGCTGCCCCGGCTGTGCTGCTTCGAGGACCAGCCGTGCAGGTACAACAACACGGGCTGCTACTCCGCAGCCTTGGCGCAGCAGAAGGTGAGGACGACGCCCACGAACGACGCCGAGTGCAAGGCCGTGAGGGCATCAACACGGGCCTGCCCATCGTCTACGACTCCAGCTGCCCCGGCCTGTGCTGCTTCGAGGACCAGCCGTGCAGGTACAACAACACGGGCTGCTACTCCGCAGCCTTGGCGCAGCAGAAGGTGAGGACGACGCCCACGAACGACGCCGAGTGCAAGGCCGTGCCAGGCATCAACACGGGCCTGCCCATCGTCTACGACTCCAGCTGCCCCGGCCTGTGCTGCTTCGAGGACCAGCCGTGCAGGTACAACAACACGGGCTGCTACTCCGCAGCCTTGGCGCAGCAGAAGGTGAGGACGACGCCCACGAACGACGCCGAGTGCAAGGCCGTGTCTGGCATCAACAAGGGCCTGCCCATCGTCTACGACTCCAGCTGCCCCGGCCTGTGCTGCTTCGAGGACCAGCCGTGCAGGTACAACAACACGGGCTGCTACTCCGCAGCCTGGCGCCAGCTTGTGCTGCTTCGATCGGACCAGCCGTGCAGGTACAACAACACGGGCTGCTACTCCGCAGCCTTGGCGCAGCAGAAGGTGAAGACGACGCCCACGAACGACGCCGAGTGCAAGGCCGTGCCTGGCATCAACACGGGCCTGCCCATCGTCTACGACTCCAGCTGCCCCGGCCTGTGCTGCTTCGAGGACCAGCCGTGCAGGTACAACAACACGGGCTGCTACTCCGCAGCCTTGGCGCAGCAGAAGGTGAGACGACGCCCACGAACGACGCCGAGTGCAAGGCCGTGTCTGGCATCAACACGGGCCTGCCCATCGTCTACGACTCCAGCTGCCCCGGCCTGTGCTGCTTCGAGGACCAGCCGTGCAGGTACAACACCACGGGCTGCTACTCCGCAGCCTTGGCGCAGCAGAAGGTGAGGACGACGCCCACGAACGACGCCGAGTGCGAGGCCGTGCCTGGCATCAACACGGGCCTGCCCATCGTCTACGACTCCAGCTGCCCCGGCCTGTGCTGCTTCGAGGACCAGCCGTGCAGGTACAACACCACGGGCTGCTACTCCGCAGCCTTGGCGCAGCAGAAGGTGAGGACGACGCCCACGAACGACGCCGAGTGCAAGGCCGTGCCTGGCATCAACACGGCCTGCCCATCGTCTACGACTCCAGCTGCCCCGGCCTGTGCTGCTTCGAGGACCAGCCGTGCAGGTACAACAACACGGGCTGCTACTCCGCAGCCTTGGCGCAGCAGAAGGTGAGGACGACGCCCACGAACGACGCCGAGTGCAAGGCCGTGTCTGGCATCAACACGGGCCTGCCCATCGTCTACGACTCCAGCTGCCCGGCCTGTGCTGCTTCGAGGACCAGCCGTGCAGGTACAACAACACGGGCTGCTACTCCGCAGCCTTGGCGCAGCAGAAGGTGAGGACGACGCCCACGAACGACGCCGAGTGCAAGGCCGTGCCTGGCATCAACACGGGCCTGCCCATCGTCTACGACTCCAGCTGCCCCGGCCTGTGTTGCTTCGAGGACCAGCCGTGCAGGTACAACAACACGGGCTGCTACTCCGCAGCCTTGGCGCAGCAGAAGGTGAGGACGACGCCCACGAACGACGCCGAGTGCAAGGCCTGGCATCAACACGGGCCTGCCCATCGTCTACGACTCCAGCTGCCCCGGCCTGTGCTGCTTCGAGGACCAGCCGTGCAGGTACAACAACACGGGCTGCTACTCCGCAGCCTTGGCGCAGCAGAAGGTGAAGTCGACGCCCACGAACGACGCCGAGTGCAAGGCCGTGTCTGGCATCAACACGGGCCTGCCCATCGTCTACGACTCCAGCTGCCCCGGCCTGTGCTGCTTCGAGGACCAGCCGTGCAGGTACAACAACACGGGCTGCTACTCCGCAGCCTTGGCGCAGCAGAAGGTGAAGACGACGCCCACGAACGACGCCGAGTGCAAGGCCGTGCCTGGCATCAACACGGGCCTGCCCATCGTCTACGACTCCAGCTGCCCCGGCCTGTGCTGCTTCGAGGACCAGCCGTGCAGGTACAACAACACGGGCTGCTACTCCGCAGCCTTGGCGCAGCAGAAGGTGAAGGACGACGCCCACGAACGACGCCGAGTGCAAGGCCGTGTCTGGCATCAACACGGGCCTGCCCATCGTCTACGACTCCAGCTGCCCCGGCTTGTGCTGCTTCGAGGACCAGCCGTGCAGGTACAACAACACGGGCTGCTACTCCGCAGCCTTGGCGCAGCAGAAGGTGAAGACGACGCCCACGAACGACGCCGAGTGCAAGGCCGTGTCTGGCATCAACACGGGCCTGCCCGTCGTCTATGATTCCAGCTGCCCCGGCCTGTGCTGCTTCGAGGACCAGCCGTGCAGGTACAACAACACGGGCTGCTACTGAGGGTATTTTCTATGTACCTTGGTTGTTCAATATTCTTGACCGCATTCGGTCCGATGTTGCAGTACACTGTCATACAGGCAGGACGGGGTTGGGCTTTGCACCAGCCGTGGCAGCGTCCACTTTGTGGTTCTGCAGCTTCTCAAAGGATTGCGCGTAACTTTACAATTTTGTGTAAGCATGCTTGCTGCGCCCAATGTCCATGGCTCAGCAATATTTTGTACTAGATGTTTCTCCTGCGTTCCGACTCCTGGACCTGAATGTCTGGGTGCACGCGGGCGGAGTGGTCGCTTCTTGTTGTGACCATCTCTGCCAACGTGCGGTCTTGTCACGGGGTAGTTATAAAACTCAATGCCACGAAACTGGGTATAATGCAATGGGGTGACATGCGTTGTCCATCGCTGCACAGCATCGCAATGCGTAGCACTTCGCCGCTTGACATTTCATGCAACAGCAGTATTGTGTGACATTGGACGACACCACATAGCATATCGTAGCATCAGTTGCCTCGCATAGCCACGCATGGCATAACATATACATATAAAGGGGGACAGGGTCAGGGCACTTCTGGGCAAGAAGCTGGACCACAAATGGGAGTGCCGGGGCACCCCGCGCACACTTTCAACATCGACTCCGAGGGCGATCAGACAGCCGTCAAGACGATCCACGGCGGCCTCCAGCCGTCCCAAGACCGAGACGGCCTCCAGACGTTTCAGACGGCTCACTCGGCGCCTCCAGCGGCCCAAATGGCTTTGAAGACTCCCCGAGAGTTCTCGAGGAGGACCTCCAAGGCGGCAGCCGAGAGCCCACCAGTTTCTTCTAAATTCTTTAGGCTTCGCCGGAAACGACGCCCAGACTAGTTGCCCTGATCAGGGATGCGGAGGAGTGCAGTGGAATGAAGGGTTGGGTAAGACATCGTGCCCCAAGTGGGTGGGAGGGCGTAGGATTCGGAGGAGAAGTAGGAGTAGGAGTAGGGAGAGGGGGATGGGGATTAGGGAGGAGGGAGACGAGGAAAAGGAGGAGGAGCAGGAGCAGGAGCAGGAGGAGGAGGGATGGAGGGAGCAGGAGGGAGAAGGAGGGAAATTGAGAGAGGACGGGAGGGAGGGAGGGAGGGAGGGAGGGAGGGGGGGAGGGGGGGAGGGAGGGAGGGGAGGGAGGGAGGAAGGGAGGGAGGAGGAAGAGGAGGAGAGCGGGCCCCGGGCAGAAAGGCCCGAGGTCTCTTGGATACCTCTCGGAGTCTCTTCTGATTTCTTTCGAGAGTTTCAGGGGGTCCTCTTGCTTGGGATGTCTAGGGGGTCTCTTGGCTGTCCAGGGTGCCTCCTCGAGGCGTCTTGGGTGCAAGTGGGAGGTTTCTTGGAGCCTCTTCGGAGTCTGTTGGGAGCCTCCTGGGGGCATCTTGGGGACCTCGTGGGGCCTCCTTGGGAGCCTCGGGGGCCACCTTGGGGCCATCTTGGAAGAGATCGATCAAAGGAGGGGAGATTTAGTCTTCTCGCCGAAGCCTCTCGGGGCGTCTTGAGTGCCCCTGGGGGGCCTCTTGTGTGCATCTTTCAGGCCTCTCGGGGGCCCCTCGAGGCCTCCTGGGCACCTCTTGGGGCCGTCTTGCGGCAGCCTTGGGGCTATCTTGGATGAGATCGTTTTCAAAGGTGGGGCCGTAGTACATCAGGGCCCCCTTCCAGGAGGCCAATCTGTGGCAACAATTTCAGCAACTTCAGTAATTTTGGCCTTCTCGCCGAGGCCTCTTGGGGCGTCTTGGGTGCCTCTGGGGGGGTGTTCTTGATAGGAGGTCCCCAAGGGGACCAATGAGAACCCCCAGAGAGCCCCAGGACTGCCCAAGCCCGCCAAGATGGCCCAAGAGGGTCCTAGGACGGCCCAAAGGGCCCTCTGACGACCCAAAGGAGCCCCAACAGGACCCCCAGGAAGGCCCAGAAGTGCAATGTTCAGTGATTTTCGCAGGGTTGGTTGCTAGATGTTTGTATGTCGTGCCGAAGCCTTAGCACCAACAGGGCTCCAAGACACTAAGCCAGCGATCCCGCGCTCTCACACAACAAACGCGCTTTCCGTCCCCATGCCAAGCAGATGACGGACAGAGCGAGGTACGAATGATGTACGTTATTTGGTGGGGCGACGCCCTTGAGGGAGGGGTTCCAGGGGAGAGGCGAGGCGCGCCAACCTAGGCTCTAATGGCCTTGTGGGGTCCCCGGGGCGCCCAAGACTGCCCAAGAAACGCCCAAGACGGTCCAAGGCACCCTCAAGACGCCCCAGGACGGCCCGAGAGCGCTCCAATACAGCCTAAATTGGCTCCAATGTCCACGAGGCCCCCAGGACACCCTAACATGGCTCCAAGACGGTCCAAGAGGGCCCCAAGAGGCCCCCAAGAGGACCCCACAGAGGCTAATACCGTCAAATGATTATGGGGAAGCTACATTCTTAGCATATCAGATTTGTCGGCTTTCGCAGGGTTCCAGACAGCCCAAGAGGTCCCCCAAATCGCACGTAGACGACCCAAAAGGGCCCCAGGAGCGCCCCAAGACGGGCCAAGACGGGCCCAAGACGGCCCAAGAGGGGCCCACGATGGCCCCAGGACGGCCCAAGAGGGCCCCGAGAGCTCCCCCAGAGGCTCCCAAGATGGCCCCCGAAGCCCCCGAGAGAGCCCCAAGACGGTCCAAGGCCTGCAAGACGCCCCCAGACGGCCCCAAAGGGCCCCATAAGGGCTCCAAGAAGACCCCCAAGAAGGCCCAGAGACGCGAAATAAAAAAGCGATCGGTAACGCAAACAGCTCTCCACACCAATGGTCCCAACAGCGAACGGTGACGTGACAAGCTCTTGACACCAAAGCTCTCAAGAGCAAACGGTGACGTAAACAACTCTCAACACCAAGGCTCTCAAGAGCGAGCGGCAACGTAAAAGTATCTGAGCACCAAGGCTCCCAAGAGCGAGCAGTGACGTAACAAGATCTTGCCACCAAGGGAACGAAGGGTGCCGTGAGCCATCTCGGGCAAGTTCCTGGTCCGCTCTTTCCGTTCCCATGCCGGCCCAGATGACGGAAAGAGCGCGGTACGAGTGATGTATTTTATTTTGTGGGGAGAAGCCTTGAAGGGAGGGGTTCCAGGGGAGGGGCGAGGCGCGCGCGGATGCGTGGTACTGGCCTGTTTTCTTCGTATTTGTTCGAGTGAAGCGGCTCCCGGGTGGTTCTCATGACCTGTTTCAATGCATTTGTTCGAGTGACGCGGCCCAAGGGCCCCAAGACGGCCCAAGAGGGCCCCGAAGGGCCCAAGAGGGCACCAAGACGGCCCCAAGAGAGCCTCAGATGGCCTCCAGGCGGCCCAAGGGAGCCTCAAGACGGCTCCAGAGACCTTCCCGAGAGGCCCTCAGGGGCAAAACAGGCGGGGGCCCAAAACTGCCCAAACGGGCTCTAAGACGGCCCAAGAGGGCCCTAAGACGGCCCCAAGAGAGCCCAAGGGGGCCCCAAGAGGCCCCCAAGAGAGCCCCAAGACGGCCAAGGGCCTCCTAGACGGCCCAAAAGGGCCCCAAGACGGGTCCAAAATTGCTTCAAACGGGCTCCCAAAGGGTTCCAAAGGGCCCCAAGAAGACCCCGACGAGGCCCAAGAAGCGCTCAAGAAAACCATGGCTCCCATCAGCGAGCGGTGACGTAACAAGCTCTTCACACCAAGGTTCGCAAGAGCGAACGGTGACGAAAACAACTCTCAACACCAAGGCTCCCAAGAGCGAGTGACAACGCAAGAGTTTCTGAACACCAAGGCTCGCACGAGCGAGCAGTGACGCAACAAGCTTTTACCACCAAGGCTCCCTAGAGCGAAGGGTGCCGTGAGCCATCTCGGGCAAGTTCCTGGTCCGCTCTTTCCGTTCCCATGCCGGCCCAGATGACGGAAAGAGCGAGGTACGCGTGATGACGTTCTCGTGTGGGGCGAAGCCTTCTAGGGAGGGGTTCCAGGGGAAGGGCGAGGGGGGTGCGCATACGTCTAATGGCCGCCGTGGGGGCCGTTTCCTTGTATTGCGAAGGCCTTAGGGCCGGTGCCGCCGACCCTGAAGACGACGAAGATGAAAGCGAGCGAGGGGGGGTAGGAGGAGGAGGAGGAGGAGGAGGAGGAGGAGGAGGAGGAAGAGGAGGAGGCGGATGAGGGAGGAAGAGGGGGAGGAGGAGGATGAGTGGGGGAGCAGTGAGACGAATGTGGTGGAGGAGGAGGAGGAGGAGGAGGAGGAGGAGGAGGAGGAGGAGGAGGAGGAGGAGGAGGAGGAGGAGGGAGCAGCGAGAGGAAACGAGTAGGAGCAACCAATTCTGGAGGCCTCGGCTCTCGACGGAAATGGGAGGGAGAGGGCGGGGACAAAACCTTTCCGAAAATCATTGAACATGGCTTCTCTGGGCCTTCTTGAGAGTCTTTGTGGGGCTCTGGCTCTTTTGACTCGTCTGAGGGCCCCCTTTGGCCGTCCTTAGGCGTTCTTGGGCTGTCTGGGCTTGGGGGCCGTCTAGGGGCGCTCTTGCAGATCCGTCGTGGCGATCCCCCCCCTCCTCCAGCGCATCTTCAGAGGGCCCTCTGTCAAAGCAAAACCGCAAACGGGGGATGGTATTTTGACCCGGGACCCCTCCCCGGGACCCCCCCCGGGGACCCTTCCCCCCCCCCCGGCGGGGAAGGGATCCAACGGAAGGGGCTTCCCAGGTTCCCATCGACTCAATCACAACGTTGTTAATTTCGCTTTGGCTGGGTTGCTTCATTTCGCTTTGGCTGGCGCGCTTGAGGACGAGGGCCCACGGAAGGACGGGGGGAGCGGCGACGGACGACGGACCCAGAAAGGAAGACGACGAGTACGTGCGAAGACAACAACCACGACGAACAACGCATTCCACAGACAACAACCACGACGAACAACGCATTCCACACGCCGACAGGGTCGGCGGATT
>CAUYUJ010019939.1:92500-167623 GCA_963575745.1 Prorocentrum cordatum | reverse complement strand
CCTCCCCCCCTTTCGTCCGGCCCGCGAGCAGTGCAGCGCGCTCGGCGAGGGGGGCGCTGCCGCGGCGCGTCCTCCCGCGAGGGTGCCGTCCTGCGGGGCGCCGGGGCGGGGCACGCTCGCCCGAGGGCCGCCGGCCGCCTCGCCGCGGCCGCCCGCCGCCCGCCCGTCGTCGTGGTCGACTCCGTGGGCGTCTTCGCCGTCGCCCTCGCCGCGCGTCGTCGTGCGTCGTCGGCCGTGGCCTGTCGCCCGCCGCCGCCCGTTGCTGTTGTCGACTCCGTCGGTGCCCCTCGTCGACGTCGCCGTTCGACGTCATCCGCCATCCGTAATCAGTCGTTGTCGTCGCCGCCGCCGCCGCCGTCGTCGTCGTCATCGTCGCCTTCGTCATCGTCGTCGCCGTTGTCGTCGTCCGTCCTCCGTCGTCCATTCTCCATCGTCCGTCATCGTCGCCGTCAGAAGTTGTCCTCGTCGTTGTCCTCGTCGTTGTCCTCGTCGTCGTCGTCGTCGTCGTCGTCGTCGTCGTCGTCGTCGTCGTCGTCGTCGTCGTCTGTTGTGTGTCGTCGCCGTTCGTCGTCTTCCGTTGCTCGTCATCGCCGTTCGTCGTCGTCGCCACCGCCGTCGTCCCCGCCCCCGCCGCTGGCGTCTTCGTCGTTGTCGTCGTTGCACGGTGCCCATCCTCCTCCTCAGGCTCCTCCTCGCAGCAAGGAGGGAGGGGGCACACTGAGACCGCCAACTCCTTGACCCCCCCCCCACGCATAGGCCCCACGGGATCTGCAGCAAGTCATACGCGGGGGCGACAACAAACGAGGCCCCCTGGACGTCGCCCGCGCCTTTTCCGGAGCCTCTGAGGGCTCCTCAGAACGCCTGAGGGCGTCTGACAAGCCCCACCGCCTTCTCAGAAGGTATGCCCCCTCTGCCCTCCCCTCCGGGAGCGCCGCCGACTCTTCAAGGGCCGCGTGGAAGTGGCCCCCTGTGTGGGCCTGTGGGCACCTGGCAGCCGTCAACCTGACTCTCGACCTGGCCGAGGCAGCTGTGGCAGCACAGCCACCCAGACATGATGGGCCTGTTTTCCACCACCACCACCACCAGAAGTTGGAGGGGGGAAGGAGGTGGAGGACGAGGAGGCTGACGAAGAGGAGGAGGAGGAGGAGGAGGAGGAGGAGGACCTAGAAGGAGGAGGAGGAGGACCCCCTCCCCCTCCAACTTATGGTGGCGGTGGTGGTGGAAAACAGGCCCATCAAGACACCCTCTGGGGGCAAACGCAAGGCTGGCGAGGTCAAAGACGGCGCGGCCCCCGCCGTGCTCCGCCAGCTGCAGGGGCGCAAAGTCGTCCCACGGCACGGCGCCGTCGACCACCGCGATGGCCCAGCCAGCACAAACGGGCAACCCGTGAGCGAGCGACCGGCGGGCCTGCGGATCCAGATGACCTCGCTCTCTCTCTTGGCGGTGCGCACAAGGGCAAGGGGGGGGGAGGGAGGGGGGAGGGCCTCTTAGAAGCAGGCTGCTTCTTCGAAGGCGCCAGCGTGACATCTACAGATGATGAGAAGGCCCGCGCCTCCCAAGAAGCAGGGGTGCTGCTGAGAAGCCCTCCCCCCTCCCCCCCCACCCCCCTCGGCGCGTGGCTGACTCTTGGGACGAGAGGGGCGGAGGGCATCAGCTCCCTGGGGCACGGGCCCGTCGCAACACCGACCACCCGTGCCCCCTCTCGCTCGGCGGGCCGGGCCCGCGGACCCCCAAACCAAAAACTACACGCCGCGCTCCTCCGGCGAGCGACGGGGGCGGCGGGGATCGGCCCCCGACAGGCCCGGGCACGAGCCATGCCCCGAGCGCCGCCGGCGCTCCCTCCGACGAGCAGGAGGGAGCGCTCTGCCGCTCCAGCATTAGGTCGCGCGTGTCCCCCTATAGAGGCAGAGCTTGGACGACAAACCAAACATAGCAAAAACAGAATGAAACGCTGCTCCAAAGTACTAGCAAGAATAGGCACCATACTACTTTTTTGACTACAGTCGGGGCGTTGACCTAAGGAACCCTAAATAAGGAACGAGGCCCCTTTTTTCAATAAGTGAGCCTTCGATTTCGTATCGAAAACCTAAGGAAAACCCGATGCAAGCTGCGAAACACTTCAGGAACACCGAGCCCCTCCCCAACGAAAAGGGTTCCTTCTCCAGGGCCCCGGCTGTATTTTGAAGCATCCCCCCTGTAGAGGGGCAGGCCCGACTTACCTCTCTAGCCCCACAGGCAGAGGCCGCCCGCGGAGCAGAGCGCCCCGTGGCGCCCTCTCCCCTCGACAGGGGGCCTCCCCGAGCCCGAGGGGGTCCGAGCTCCGTGCGGGGCCCCGGCAGCGCCAAGGCCGTGCAGCCGGCCTGGACTGGACAGGACTTGGCGGCGCGCACAAAGGACGTACGCGCCCAGCTATGTACATGAACACGGCCCCTCGATTCGCGAGACCGGCCGCGTTATACGAACATTTGCGCAATGCGTGCTCTCGAAACCAGCGTGGATTCATGTACGTGTACGTCCTTCTTTCGCTCCTGAACTTGGCGGCGCGCACAAGGGGGTGGGGGGGAGGGGGGAGGCTTCTTAGAAGCAGGCTGCTTCTGAGAAGGCGCCGGCCTTACACCTATAGAAACGGCCCGCGCCTTCCAAGAAGCAGGGGTGCTTCTAAGAAGCCCCCCCCCCTCCCCCCATGCACCCCCCTCGGCGCGTGGCTGAAGGACACGCGAGAGGACACAAGACCCTTCCGAGGGCCGCATCGCCGTTTCCGACAAAACATGTTTCTTGGAAAGTGGAAGCGGCACATAAGAACGGCGACCGGAAACAGCAAAAAAAAAGCAGCAGGGGTGGAAGCAGCAACATAAGAACAGCGCATTCCCCATTCATACGTCAGCAGAGTCTCGAACGAAATCGTGCTTCAACGGGCCAACGTCCGCCCTCTTAGCAACACGCTCCTCCGTAGACAGCTTCATTTTCTTGGTCACATCGCCAGAAAGCCAGGTGACGACGCTGTGCGTTGCGCAGTGCTCCAGCCCTTTTCCTCCCTCCTCCTCCCCCCTCCCACCCAGAGAAAGAGAGGGCGCCCACGAGCAACGTGGTCCCGGGAAGTTTACAGGCACGCCTGCGAAGCAGCTGGGGGCATGGAGGCCCTTCCGGCGCTGTGGCAGGACACCATTTCTTCGGCCACGGCGTGGCGTGTCGCAGTCAGCAAGTACTGCGATACCACGTGATAGTGGCTATGTGCTCATGTGCGTTTCGTACTCAGCATTTTGCTTGCTTGCTTGCAGGGTTGGAGCCGGAGCCGGCGGAGAAACGGCGACAGAACCGGTGAAACAACTGCGTCGGAACCGGCAACAGGACCGGCAAAACGGAACCGGAAAAGAAGCTGCCGCGTCGTTTCCAGGGCCCGCTTCGGGTCCGAGCACATGGGGCCGGAGGACGGCACCGCCTCGGGGCAGCCAGCGCTGCATATCGGCGACGTCGGCGCGAAGAAGATCAGGCTCCACACCGCGCCGCGCCGCCGCTGCACCGGCGAGACACTGCGGCCCGACGGCCCCGTCTGCTCGGGCCCCACCCGGGCCTGGGAGGCTTCGGTTGGCACGGCGGGCAAATCCGCCGACCCTTCGGCGTGTGTGAGACGCTGTCGTCGTCGTCGTCGTCGTCGTCGTCGTCGTCGTCGTCGTCGTCGTCGTCGTAAGAGCGAACATAGAAGCATAGAGACAGAAACGTCGTAGTCGATGACCTCTCCGTTTCCCCTCCCTGACGGGGGGGGTAGAGGGGGGGGGTAGTGGGTGGGTCCTGGGTCACATTCCCGCCCTCCCCCCCCCCCCCCGGGGTCTCGGCGGCCCCCTCCATTCGATACCCCCGTGGACAGGAAGGACAAGGGGGGGGCCCTGTTGCAGAGCGGTCCCAGGGGGCGGTCCCGTCAGTGGTGGGGGGGGGTGGTCCCAGGTTGGAATGGCGTTCTCCCCCCCCCCCTCCAAGGTGCAGGCTGGTGGAGGGTGGAAAAGGCAGAGAATCCTCAAGGGTCTCCTGCTGCCATGGAGAAGTCCTGGCCACGGCAAACGCGCCACCTGGGCTTTGAAGTAGGGGCTTGTTTGGAGCGCTCGCCGTCTGTGAAAACATGCTGTCCGCTCCCATCTTCTTTCTCCGAAACACAAGTGGCGGCGCCAGTGGGGGCCACCGAGGAGGTCCCACCTCCAGGGTCGGCGGCACAGGCCGCAGGGCCTGTCAACATCTGTGGAGGCGAAGCCGTGCATTGGCCAGCCTCTCTTCAGGCCAGGCTTCATGGATCGCACTGAGGTCACCCTGGTGCGTTCTTGAGCCGTCTGGGGTTCCTGGAGGGCGCCTTCGGGGTTTGGGCCGTCGCGGAGCTCTCCTGGGGCCATCTTTGAGGTCCTCCTAGGCTGTCTCGGGGCCAACTGGGAGCTTTGATGGGGTCTTTTGGACGTCCTGGGGCGATCGTCAGAGCACCTTCGACCTTCCACAACAAAATCAATGATGTTAGCATGCGGGAAACCTGTGATAGCTATCTCTGAGCCTTTCGAGCGCGTTGCTTCATTTTCGGCGATGACGGGCGTAATGGGGGGGGGGCGGGGGGGTTAGACGCAACGCCCCCCCCCCCCCCTGTGGCTCCGGCACCACAGCCGCGCCCGCACGCACGACGACGATGAGCGACGACCGACGAGCGACGAGCGACGACGACGACGCGAGCATCATGTAGGCGGCGATCTGCCCCACAAGGCCTGTGTACACCACAATGTTCGCGTACACCACAGCGCGCGTTTACACGAAAGCGCCCGCGTACGTCGCAACAGCCGTGTGCAACGCAGCGCCTGTGTACACCACAGTGCTTGCGTGCACCACAGCACTGGTGTACACCACAGCGAACGCGTACACCGCAGCAGCCGTGTGCAACGCAGCGACTGTGTACACCACAATGCTTGCGTGCACCGCAGCGCATGTGCACACCACACCTTTTGTCTCCACCACAGCATCCGCGTGCAACGCAACGTTGGTGTACACCTGCGTGCACAGGACAGGTAGAAGGAGCATGTCAGTGAGGATTTGCTGCGGATAGCTGAACGCCACGCCAAAGAAACGCCGAGAATAGAAAACGGCATTATTCCCTCCCCCCCCCTCCTCCAACTCCACCTCCTCATCCTCCTCCATCACCCTTCCCCTCTGTCGTGCGAGTCGGCGCTACAGCGCACGTGCACATCTCAGCGTTCACCGCATAATGGTCGATTGATTCAGTCCACTTGGTTCCCGGGCGGCCAATTTAGCTGGAGCCGCCTGCACGCAAATGGGAAGAGTTACGATGATGCGGGCGGACTCGGGGGGACTCGTAGATTCCAGCGGCGCTCTATTTTCAACAAGGATTCTATTCCAAATCTCCAAATCCTATAGAAAACAACTGTTTCTTTGGGGGTGAATCCACATGCGCTGCATTTTGTCATGAGGATGCCTTTTAACAGACTATGTTTCAACAGTGGTGCTCTGTTGCACACGGTTGCTCTGGTGCACACAGGCGCCGTGGTGTACTCAGGCGCTGTACTGCACGCAGGCATTGTGATGTACACTGGTGCTGTGTTGCACACGGCTGATGTGGTGTACGCAGGCGCTGTGGTGTACACAAGCGGTGTGGTGCCCGCAGGCACTGTGGCACACACTGGCGCTGTGCTGCACGCGGCTGCTGTAATGTGCATAATTAGGCGGCGTGGTGTACACAGGGGCTGTGGTGCACGCAGGCACTGTTGTGTACACAGGCCTGTGGGGCAGATCACCACCTACATGCTGCTTCCAAGCCCTCGGTCATTCCTAAGCATTCCCGAACGCCGCAAGCGCGAAACGTGACGTCATCGGCCTCCCGCACCCCCCCCAAATGATTGCCGTCATCGGCCCCGAATGAAAAACAGCTCCAGCCGCGTCCGCGCACGACGACGATGAGCGACGAGCGACGAGCGACGAGCGACGACGACGACGACGACGACGACGACGACGACGACGACGACGACTGCGGACCAGACTCCTATGCGAATTCCTATGCGGACACCTATGCGGATCCCGATGCGCACGGCGGAAATCGACGCGAACCGACGCTAGCCGACGCTGAATCGGCGCTACCACATGATTCGCAGACGCGTTTCGACGCCAGTCGACGCTAAAGACAGAACCGCGAGGGCACACAGGGCTCCCATGATCTGCTAGTCTTAAGTCGGGCATGACCCCCCCACAGGCGGACGTTGGACCAAAAAGAAGACAGATTCAAAAGATAACCTCGAAAACAGTCAAAACAAATACTTGAAGAATCGTCCCCCGAATATTTTCTGGCTACTTTTGAATCTCCCTCCTGTAGATCGGGGGCACGCAAACATGGATTAGCGATCCATGGACTCGGCGCGCGGTCGCCAACTCCATGGATCGGGGGAGGATCCCTCCCCCAAAATGCGGCCGGTGCCGCCTCGCTGGGCGGCGGAAGTCGGCGACTCCCGATGGAAACGGGGCCCTTCGCCAATCCATTGGGCGCCCGAGTTATCCGGGGTAACTCGGGTCCGGGGTAACTCGGGTTCGGATTCCCGAAAAACGAACCCGAGTTAGCCCTGACCCGAGTTACCCCAGATGATTCGGGGCTCTGGACGCCCGAATTATCCGGGGTAACTCGGGTCCGGGGTAAGTCGGGTTCGGCTTCCCGAAAAACGAACCCGAGTTAGCCCTGACCCGAGTTACCCCAGATGATTCGGGGCTCTGAAATCCACGCCCCCTTGATCCATGCTTGCGATCGCCTGAGATTCCTCCTGCAGAGGGCCAGGCCCGGCTCTCCTGCTGGTCGCCGAACCCGAGATTTTCGGGCCCCTGGAGGCCTGGGCCCCTCGAAGCGGCGGCGGCGCCCTCCCGTGCTGGACCCCCCAAGAAACGGCATGGGCGTGGACTTCAGTCGGGCACGTCCCCCTACAGGCGGACTTTGGATGAAAAAAATAAAACATACAAGCAAAAAGACCCCAGACCTGCCCAAACATGGTCAAAAAATCGTCCTCTGACTATTTTTTAATTATGTTCCTGTAGAGGGACATGCCCGCCTTCAACATAAACTTCCGACGGTCCCCGCGGCCTCTCTGGACTGGCGCTGGCCCCGCGCGGCAGGGGCGGCGCCGGAGGCGCCGTCCCAGGGGGCCCAGCGCAGATCCAAGAGAATCCGCGCGGAGCGTCGGAAGTTATATATCTATATATATATATATACATATATATATATATATATGTGTGTATGTTCCCTTGTTTTTCGTTTTCGATTTACCCATCGGTCGGAGGAAGGAGGCAGAACCATGAAGCAGGAAGGCGTTGGAAGTAGGTTGGGCTTCCGCGCGCCCCCTGCGGAAGACGGATAGGGAAAAGCCCTTCGATCGTTGAAGCAGGAAGGCGCCTAAAGTAGATTGGGATCTGGGACTCCCAAAATGCCTACTTTCAACCACCGATGGGCGTAATCATGCCGTCTTCTCGTTTTCGACGTATACCGTTGTCTCAAAAAGTTTGTCGGACCTATGGATCGAAGAAGAACAAGCGCTACAAATATACACTTTTGGTGTTCCGCGCGGATTTCTCGGACCCGCGCGCCAGGGGCGGCGCCGAAGGCGCCGCCAAGGGGGCCCAGGCGCGGATCCGAGAAACCCGCGCGGAGCGCCAGAAGTTTATGCTTATGGCATATGGCGTTGTTGCTCTTCTCCGACTGGGAGCCCTGGGGGCGGCGGCGTCTCGTCCTCCCGTGGGCTTCGCGGAGCGGCGGCGGCTCAGTCCTCCCATGATGGACTCCATCGCCTCCTGGCCGAAGCGCTGCCTGAGCACGTCCGCCCCGTGCGCCGCCGCGGCCTCGCCTTCCCGGGAGGGGGGGGGGTCAGTCGGGCAGGTCCCTCTACACAGGAGGAATATTCAGAAATAGTTGACAGGTAGTCTGGGGACGATTTTTTGAATACGTTTGGCTATTTTAAAATGTTTTGAATCTTTTGCATGTTTCGGCGAAGGACCCGCCTGTAGGGGGACATGCCCGACCTAAGGGTTTGGGGGGGGGCCGGCGGCGCGGCGCGGCGGGGTGGCGAAGGGTGGCGGCCACCGCAGAGAGACACTCGCCGCCGCTGGGCCGTCCACTCACGGTGCATTTGCAAGTTCTGTTGCATCCTCGTGGGACCTCGTCTGTCCCGTCGCGGCCCTATCCGAGCCGAATCCGTGTCGAACCCGCGTCGAATACACGCCAACTCCGCGTCGAGGCCGCTTTGAGCCCGCTCCCGGCACACGAAAAGACACCAATCCCACCAGGCCTCTGGGCGCAGGTGGTCTAGGGCGTTTCCTTTTTCAACATCCTTCCTTTCCCTGCTTGGGAGGGTACCCTCCCCCCTCCGTGCGTCTGGACGGGGGGACGCCCGACCCATAGCAGCGTCCAAGATGGCCCAAGATGGCCCCAAGAGGGCCTCAGAGAGCGCAAAATGGCCTCCAAGATGGCCCAAGATAGCGGTAGATGGGTCAAGACAGCCTCCGACACAATTCCAAGAAGCCTCCTGACGGCCCCAAAACAGTTGCAAGTGCTCTCCAAGGCCTCCGAGGACCCCCCCCCAAGAGGCCAAAATCCTTCAACAACTCAATGAAAACCCTTGTTTTTGTTGCCTTCTCGCTTTTTCGCTTCCGATGGGTTCTTGAAACCTCAAGGTGGCCCCAAGACGGTCCAAAATAGCTCCAAGAGGGACCCCAAAGGGGCCCAACACGGCCCCAAGAGCGCCCAAAAACGCTCCAAGAGCGGACCAAGAGGACCCCAGGACGGCACTTTTAAGCCCCCGATGGGGGGGTCCGAATTAAGGACCCCTCTCTTTTTTAGCGTAAGGGTCCAAGACGGCCCCAAGAGGCCCCTTTGGCATCCCAAAAGAACCCCAAGAAAGCCCCCAGACCCCCCAAAAGAGCCCCAAGAGGGCGCCAAGACGCCCCCCAAAAACCCCAGGAACCCCCAAGAAAGCCCTGAGAGGACCCTCGCCCCTCATCGAAGCACCATCGCAGCTTGCACCGCTTTCCATCTTAAACTTCAATGCGGGAAACTATGTGTGATCCTTGCTTTCCTGAAGACGGCTGCGCGACTGCGTGCGTCCTGCCGCCCTTGATGCATCAATTCCCCTGCTGGTCGTTTCTGGATGGGCTGGTGGTTTTTTTTTGTTCCCGTCGCGGCCGCAGGCGAAGGCGCCAACAGCGTCGGTAGAGTTGGCTCGGGCCACGAGCAACCTAATTGCCTGCGCGCGCGCGCCGAGCAGGGCAAGACCTACCGCCGAGGGAGCAGCAGCGCCGGGGCTGAGCTGCTTCGGGGGAAGGGACTGCCAGCTGCGGAAGCTGCCAGGATGCTGCAACGCGCAAGTACCATGGGAGCGGAATCGCCAAACACGCGAATTAGGCCTCGTCGCCACCGGGCGCCAGAGAACAGGGTAGCAGATCAGCAAGTGACACGCCAGGCCAAACAAGAAGGCTGAACCGCTCCTGAAAGACACGGCGGGCCAGTACCCTATGTGGCCAGCTGACAACCAGAGCCAAGGAAATGCAAGCACTCGTGCCGGAACTGGTCAGAACGCGCGAATCTGGTGGGGATACTTTTTGGTACGCGGGCTCGCGAAGCAAGTCGACAGCCGTGCAAAGCTAGGGCGGGCCACGCCGAAGCAAAAGAAAAAACAGCGAACGAGCGGCGCCCGGCTCAGATGGGCAAGACGCAGCCAAAATGGCGCGGGAGGCATCACAAACAGCACCGAGGGCTAGTCCATGAAGGTACCGAATGGGACGCAGGCGGGTGGGGACATTTTTTGGTCAACAGGCTCGCGAGGCGGGTCGATCTGGTGGGGATATTTTTTGGCTCGCGGCTCCAAGGCGGATGACAGGGAGCGAGCACAACGTCCGGGGCGCATGACGATGTAAATTGGCCTCCGAGGCGAATGCACGCGCAAGGGACAAAATGACCCCCATTAAGACGCAAGCTGCGTCGGCAGGAGACCGGCCCAGACATCCCGGCAGGTGGGGACGCAGGCGCGGCGACCGGCGGTGGAACGAGGGGGAGAAGTCGCCCTTTCGGCGCCAAACTCCAGCCGAACCACACTCGGTGAGGCCAGGAGGCCGGGGGGGGGGGAAAGAAGAGAGCGAAAGCGAGCGACTAACACAGGCTCACTGCGGCACCCCGAGTCAACGTTGGTGCTGGTGGGGATATGCAAAGCGTCAAGAATTTTTGGGACAGGCGAGGTCCTCCGAAGATGCAACGCAATGCAGGGGAACGAACAAGGACACAAACGTCATACCTCGGAGGTCCGCGCGGATTTCTCGGATCGGCGCTGGGACCCCCTGGCGACGCCTCCGGCGCCGCCCCTGGCGCGCGCCGCGCGCAAGGGAGGGGGGTCCAGCGCGGATCTGAGAAATCCGCGCGGACCTCCGAGGTTTCATGCTTATGCCATTGTTTATGGCATTGTTGAGGTTGCTGTTGTTGTTGTTGTTGCTGTTGTTGTTGTAGTTGTTGTTGCTGTTCTTCCTCTATTGGTGGCCCGATGGTCGAGAGAACGGCAGGGTGGCAAACAGTGGCGGCCACCGCAGAGAGGAACCTCGCCGACGATCAGAAACGGGTCTTGCGCGAGATGACGTAGCGACCTTGCGCGGTGGCTTACGCGGGCCGCCAGCGCGGCACGCTGTCTTGGAGAAGATGGCGCCTGCGCGCGACCTTGCGCGGGCTTCGTACGCGCCACTGTCGGCGCAGGCGACCCGCTTCCTTTTCTTAGAAACAGAAAAAACGCCATAATCATAAAACATACTCTGGGGGCCTCATGGATGGGGGGCGGAGGATCGCGCTGTATCGCCGATACATCAGCTACGCATCGGCGGTGCATCGGTGATGCACCAGCGATGCATCGGCGACGTCTGCGTGGAGAGAATCGGGCTCCGCCGCATCGCCGATGCATCGGCGATGCGGCGCGATCCTCCGACCCCATCTACTCCGACCCCATCTAGGAGGCCTAGAGTCGCTCAGATGTTCATTTCCTGTGCATTTGTCGGTTGCGTGCGCGTATTTCTTCACAAGGTGAACAAAATGCTCCTCGATGGCCCTTGCAAAGGAAAAATGCACACGTCCGAGCTATGCCAAGGAGTGGTCCAGTGACGGCCTCTTTGCCGCCGGTTGGGTGCTGCCAGTCGGCGGCGAGCGAGGGGGGGAAGTGAGAAGGAGTAGACCTCCTCAGAAGGCGGTGGGACTTCTCAGGAGCCCTCGCGCCTGCTGAGAGGCTTTCTGTGTCTTCGGGAACGGCTTGGAAAACTACTGAGAAGGCCCAGGGACTTCCGAGCCTTCTGAGAAGGCCCGCCCCTTCTCACTTCCCCCCTGGGCTCGCCTACAAGCCAAGGCAACGCTAGCAGCGATGTTGGTTAACGGCGATGTTGGGAATCTGGCTTTTGCGACGCCGCATTCGCGCAAAACAAGTTGTGGGAAAGCACCTATAATGAGGTCGGCCACGCACAACCCCCACCTACCATACCGAAACCCACATCGCCTTTACCTGCATCGCCGTTAGCGTGTCGACGGTGCTGACGCTCCCGGACCCCTCCGCGCCGCCGTGACAGAACAATTGCAGCGGGAAGCGTGGGCAATCTTCTGTCGGCGGCGAGTCCGGGCGAGGGGGGGAAGTGAGACGGAGAAGGCCCTTTCAGAAGGCTCGGACGTCCCCCGGCCTTCTCGGAAGCTTTCGAAGCCCTTCTCCGAAGGCACAGGAAACCTCCCAAAGGCGCGAGGGCTTCTGAGAAGTCCCAGCGATCCTTCGACCCCCTCTCGGACCCATCCGGGAGGCCTGGATCATCCTGAGTCGCTTTTTGATGGTCCCGCGGCCCGGCGAGGGCCCCTAGGGGCCGAAAATTGTGAAAAACCGCCGACTTGCTTTTTTCAACACGCTGGATCTCCGCTCGCTCGCCCCCTTTCTCTGCTGGATCTCTGCTTTTTCAACACGCTGGATCTCCGCTGGATCTCTGGGCCCCTCGCTGGCCGTCGCTTCTGCCACCGGTGGCCCCGACTGGGCCCTGGGGCCGCCACCAGCGGCCCTGGAGGGCAAGCCTGCCCCCGTCGGGCCGTCGTCCGCAGAGGGAGGGGGAGGAGGGGGAGGAGGGGGGAGGAGGAGGAGGAGGAGGAGGGGGAGGAGGGGGGGGGAGGAGGAGGAGGAGGAGGAGGAGGAGGAGGAGGAGGAGGAGGAGGAGGGAGGAGGCGGAGGAGGAGGAGGAGGAGGAGGAGGGGAAGGAGGAGGAGGAGGAGGAGGGGAAGGAGGAGGAGGAGGAGGAGGAGGAGGAGGAGGAGGAGGGAGGAGGAGGAGGAGGAGGAGGAGGGGGCACGAGAGGAGCGTGGGGCGGAGAAGAGCGTGGCGCCTTCCCAAAGAGCCTCCCAAGGGAGCCCTAGGGAGGCAGGCCGTGCCCTCCGCCCGACACTGCCTCCCCGGGGGGCCTCCAGAGCTCCCTGGGGGCTCCACGCTGTGGCTCGGGAGCCCTGGGCAGCGTCCCCTACATTTTCGGGCGAAGAACGGTATAGAGAATAAACGTTTTCGCTGTCGGGGGCGCCTGTCCAAGGGCGGCTGGACAGTTTATACCCTTACGGTGGCGCCATAGGATTATGAACTGTCCAGCCGCCCAGGGGCAGGCATTCCCGACGGCGGAAAGGTTTATTTTATACCGTTCTTCGCCCGGTGACTACAGCAGGGGCTCGACCACGAGGAACCTTCCACAAGAAGGAGCCCCACCCTGAGCCCCCAGGGGACGTCCACTGATGTCTGGTGCGGGAAATGCGCGCGTTCCAGGGCAAAGCCATCGAAGCCCAAGAAACCCAGGGCGCCCTGGAGGCAAGCAGGGTGTCTCTTGGCACGGGTCTCCACTGTATTCGGGCGTGAACTGGGTCTAGTGGGACCTGGTTTAGTGATGTGTACTGGGGGGCGCCCCCCAGGCCCCGTTCCACTAACCTGAACTGCCGTCACCCGAAAAAACACCAGCTACGGCAAACCTGGTTTCGTAATTCTGGCCAATTTGGTGGCTCTGGGGCCCTACCACTAACCGGGCCCCCCTACCTGGGGTCCTGGCCATTCCCGACGGATGGCGGGGCGCATGGCGGGCCAAGTCTCCCAATCCAATAGGGATGCGTCCGAATGGCACCCTCTGTAAGGGATGTGCCCCAGGGTAGTAAACTGGGGCGAATGGCAGCCCCAGTCCCCCCATTCGAGAGGGGTGCGTCCGACTGGATCCCTCAAGAAGGGATGAAGGGATGTGCCCCCAGATTCCCTCGCACTGCCGAGGGGTAGGACCTTTGGGGGGGGGGGGAATCTCGGGGATCGCCCGAGCAGGGCGAGTCGCGACACCCGCAGCTCAAAACGGGTCCCCAGACCCCCGCGTCCAGCCGTGGCGACGAGGCCCTTCCACCCCCCCCTGGAGGCCAACTGCCGCAGTCTCAAGTCGCCCTCCTCTGAGATTTGGGGGCGAGAATCTTTGGTTGACCAAAGAGGGGGTCCTACTGAAAGGGGGTGGTACAATAGGTTTTTGGGACAATGGAATTGCACATGTACAGCGCCAAAGAATTGTACTGCATTGTATTGCAACTAAGGTATTGCACGCAGAAGCCCAGCAGTACATCTGCGCACCGGAACGCATTGCACGCACCAAATCTATTGCAACCCCACAAATCTATCGCACCGAACCTATTGCACCACCCCCTTGTCGCTGGACCCCCTCTTGGGTCAACCCGATGGAAGTCCGACTTCGGGGATCTTCTGACCCGGGTCAATCCAGACCCAGATCAGTCAGGCCTTGCAGAATCCTGCAAACTCCTGCAAGATCCTGCACCCAAACCCGGGTCAATGCGAAGGATCCTGTAAGATCCTGCAGGATCCTGCTCTGGCTGATCCGCGTTTGGAGCAGGGACCGACCGTCCCGGCATTCCTACAGTCCTGCCACGAAATGTTCTTAGAACCCACAACTGCTATACTGTTCTTAGAACATAAACCCGATGCGAGAAACCAAGACAGACTCCGCCAGAAATGTTCTGAGAACATCTCGTGGAAGCCACAAAAAAGGTTATTAAAACATTACTTGGTAGGGCTCTAGGCGAGCCAAGATGCTTCGCCACTCAAGGCTCCCGACGACTCGAAGGGCCATCTCTGCCGGCTCCCGAGCCGTCGCCGCCGTCGGCCCAGGGCCCCACTGCGCCACGCGAGGCAGGCGCACGACGGCCAGCGCTATATCTCTCCGAGCCGGGGCCTCGGCGGGAGGCCCCGCTGCTGGTGCTGCGGCCAGCCTGCGGTGGTCCAGACAGCAGCTCCCAGACGCTGCAGGTCGTCCCCCATCTCGCCATCGCTCGGTCGTCCATTCCCCGTGCATTTGTTTCGTTTCGTGCGTGCTTTCTTCGCCAGGTGATCCAGGATGCTCCTCGCTCGTCCCCGCCGAGAAGTAAGGTACACGTCCGAGCGATGTCAAGCCATTCGATGATCCCAGCAACGTGTGTTGACGCCAAACGTGTGCTTGTGCACCGAGGCCCTCCATCACGACGCAGGCGGTGTGATGTGGGCCAGATCGGCAGGCGGCTTGCTGCCGGCGGAGCTGGACGAGGCAACACACACACACATCGGGCTAACACACGTCCTGAGGATCGTCGACCCATGACGCCCCACGGCGCGTCCAGTAGCGCGCACAACGGACGCGACGCACCGCTCTCGCACGTGAACACCAAGCCGTCTGGTCCGTTTAGAAGTTTGGCGTGTAAGCGCCCCAACTTCCAAGCCTGTGAGTGCTGGGCCGCCTATACGACGAATTCCCTCGCCGACCTCCGTGGCTCCTTGGCCGACAAAAGGCGATGTGGTGTATATCTCGAGCGCATTCGAGGATCCTGAGGGAAACGGGCCCCCGACTTGAAGAGCTTTCCTGTGGACCCCACCTGAACACCCAGACTGGTTTCTTGACGGCCGCATAGGACCGGGAGGGGTCCCCAGACCCCGGAAACGGCGCAACTTGTTTATCGAGGATCCGAGATACTCATCCGAACCAGACTGAGACTCCGCATAATAAGTTATCGAACGGCAAATAAAAGACAAGCGCTTCGCCCGACCGAGACGTCCTCCAACAGAGATCCGCATTGCCTACAGCGTGGGCTCGACCACAAGGAACCTTCCACAAGAAACCCATGCCCTGAGCCCCCAGGACGTCCATCGATCTCTGGTGCGGGAGCGTCACGCTCTCCAGAGCAAAACCATCGAAACCCAAGACACCCAGGCCACCCTGGAGGCAAGCAGGGCGCTTCTTGGCACGGGTCTCCACTGCACCTCGACCTCGCTGCGCACCACCGAAGCAAGCCCAGCCAGCCCACCTCCGCCGAGGCACGGGCACGCCACCGAGAGGGAACCTCGGGCCCCCAGTCAGCCCGTGCCAGAAGGATGCGCGACAGGGATGCGAGGGCCTTGGACGCCCCCCCGCGCGGCTTCTCGAGCGGGGCGCGGCCAGCGAACGCGGCCAAGAATGGGCCGAGGAAGCAGGATGCAGAGGGTACCCGTGCACGACTGCACGCCCTCTCCGGGCAAAACCTTGCGGCGCGGCCTCAGAGGATTGCCTGCCCACCGGCCGCCGTGGGCCCCAACGGCGGCGCCTGCCTCACACAAGATCACACGACGCAGGCAGGACGATGAGAATTAGCTTCGGGCGAAGGCAAAACTGGGGAGTCTCTGAGGCACGGCCAGTCCAGAGGAAGGTTCGGGGGCCGCAGCGAGTCCAGAGCGCTCCGCGGGGCTCCGAGTGCGCCCCCGAGCGGAGCGGATCCTCATCCCAGGCCCGCACGGTCACAGCACACCAGCCTCCACCAGGGAGGGGGGGCTCCAGCGCCGACCCAAGCAGCCATTCATCCCCAAGGAGAAAGCTCTTCGCGACGGGCCCCCCTGGGCATTCTTGATCGCCATCCTACGGGAGCAGTGGGCGGTTGGCGATGATGACACCAGCCCGACACCCGGAATCGCGGGGAAGTCCCTCATGCTGCCATCGGCACCAACGTGGGAACTGTACAGGCGACAGCAGGACAAGCAGGGGCCTCTAGCAGCGGTTCACAATAAACATCGTTGACCTAATCCTTCTCACCACTGGCGTGGCCGTGGCCCCCACTGTCCGACTTACCCACCCAGGTGGGGATAGATCCCTGCCCCTTCGAGTTTCGCGGGCGAAACCTATCCCCACCTGGTAGGGCGGGCTGGTGGAGCTGAGATACCGTGGCCCAGTGGGGATGGTGATATGTTGGAGGATACTGGCACGAGTGGAAGTGGGCAGGAGGGGTACAGTCGAAGCGTAAGCCAAGGATGCGAGGTAAGGACACGCAAGTGCCTTGGGGAACCATGTTTGACGTGTTTCGAACGGGGCGCGGCCGAACACCGAATGATGCAAAGGTACCCTACGGGGCTGGCCAGCGAACGGTGCCAAGGATGGGCCGAATGGGGCAAGGATGAAAGGGTAGCCTTGGACAGTTTTATATCGTTCCCATCGTACTTAAGGACCACATCCCAAAAACAATCCCGAGCACCCAGAACAAGTATCGAAACAGTGCCGAACGAGTATCGCCCCCCCCAGGGCCCGACAAGTGAGAGCCCTCCAGCTTCGGTACTTTCTTGGTGCTCGAGATTATTTCTGGTGATCGAGGCGGAAGTAGGGTGGAACAGCATAAAGAAAATTGCTCACCCTTACTACGCGCCCTGACAATCGGAGGCGACGACGGGGGCGAATAGCCCGGGCGAGAACAATACACGTATCCGGGGGCGCCAATGGTCCGTGCCTTCGGCGAGGCTCCCGGGCGAGTACGTGAAGTGCCCGCCCCTGGGCTATTCGCCCTTCTCGTCGTCTCCGAGACAGTGGCCATGGCGAAGCGGCGCGGCCTGCGTCCAGCGCGCCGTCGGTGACCTGCGATCGCCCCATGAGCGACGAGCCTGGGGCCGCAACACGCGAGGAGCAGCATGGCAACACCGAGGGGGGCGGGCAGCATTTTCACTTGGCGGCGCGCACGAGGGGGTGGAGGGAGGGAGGAGGGCTTCTTAGAAGGAGGCTGCTTCTTAGAAGGCGTCGGCCTGACATCTACAGACAAGGCCCGCGCCTGCCAAGAAGCAGGGGTGCTTCTAAGAAGCCCTCCCCCTCCCGCCACCCCCCCCTGCGCGTGGCCGATTCCAAAGCAGCGTGGCACCATGGAGACGCGCACCACGGTTCCGTGGAGCCTGACACGCAGAGCCGCTCCCAAAGTACCACATCCTTCCTCGTGTGGAGGACAGGACTGTAATCGGCGGCCAGAGGGTGGGGGAGGAGGAGGAGGAGGAGGAGGAGGAGGAGGAGGAGGAGGAGGAGGAGGAGGAGGAGGAGGGGGAGGAGGAGGAGGAGGAGGAGGAGGGAGGAGGAGGAGGAGGAGGAGGGGAAGGAGGGGGAGGAGGAGGAGGAGGAGGAGGAGGAGGAGGAGGAGGAGGAGGAGGAGGAGGAGGAGGAGGAGGAGGAGGAGGAGGAGGGGGAGGAGGGGCGCTTGGCCGATCTGCTTCTGCCACTCGCGCGAGGGGGGAGGTCGCCAGAAGCAGCCGCCAAAAGCAGCGAACATCTGGTCTATGGGGAGAGGGGGGGCGAGGGGGGCGGGGGCCCGCGCCGATCGGCGAAACAAGGCATGAGAGAACGGCCGTCGGACACGCTCGGCGCACCTGCTCTCCACCAGCGTGCTCCCCAGCGGCGGACAGTGAGGGTCCGGCAGCTGGGCCTGGTGGGGCACCCGTCCCCAGAACCCTGCTGCCTTGCCGACGCAGGCCCAAGCTCCTGACACCGCGCGAGCCGTCCACCGTCATCCTCAGAAGCTGCCTGCCCCATCTCTCGTGTGAATGCCCTCGGCCACGCTTTGGGTGACCCAAAAGGGGGTCCAGCTGCAAGGGGGTGGTGCAGTAGATTTGAGGCAATGGTCTTGCAAGTGTATTGCGCCAAAGAATTGCATTGCATTGCATTGCGAGTAATGTATTGCACGCGAAACTCCAGCAATACGTATGCGTCCCGAAATGTATTGCACGCCCCTAATGTATTGCCCACAAATCTAATGCACCAAATCTATTGCACCACCCCCATGTCGCTGGACCCTCTTTTGGGTCAACCCGATACGCGCAAGAGTGACCCCGCGTAAGAGTGACCTTTGGTGAGCGGACTGCAGGGGGGCGCGAGGGGGCCAAATCCGAGCGCGCGCGCAGCCGCCGTCGCATCGCGCTCAGCGATCGGGAAGACCCCGCTGAGCCCAAGCCAAAGGTCACTCCGGCGAAGGGCCACTCTTACGCGCAGTCGATCTCCCGCCGTGGGCGTCGGCTGCAGGCCCCGAAGCAGCCCCCTGACAGGTGCTCAGACCTCGAGCGCGGGCGCTGGCGCAGCCGACGCCGCGAGGAGAAGCCGCTCGCCAACGCCTGCCGAGGGTAGGCCAAAGAGAGGCGGAGGACCTGGCTTCGGGTCGGCCGAGAGTGGTAGGGCTCGATGTGTATACAGGGCAGTTTTTGATCCATTGGATTTTTCTAAAACAAAAATATAGGATGTTTAATACATGATTAGTTTGATAATGAATGTATGCACGAACTCATCGTTGTTTTTAATACTAGATCCATGCATTTTTTATACATGATCCGCACGCGGAGCATGTATAAGAAACGACACTGTACAACATGGTTTTGGCGGCGTATGAGCTCGGTGCACAAACATGCCAGCTGTCCAACCTGCGGAACGCTGGAGCGTCTGCACGCTGAAGTCTTTCGCCGAGATCCTTGGCCCCTTCACCGACTCGGCAACGCGGTGTATACAACAGGGCCCTCCGAGAAAAAAAGAGGAAACTATCGCGGGGGTGTTGACAGATCGGCTCGCGCAAGCGGTTTACTCGGCGCCCCCGGCGCTGAAGGCGCCCATGCAGCAAGGAAGGCGCCTCCGGCGGCAGGAACGAAAGTATCTCTAGAGGCCTCCTAGATGGGGTCGGAGTAGATGGGGTCGGAGGATCGCGCCGCATCGTCGATACATCGGTGATGTATCGGCGATGCATCGGTGGTGCACCAGTGATGCATCGTCGACGTTGGCGATGCATTGGCGACGTGGACGTGAAGCAAATCGAGCCCCACATCGAGCCGCATCGGCGATGCATCGGCGATGCGGCGCGATCCTCCGACCCCATCTCCTCCGACACCCTCTTGGAGGCCTAGAATCTCACCATTTGTCTCCATCCCCCCCCTGGAGGCAATCTTTGGTCACGAAGCACTCGTTGTTGACGGCCCCGTGGGGCCAGGAGAAGCGGCCATCTCCACAGGCCGAGAGCGCCGAAGCAAAGCTGGCCGTCACAGTCCTTTCCGCTCGGCGGCTCCCTCATCCGAAGGACTCGAACGCCCGGGAAGAGGCCGGTGACCATTCGGGGATGGACAGACCTCCCTTTAGTAAAACGTGGTTTAGTGAAAACGACCTGGGGCCCAAACCTGGCGGGCGCAAGCCTGGAAAATAACGGCCACGGCGCCCTCTCGAGAACCGAAAACGGACAATTCACTAATCGACGTGTCAGGGTAGGAGGTCTGGCCACCCCCGAACCATGACCAGGACTGAACGCGGAAACGCCGTGCCGACCGTAGCCGTCCTCCATCTTGGCTAGCGTCGGTTCGCGGATCCATCCTCACAGATCGGCGACGGCCCTGGTGAGCCATGAGCCAGGGCCGAACCTAAACGGTGCTTTTCGTTTTCGTTTTGTTGTCGCTTTCCCTCGTTTTGTCTTCAGTCCACCTCTGTCGCAAAAAGAGGTCCAAACGAAAACAGCCCACGAAATTGCCCAAACACCGCTTAGGTCCAGCCCTGCCATGAGCAGGGTCGGCGTCGACAAGATCCCGCGGCATCTTGGCCACGGTCAGCGTGTGCTCTACCCTCGACCGCCGTGGGGGCCTCGGTGAACGTTTTCGTACAGTCGGACTCGACTGGACAGGGCACGCGAGAGGACACACAAGACCCTCCCGAGGGCCACATTGCCACAGGAATGCAGGAGGCATCGATCGCGAGACACAGGACACGAGGGCACCCTGGATTTGGCAGGGTCGACCTACTGATCCGGGCCGCCTGCACTCGGCGCTTCGACACTGGGCGGAAGGGGGGGGGGGGAGGGGGGGGGTTCTGGCTCCGGACCTCTGCTCAACGCGACTGTCTGCAGCAGTGCGTCCCGTGGGGGAGACGCTCCCCTGCGTGAAGCAGGCGCCCAAGGCGGCCAAGCAGACCTGCTCCAGGGGGGGGTGGGGGGGGAGGCAGTGCGAGGGCCCGCGCCGCTCGGCAAAAACGCGGAAATCCGAAAAAACGATCCTTCGACGCGCCTGGCAAGCAACGTACTCCTGCCCCTAACGCCTCGGAGCGCTTGTGGGCGCTGGGGAGCGCGTGGGCATGCCTGGACGCCTGGGAGCGCCTGGGAACTCCTGAGGGCGCCTGGGAGCGCTTGGAAGCGCCCGGGAGCGTGCGGGAAAAGCCTGGGAGCGCCTGGGAGCGCTTGGAAGCGGCGGCCCCCGCGCCCGCTCGGACAGGGACAGCCACCGCCCCGGCCCCGCCCGCTGGGTTCCTGCGTGCACGCCCCTCGCATCTCGGGCCAGCGTGAGGTCGGGCATGCCCCCCTACAGGCGGATTTTTGGGCGAAAGATTAGGAATACGCCAAAAGTGCCCCCAAAATACCCCAAAAAAATCCCCCAAAAGGGTCCCCGGATTATTTTTGACTATTTTTGGATAGTCCTCCTCGCCTCCCGCCTCCTTGAACTATCTTTTTACTATTTTTTGACTATTATTTTTTGGTTGATCCAAAATATGTTTGACTATTTTGGGATATTCCTCCTCGCCTCGCGGACGGCGGGCAGGCAGGGGGCCCGAAGGCCTTCCTAAGGAGCCACGGCGGGCGGGAGGGCACGAGGCGGGGGGCGGGTCCGTGTCCTCCCCTTGCGGCTGGGGAGCCGACGGCCTGGCGCCCCGGCGCGCGGTGGGCATGAAGTTTCTCTGGCCCCGGCGGGTCCAAACACCGACTTGTTTGGATGGCTACATCTATAGATGTCTGTCTGTCTGTCTGTCTGTCTGTCTGTCTGTCTGTCTGTCTGTCTGTCTGTCTGTCTGTCTGTCTGTCTGTCTGCTGTCTGTCTGCATGCATGTGTAAATGTAGATGTGTTAGTACACATCTGTACAGGACGGCTACATGTGTGTACGGTAGAGGGAAGCAATTAGTGCACCCCCCCCTGCCCCCCAGGCTCCAAGTTGGCACGCGGGGGGGAGAAACTGCGGTCGAGGTGCAACTCATCAGACCCACCGCCAACTTTGCACATTGGGGGGAGGGGGAGGCGTTCACAGATGAATGTGGCATGAGTGTTCGCTATCTTTCGAGGCCTGTATATAGATGTATGTATGTCTGTCTGTCTGTCTGTCTGTCTGTCTGCATGCATGTATAAATGTAGATGTGTTAGCACACATCTGTACAGGTGTGCGCAGAAGTATGTATGGCATACAGATGTGTGCACATATGCATCTGCATGCATATCTATATCCATACCCCTCACCTGCCAAGGTTCACGAAGATCGAATCCCCCAGACGGTGGCTGTTGATCAGCCCAGGGAGAAGGCAACATATCGGGACGAGACAACTCGATGCTTCACCAAAAAGCTGGCGGGCCCAGAGAGCGCGTATCAGGCGCCGCTTGGGCGCGAATGATTGGGGGGCGATCAATGGGGGGGGGTCCCTTTGGGGCTCTCTAGGGCCCCAGCGGGGGCCTTCTGGGGCCTTTCGGAACCGAAGGGGGCACATTTCTTCCAGCCCCTTTTCTCGTCCCCCATGTATTCGCGCCCAAGCCGCGGCCGATCGAGAGTGCTCCTGGACGCTCTGAGAGCGCTCCTGAACGCTCTGGAACGACTCATCTTCGTCCTGGGCCTGAGCGGCCTCCTCACAAGGCAAGAGGCCTCTCAGGAGCCCCCTCGACCTCCGCGAGGCCCTCTAAGCCCCTCGGATCCCTCCGAGAGGCACGTTGCCTTCTTAGAGAGCCGTCCTAATCGCTCCACCCCAGCGTGCGTGCCGCCAACCACGCCTCCGCATCGGGGGGGCGTGCAGGCGGGGGTGGGGACAAAGGTGGGAACAGTGAAGAACCGCTCTGAACGGCCCCTGGAAGAAAGACATGTTATCACACAGCCAGCTTCTTTCCCTACTCCAAATCCCTTATTAATCGTCCCCCGGGTCCGTTTTTTAAGGCGCCTTTTTGTAATTGAGGGGGTCCTGTTTATTAGGGCGCTTTCTTTGGATTGGACCTTAGGGGGTCCAGTTTATTCAGGCGCCCCGTCGAAGAGGGGGGTCCGGAATATTAGGTCGCATTTGGAAGGGGGGTCCGGTTTTTTAGGGGGACTAATGAAGGATTTGGAGTAGCCACCTCGCCTTGGGATATAACCCCCCCCGTCTGCGAAGCCCCGACCGTTGCCGCGAGCAGCGGGCACGACGGCCGCTCCCTCCGCGGTCCGCACGGGGAGGCGATCCGAGGAGGGGCTCTTCGCCGTGGCGATGAGCATCAGCAAACTCGTGGCGTGGCGAAGCACCGTCCCGAGGATAGTGTCAATCTAGGCCTCCTAGATTTGGGCGCCCGAGATATCCGGGGTAACTCGGGTCTGGGGTAACTCGGGTTTGGATTCCCAAAAAAGGAACCCGAGTTAGCCCTGACCCGAGTTACCCCTGATGATGTGGGGCTCTGGACGCCCGAATTATCCCGGGTAACTCGGGTCCGGGGTAAGTCGGGTTCGGATTCCCGAAAAACGAACCCGAGTTAGCCCTGACCCGAGTTACCCCTGATGATTCGGGGACCTGATAGATGGTCCGAGCAGACGGGGTCGGAGGATCACGCCGCGTCGCCGATGCATCGACCGTGCGGCTCGATGTGGAGGCCGTGTCTCCCCGCGCCGACGTCGCCGATGCCGTTGCCTCGCCGACGTCGGCGATGCATCGCCGATGCCTCGCCGATACATCGGCGATGCATCGGAGATGCGGCGCGATCCTTCGACCCCCGCTACTCGGGCCCCATCTAGGAGGCCTAGAGTCAAACAGCTCCAGGGGGAGTGGCCCGCGTCGAGACAGCGACGTCGGGGCCCTTGTTACGTTACATATTCAGGCGGCGGCGTCAATCCCAACGCATCACTCTTGGCGTCCAACCCGCGTCGAACCCACGTCGCATCAACGTTGAAGCCGCGTCAAGTCCACGTAGAACCTGGACGGCCCGTACCGAAGCCGAAAGACCACCGCCCTTCTTAGGACAAGCAAGGCCTCTCGAACATGATGCAACGCAAGCTGGGTCTCCTCATCTCCTGCTTCGGGAGCAACTCCTAGGAGGTACTCGTGGGAAGGGTCAAAGGAAGTTGGGCCTGATGCTCTAACCCATCGAATCCGATGCTTTTCGCTTGCATGTTCGGCCTCTCTGGAGGCCGGTTTCGGACCCCGGGACTGTCAGAAACAAATCCTCGCGAAAAGCCGGTTGCGGGGCCCTGAGACTAGAAAGCACAGGGAGGTCTGCATGGGTAAAGGGCAATGAAAGGAGGAGGAGGAGGAGGAGGAAGAGGAGGAGGAGGAGGAGGAGGAGGAGGAGGAGGAGGAGGAGGAGGAGGAGGAGGAGGCGGAGGAGGAGGAGGAGGCGGAGGGGGAGGTCTGGGTAAAGGGCCATCCGCCCAAATTCGACCAGAGGAGCCCGAGGATCAGGCCGGAGGCAGCGGGCTCGAGCCAGTCTCGTTGGGATCAGGCTGGGCCAAGACGGCTTGCGCGCCCACGCATCTACAGGCGCCGATGCTAAGGTCCACCTCCCAAGACATGCAAGCGAGTCCTCGTCCTACGCGCGGGGGGGACGAGCTCAGGAGGGGGAACATCGACCTGGAAGCGGCGATGCATCGCCGGTGGATCGGCGAGAGGCCCCCGACAGCGAGTCCGCATGGTCCTGGGCGGGTGGGGCCTGTGAGGCCACTCTCGGCGATCGCAGTGGGCGGCTGGGGGCTGCGGCGTCCTCCCCCGAGCCTCCCCGCCCCCGACGTTGCCCCCCGATCCCCCCCCTCCTCCTTCGCCTCCGCCCGAGCCTGGCTCAATCGCCGACTGGTAGGTGTGGCTGATGAGGACGTGGAAGCTCTCCTGTGGCGGGAGGGGGGGGCCCAGCGGTCCGGGGCGAGACTCCGAGCCTGCCAGACACTCTCGGGCTGCAGGCACGCGCTGTCGGGCACGCTTTGGCAGGGGATCCCCGCACTGTCCATCGGGTGCCGTGCTGTGGCCGGACGGTGCCCAGAAACAAATCGGGCAGAACTCTCGACCGCCTCCCCGAGGCCAAGTGCTCGTCCCGAGTCGCTGTTGTTGACCGCCCGGGGTCCCAGGAAGTGCCCTCGAGGGCGGAGGTCGTGGACTGGCGCTGCCACCTCGCTTTTCCCGGGCGGGTGAAGAAAAGGGCCCTGAAGGTGCCTTTCAGGGCCCCTTTGGGAGCGAGATGGCCTTCTTCACCCCCCATGTGGACCGCCCCCCGTTACCACCCGCCCGATGTTTTGAAGACAATGGAAAACTGGGGCGCTCTCGCACACCAATGGGTCCCCCAAGCGGCTGCCAGGACGTCCTGGGGCGTGGCCGCCCAAGCTCAGTCAGCATCAAAGCGGGAAATCGGAACCACTCGAACCGTGCGCCCAACTGGGCCCCATCGGCACGGAATCGGGATCGAATTCGACAGGCTGCACCACAACACACAACAACGCCATGTAACCATCGACTCAAACACAACAGCGGCTCGCCGGAATGTCGCGATCAAGCCAGCTCGGGCCGGCCGAAATCGCTATCGGATCGGATCGATCGGATCGAAATACGACGTCGATACGGATACGGATCCCCGAACGCGGTGCGGCCCCTGCGGGGGGCTGGGGAGAAGTGCGCCGTGGCGCGTGGGAGAGCGCCCGCCTTCCCGGTCCTCCTCCCATCCCTTCTTAAACCACCTTCTTAAACCACCTTCTTAAACCACCTTCTTAAAAGAAACCACTATTCTTGAACCACCTTCTTGAAACCGCCTTACTAATCGCGACCGTCGAGCGAAGCCGGGAGTGGCCCCGGGGGCCCCGCTGGAGCAACGCGAGGCTGCCGACGGGCGGTGGGCCTGCGACCACGAGGCGGGCAGCGAGGGGGAGAGAGGCCAGGGCAGGCAAGAGGGGTAGATAGCCAAGTGCGAAGATCTACGTCGATCTCTCTCTTTCTCCCTCGCTCTCTCTCCCTCTCTCCCTCTCTCTCTCACTCTCCCCTCTCCCTGAGTCCATCTATACATATCTCATATGTGTATGTGTGTGAATATGCAGATGTGCATCTACCAATTCTAGCCTTGCACATCTATATATAACATGTAGACGGGTCGCCACAGATGTCTGTCGTTCTTCTTCTTTTTTCTCTCTCTCTCTCTCATCTCTTTCTCCCTCTCCCCCTCTCTCTCTCTCACCCCGTCAACCCTTCGTCTTGCCTCCCTCTTTCTCGGTATACTTGAAGAGTAGATTCACAAGCGTGGGCCCCAAACAGTAGGGTCTCACATTCCCGATGCCGATGTGTAAACTATGTGGTGAGCTCTGCAACTATGTTCTGACATGGATTGGGTGCGGTGGGCGTGGTCCACATGGTGCAATGAAATTCGCCTGCAACAGTACTCGAGCGAACACCGCACCAACCCACCCGATCAAATCTTGCTGGCACGACTTAAGAGGCAGTGCATGCACTTGCCGTCGATTGCATATTGGAACTTCTTCGGGAACCCCAGACAAGCGCGATGACACCCGGGCCCCTCTCTCTCTGTTCGCTCCCCCGCTGCCACTCCAATGCTGCTTTCTGGGGCTACCCCGCTCTATTCTGCATCCCCTTCTGCGCAATGCAAGGAATCTCGCTCTCTAAGGGGAAGCCAGGACGCAGACAACATCGGTGATAGATAAATCGCGAATCTCTGGGATCCTGCTAATCTGAAGGATGTCACGGGAACCGCGGCCTTCTCAGACCGTTCCAGAACGCTATGAGAGCGTTCTGGAAACCTCTGAACGGATTTATCCTCGTCTTAGCCCCGCCCGACTGTCTCTCTCTCATATATGTCTAAACGTCCCAACGATCATTCTGTTTCAACTCGTGGATGCACGAGACTGCCCGTCATGTTCTCCTCTCGTCGGCACCCGCTCTCGACTGACTCCAAGCCGGACCAGCTCGGCCCAGAAGACAGCCACTCTAAACTGTTGATGAAGCTTGTAACCAAACAATCCATGCACGACTTGAGACACCGATACCACGAACGGGATTCAATTCCGCATGCCCCAAAGTCTCCACATCGGCGATGAATGTCGGGTCTTGCTGTGCTCCATCCTCCTCGCACGTGCCAAGGTCAATGCGGCAAGCAGGGCCAACACATTCACAAGTGGGAGAGAAGCCATCGCGGACAACCATGGCGGCGTGAGACGTATGAACGATTCATGCAGCACACAAGCATTACTTTGAGCTCAAGATGCGGGCAGGCAAAAACAATTACGTCAACATCGGACCAAACATCCAGAAAGTGCGGGCCCACGCCGCGCGATCACGCCCGTTCCTGGAATCCACGACGCCCATCCACCATGGCATTGAATTTATATCGGGCGATCCCCCATTCAGGCGGATTTTTGTTGAAAATATTAGAATACGCAACAAATACCCTAACCTAGTCCAACAAGAATCGCAAAATCGTCCCCCGACTATGTTTTGACTAGTTTTGAAGATTCCTCCTGTAGAGGGACACGCCCGATTTCGAAGAAGCAGGAGGCGGAACGAACGCACGACATGGGAAAGCGTCCAAATACGCCGCGATGCCGCGAGGCACTGAGGGGAGTGTCCTCAGGCACACTCGACGTTTTTTGTGCTGAAGACAAACATCTCCTCTTCAAAACGGCCCACAACCACGACGCCAGGGCATTCTCGGGGTGTCCCGCGCGCTCGTCGCGCCACTTCTCCCGAGACCAGAGTGTCCGAAGGCGGCTCGGGAGGGCCGCGAGGCACCCCCAATAGGAGATCCAAGACGGCCCAAGAGGGCTCCGAGACGCACGAGATGGCAGCAAAGACGGCCCAAAAGGCCTCCGAGACAAACCCGGAAAGAATCCTAAAGAGGGCCCCGATATGTTTTCCCAGCGCACCTTTGGGGAGAAGAAAGAGGAAAGCTGAGGGGGGGCAGCGCGACGAGAACTGGTGACCTCCAAGCTCCGTGCATGTAACAGACCACTTACAGGTACAGCACCACCCTAAAGTCCATCCGCCAAGTGCATGCGCATCCCCGACGGCCCCGCGATGACAACATCATTGCGGTTCCGTGGGTGCCGCTCGTTGATGCGAGCGCTCTCCCGTTTTCGGGCCGCCGACCGCCCGGCGCCAGACCGCCCGAGAGGTCCCAAGAGACCGCCCCAAGGCAGCCCAAGAGGCCCCCGCGGGCGACGGAAAGGGGGTGCGACTAGAACTTGAATGGGGGCGGCGGTTAGAACAGCCTCGATGGGGGCGCTGAGAACGGGCCCTCGGGGCGAGGGGGACAGGGCAAGCTAGGTGCGCTCGCGTCATATCTGACATCCTCCCCCTCCCCCCCATCCCTTACCATGGCGTCGATCCCCTCTCTACTCGCACAGTCGGATGTTGAGCAGGGCAATGATCCCGAAAGGGTACGCGATCCATTGTAGAGCACGGCATGGCATGGCGTAGAAAAGCACCGCAAAGCGTAGTATGTTACAGCATGGCGTGGCGTAGCGTGGCGTTGTGAAGAATTTGATCACAAAGCTTTGCAACGCAAAGCATGGCATCGCACAGCGGCCCCGAACATAACATTGCAGAGCATGGCGTTGAAGATCAAAGCGTAGCATGGCATAGCATGACGTGGCACTTACGCACTGGATATGACAGCAGCAGCTGGAGGCATGGCATCGCGCAGCGGAACGCAACCTAGCATTGCATTGCATGCCGTGGCATGGCACGGGAAATGACGCCAGCGCTGCAGCGGGAGCACAAGTCGAAACGAGCGGAAGCGCGGAAATGAGGCCAGCGCTGCAGCGGGAGCACGATTCGGAACGAGAAGAAGCACGGGAATGAGGCCAGCGCTGCAGCGGGAGCACGATTCGGAACGAGCGGGGCCCGAAAATGAGGCCGGCGCCTCAGCGAGAGCAGCATTTTGAAACAAAATGAAGGCGAAAACCCAACTCCGGGGAAACCTGTGTGTAAAAAAACCATACGCGGGGGGGAGTCGGCCACTTTCAAACCGTCATCAGGGGAAGAGGGAGCGTAGTATTCTTATTGAGTAATTGTGGAGGAGGAGGAGCAGGAGGAGGAGACACAGCAAAAGAGCTCGCATGGTGTATACGAAGGCACGTATAGATACGACCAAAAGATTCCTGACCTTGCGCAAGATCGAAAACGTGTAAATCTCCCCACATCCGTGCATCCAGCAGGCCACACACGAGTCCGCTCGCACCAGTCACCACAATCCGCGAGCTCATCAACTCGGTCATTCAAGAAGAGCCCCGTAAGAGACTCAACGGGGATTCAAAACCAGGAATGATCGATGTCATCAACCAGGCGCGCATGAACACACCATCCAGGAAGAGACTGTGCGCTGTAAAGGCGATGCTTGCGACGACGGGCGCCAAAACCCGCTGGAGCTTGCCCGAGCGTCTCCGTCCGCTTTTCGCAGGAAACCGACGCGCGTCCGTAACCCCAGATCGCATGCGAACTGCTTCGGCCGTGCTGCCAAGAGGCATCGACGTTAAAGGACATGTTTCGGGGATGGACAGACCTCCCTTTAGTAAAACGTGGTTTAGTGAAAACGACCTGAGGCCCAAACCTGGCGGGCGCAAGCCTGGAAAATAACGGCCGCGGCGCCCTCTCGAGAACCGAAAACGGACAATTCACTAATCGACGTGTCACTGTTGGGGGTTCTGTCCAACCCCGAATTTCCTTGGCGCGCGCGCAATCTTTCACTTCAACGTGCCTGCCCGTCCCCGGGCTTCCAGGGGCCTCTGCAGGGCCTCCGCGAGAAAGCCCCCGCAGGCCCTGCGGGCGCCCCGGGAGACCTCTGGGCTTCGGTTGGGCGTGTCCCCGTACAGGCGGATGTCGGAGGAAAAAATTGAAATACCCCAAAATATGAAAAATGTCAGAAAAATCGTCTCCATCTTATTTTTGGAGTATTTCTGAATATTCCTCCTGCAGAGGGACAGGCCCGACTTCACTCTGGGCACCACCACCGCTCCGCTGAGGAACGACACCCCGGGGGCACGGAGCAGAAACGCCAAGAGAGGAACAGAGGAACTCCGGCGCCCCAATGAACCTTTGGACGCCCGAATGATCCGGGGAACGAGAGAAGGGGCAGGAAGGTAGAGGAGGAGGAGGAGGAGGAGGAGGAGGAGGAGGAGGAGGAGGAGGAGGAGGAGGAGGAGGGCCTGGCCCACCGAGACTTCGAGCAGGCCACCAGGAGAGGACGAAAAGCATGGAGAATGCTTCGACGCCCCACGGCTGCATTGCCCTCGGGCGCGCCGAAAAGCCCCCGAGGAGGGTCCCCTGACAGAAATACTATCGGGGCGCTGACCTAAGGAACCCTGCATAAGGAACTTGGCTGCTCATTCTGGGGACCTTCCTGGGGCCACTCGCTCCACTCGTGCGTCGAAGCTGCGTCGAACGTCCGTCGATTCGAGCCGACCTTGAGTCTAACCTGAGTCGAGCCTGAGTCGAACTTGAGTCGAACTCGAGTCGAACTGGGGTCAAACTAGGGTCGAACAGTTTCGTTAGGTGGGCCCGAGGAAAGTCCCCCAAACGAGCATCTGAAGGAACGAGGCCCCCTTTTCCCATAAGCCAAACTTCGATCTCCCACGGAGAACCTCCAGAAGACCGAAAGCAAGCTGTAACAGAATCTCCAGGACCACGGAGCCCCTCCCCGACGAGAAGGGTTCCTTCTTCGGCGCCCCGACTGCAACCCTCTGGAGGTCCGGACGCATTTTCTCGGAACGACGCTGGCCCCCCCCCTCCTGGCGGCGCCTCTGCCGCCACACGCCCGGCGCGCGAAAAGCGCGTAAAACAGGGCTAGAATCGGGATAAATCGCTCCAGAGCGTTCCGGAGCGCTCTCAGAGCGTTCCGGAACGCTCTGGAGCGGCCGCGGCGCCCAATACATCCTCCAAACCCGCCGATTCTCTGAGATTTCGAGTTATCCCGAGGCGACGCGGGCGTCGGCACGCCCGCCCGAGACGCAAACCCCCCGACGACCACTCTGGAGGCGGCCACCCGCTGGAGCCAGCCCGGACCGGCGAGCACGCGGCAAGCACGCGGCAAGCACGCGGCAAGCACGGGTCCCAATGAAAAGGTATAAACGCTGCCGAGCCGGGCTGACCGCACGAATCATCACGCACTCTGTGCAGAATCCGAAACCCGTGGGTGTGATGTCATCAAGTCAAGCAGAGACACGATTCAACAGGTCCATCGCAACACACACACACACCTGATGACGGTAAGCAAGATGCAGGGACAGCAAGAAGCTAGCCGCATAAGCTCTCCGACACCCACGCGTGCTCGATGCTCCAGTCGTTCATCTGCGGGCGACAAATCCGCCCAGCTCCCACCCACAAATCTGCACTAGATGACGGAGAGGAAACCGACGGCGTCCGCAAATTCATATTTCCCCGAAGCGTTGCTGTGCCCCCCCACGAAGTATGATCGCACCAGTCAACCCACCCGCCTCAAGTAAAAACACACTGCATGTGAAAGAACATCAAGTTCTGACTAAATCCGAACACTGAGAATAAACAAAGCATAACGATCATTTCTTAAGGAGAACGGACTTCTCATGAAGAGCCCAATCTTATCTTGGTAAGGACAGTTGTTCCCCTCACCCACTGCCCCCATAGCTGGTAAACAAAGATTGCAACAATGGTGAGTGCATCATCGTCGCCGTGAGTTCCCCCCCACTTCCGTTCTTACATATATTTTTCGATGTAAGATCGCGCACGCGGTCGACTTACACTGGGTCACTCGACACGGCATCGCATGCCCTTTGGATGACGTGCGCGCTGCGCCAGAGCGTGCCCATCTCGCGCGGTCGCCCCAGCCCCGCTTCGAGCTTGTACGCGCGCGCGCGCCCAGACTGCACAGGCGTCCTCCTCCTCCTCCTCCTCCTCCTCCTCCTCATTCTTCTCCTCCTCCTCCTCCTCTTCCTCCTCCTCCTCCTCCTTTTCCTCCTCCTCCTCCTCCTCCTCCTCCTCGTCGTCTGGATACGACGAGCTCCCAGTCGTGTGATGGACGAGCACTGCCGAGCTGCAGGCCGTGCGTGCCCACCTCTCGCCGCCGCTCGGGCGGCCGGTGCATTTTTTTGTTCCGGCTCCGTGCGCCTTGCTCTCGCGAGCTGGCCCAACGTGCTGCTCCTCGAGGGTCCCCGCCGAGAAAAGAAAAAAAGCGCACACCTCCGAGCGATGCCACGACCTTTCCCTCTCAGACGCGAGCCCCGCGCACGGCACCCCCTTGCGACGATGCTCTCTCTCTCTCTCTCTCTCTCTCTCTCTCTCTAAGTATATATATATATAAATATGACCTCACCCCCCCCCGCCTCACGCGAGCTTGCACCCAGCCAGCCTGCTGCCGTGAGCACGCGCCGCGAAACTGCAGGCCCACCGCTGCGGCATCGACCCGTAGTGCCCATCGATGAGGGGGGCCAAGCCAAAATAGAGAAACCCCTGTGAGAGACAGTACCGGGGATCTACTAACCCAGGTCAATCCAGACCAGGGTGAGTCAAGCTTTGCAAGGTCCTGCAAGATCATGCAAGATCCTGCACCCAAGCCCGGGTCAATGCAACCCTGGCTCTGCAGGATCCTGCAAGATCCGGCGCTCTGCCCGACCTCCGTTGGCACCGACCCCCGTCTCTTGAGCCCCGACAATCGGCACTGAGAAGGAATCCCGGCATGGACGACAGGAGGATGAGCAAGAAGAACATCAGGACAGGTCGGGCATGCCCTCCTACAGGCGGATTCTGGACGAAAGGTAAAACAAATACCCCCAGAATGCCTTAAAATACTAAAACAAAAATGGGAAAATTGTCCCCATGCATTGTTTCATCACTATTTTTGAATACTTCTCCTGTAGAGGGACGCGCCCGACTTAAAAGAAGAACGTCAGGACATGAAGAAGAGCAACCGAAGGCCTCTGAGCCGCACCCGCCTGTCTCGAGGGCTGCCCAAACCCTCCGCCGCTGCGCGTGGATCCGTACGGATCCCTGGAGGTCTGTCAGCTTCTTCTCCAGGACAGGTTTTTAGGGAACCCACAGAAAGGACCTACGCGCCCAACCATGTACATGAACACGGCCATCGATCCGCGAGACCGGCCGCATGATACGAACATTCGCGCAATGCGTAGTACTCTCGAAATCAGCGTGGATTCATGTACGTCTACGTCCTCCTTTCGCTCCTGAGTCTTGCATCCCAGGTGGCCCTCTGACGGCCCCGGGCTCGCAAGCGGCCCCTGGGCGCCGACGTTGCGAAACAGATCCGCCCCGTCTTGTCCGAGACGCTGGAGCTCTGGGCAGCCCTGTCCTACAGGCGTGTGCCCCCGAGCCTCCAACCCCCCCCCCGGTCTCTTCCCCACGGAGCGCCGGAAGGGTGGGGAACGGACGAGAGCTCGGACCCACGCTGGAAACACCCCGGGATCCGCAGTCGAGAAACTGCACACATCACCCTGGAAAAACACGACACTACCTCTCGACCCTCTCTTTTGATGGGCCTGCTTTCCACCACCACCACCACCACCACCACCAGAAGTTGGATGGGGGAAGGAGGAGGAGGACGAGGAGGAGGAGGAGGAGGAAGGAAGACCCCCTCCCCCTCCAACTCATGGTGGTGGTGGTGGAAAGCAGGCCCATCATCTCTCTGCAGCACTCCCCGCCGGAGCAGACATAGGGAACCGAGCAGTGACATAAACATAAGAACTCGGAGCTCCGCGCGGATTTCTCGGATCGGCGCTGGACCCCCCTCCCTGGCGCGCAGAGCGCGCCGGGAGCGGCGCCGGAGGCGCCGCCAGGGGGATCCAGCGCCGATCCGAGAAATCCGCGCGGAGCTCCGGGTTCTTATGTTTATGTCACTGCTCGTTCCCCTAAGACAGCAGGAGCATCGGCACGCCGGGGCCCCGAGCGGGCCAGCGACCCGAGCAAGAGGCACCGCACGGAGGTCCGCGCAGAGCCCCGGGATCCGCGCAGAGTTCTTGGAGTTAGGACGGGCATGTCCCCCTACAGGGGGATTTTGGACGAAGAATCCAAAAATACCCTAAGAATATCAGGGGAACGAAACGTGGCATGAACATAAGAGCTCGGAGGTCCGCGCGGATTTCTCGGATCGGCGCTGGACCCCCTCCCTGGCGCGCGGAGCGCGCCAGGGGCGGCGCCAGGGGCGGCGCCGCCGGGGGGCCCCAGCGCCGATCCGAGAAATCCGCGTGGACCTCCGAGTTTTTTATGTTTATGATATATGTCACTGCTCGTTCCCCTAAAAATGGCAAATATATTAGAAAATGGTCCCCACAATTTGTTTCAAAAGTATGCTTGAAGACTCCTCCTGTAGAGGGAAGGGCCCGACTTCATCTTGGAGGAGGTCCGCGCAGACTCCTCTTGGATCGGCACCGTACCCCTTCCACGGCGCGCGGAGCGCTCCAGGGGCAGCGCCAGAGGCGATGCCTGGGGTCCAGCGCCGATCCGAGGAGCATGCGAGGACCAGCGACAACTTCTGAGTATCCCACAACATGCTTCTTCTTAGAGTGATGCTCGCTAACTGAGCAGGGACCGACCGCCCCGGCATTCCTATAGTCCGATCACGAAATGTTACCAGAACCCAAAAATGTTCTAAGAACAAAAACAATGTTCTTAGAACATGAACCCGATATGTTGAAACAAGACAGTCCCGGCCAGAAATGTTCGAAGAACATGTCGTGCAGACCACAAAAGGCTCTTAGAACATTGCTTGGTGGGGCTATAGGCGAGCCAGGACGCTTCGCCACTGCTTGAGCAAAAGCTTTGCCACGACGCCCGCATCTGCGGGCGTCCCCCTCCGCACGTCGGATTGGCGCTCGGACCACGGCTCGGGCCACGGGAGTTCGGGCGGCGTCGGTGTCTGTCGGTGCGTTCTTCCTCGTCTCACGTCGGGCGTGTCGCCCTACAGAGGAATTTTCGACGAACAATCAAAAATACTCCAAAAGCACCCCAAAAAGGTCAAAAATATTCAAAAAAATCCCCAGCTTATGTTTGGATTATTTTTTGACTATTTTGGGGCATTTTTTAGTTTTCGTCGAAAGCCCCCCTGTAGGGGGACAGGCCCGACTTAATCCTCGTCCTCCCTCCCCGCCTCCCCTCCTGCCGGCCGGGAGGTCCGACCCGCGGGCGGCCGAAGTGCGGTCGGCTATTGCCAGGGGCCGTCCAAGATGGCCCCGAGACTTTCCAGGCGGCTCGCAAGAGGCAGCCGCTCCAGTTCTGAATTGTGGGGTCCCCTGGCGGCGCCTCCAGCGCCGAGGGCAGCCCCAGGGATGGACCTAAAAACGGTGTTTTGTTTCGAAAGTCTCCATGGAGCATCCGAGACCTCCTCCTTCCTCCTGCCCGTTCCAGAACTGACGAGCTGGCGAAGATAGAGGAAGACCAAACTGCAACAAAAACCTGCTGTTGGAGGTCCGCGCGGATTTTGGATCTGCGCTGAATCCCCACTCCGAGGCGCGCAGAAAACGCCAGGCGCGACGCCGGAGGCGCCGCCAGAAATCCGCGCGGACCGTCGAAAACATATGTTCATGACGTCGTTCTTCGTCTTCAAAGATATCCACAAGAACTTGGGAAACCTCCTTCCACTTCACCGCTCCTCTCCAGCCGTCGACCCATGACACTACAGGCAAAGCTTGCCTTACAAATTTTGCTCGGGGGCGACGATGGGGGCAAATAGTCCATGGGGAGAACAATACATGCTTTCGGGGGCGCCGATGATCTGATCCATGCCTTCTGCGAGGCTCCCAGGCGAATGCGTGTAATGCCCGCCCCTGGGCTATTCGCCCCTATCGTCGCCTCTGATTCTTGAGCAAGAGGCAGAATCTTTGCGGCTCCGCGCGGGAATCCTCGGTCGGGCACTGGACCCCCCCCCCCATCCCCTGGCGCGCGGAGCGCGCCAGAAGCGGCGAGGGAGGCGCCGAGCGCGCCCATTCCAGGAAATCCGTGTGGACCTCCGAAAGGTTACATAAACATCGTACCACGTTGTATCCTCGGGGGACCTTGTCTGTCCCGTCGCGGACCTGTAGGCGTCGAATCCGCGTCGAATCGATGTCGGCCTCGTCAGATCCGCGTCGAACCCGTATCGGATCCGCATCGAATGCACGCCAAGTCCGCGTCGAGGGGGCATCGAGCCCCCGTCGGGCACAAGAAGAAGCACCGATTTGGGGGACAAAGCGAGGCCCCCCGAAGATGCAACGCAAACCGTGCAATAACGAACAGATGCGCTCTTCTGGCCGAGAATCGGCGACGGACAGGTTGACGGACAGACAATTGTTTATATATATATATAGGTATAACGGCCCGAAAGCCAAAGCCCCTCCGTAGCCCAGAGCTGTGCCCGAGCGCGCCCAAACAGGTCGGCACAACCTGGGTGGCAAGCTCAACACATTACACTGAAAAGCACAAGCTCAGTGACTGGACTGTGCGGGCAAACTACCGCGCCCATGAGGTCGGGTGAGATCGCGGAACTGCCATCCACAGGAGAGCGCACAAACCGGACATCAACAGACCAGGCAGCAAGCTTGAGAGCAAACACTTAAAAGGTCTCCTACATGGGATAAGAGTAGATGGGGTCGGAGGATCGCGCCGCATCGCAGATACATCGGCGATGCATCGGCGACGTCGGCGGTGCATCGGCGACGTCGGCGTGGAGAGAATCGGGCTCCACATCGGGCCACATCGCCGATGCATCGCGGATGCGGCGCGATCCTCCGACCCCATATTCTCCGACCCCATCTAAGAGGCCTAGAGCCACACCGGAAAAACGGCGGACGGATCGAGGGGGAACCTCCGAGGGCTCGTCCGCCTTCTTCTGCGGGAGCCGATTCGTAAAGGTCGGAACCTGCCGGGCGGACCGGGGCCCTTCGGGAAGTGGGGGAGCAGCAGCAGGGAGGAGCGGCAGCAGGAGGAGGAGGAGGAGGAGGAGGAGGAGGAGGAGGAGGAGGAGGAGGAGGAGGAGGAGGAGGAGGAGGAGGAGGAGGAGGAGGAGGAGGAGGAGGAGGAGGAGGAGGAGGAGGAGCAGCGGCACGAGGACGACGAAGCGGTCGAGGAGGAAGAGGCCGAGGAGGAGGAGGTCGAGGGAAGGAGGTCAAGACGGGGAGGTCGAGGAGGACGAGGAAGTCGAGGAGGATGAGGACGTCGAGGAGGAGGAGGAGGAAGAGCAGGAGGTCGAGGAGAAAGAGAACGAGGAGGAGGAGGAGGAAGAGGAGGAGGAGGAGCAGCAGGAGGTCGAGGAGAAAGAGAGGAGAGAGGAGGAGGAGGAGGAGGAGGAGGAGGAGGAGGAGGTAGAGGAGAAGGAGGTCGAGGAGGAAGAGGAAGGAGGAGAGGAGGAGGAGGAGGAGGTCGAGGAGAAGGGGTCGAGGAGGAGGAGGCGGAGGAAGAGGAGGAGGAGGAGGAGGAGGAGGAGGAGGAGGAGGAGGTCAGGACGAGGAGGAGGAGGAGGAGGAGGAGGAGGAGGAGGAGGAAGGAGAGGCCGCGAGGACTGTACCGCCCACCGAGGGCCGCTGGCGCCCGCCCGCCACACGGCCACACGGAGCGTGCCCCGGGGCACGGAATGGGCGTGTCCTCAGGTCCTCTGTCTAATCTAGGGGAACAAAAAGTGGCAGAAACAGAGAAACTCGGAGCTCGGCGCCGCCCCTGGCGCGCTCCGCGCGCCAGGGAGGGGGGTCCAGCGCCGGATTCCGAGTTTTTATGTTGATGTTACTATTTCTGCCCCTATAATCCTCCATGCCTCAAATGGGACGCACAGGGACGTACTCATTCGGCGTTTCCTCCTTGGAGGCGCGCGTCCGACCCGAACACATCGCAAGCCCATCTTGTAGTGCATCGTCCCGAGCGGTGCGGCCAGAAAGCGCCCGCCACGACGCGTGTATATATATATATATATATATATATATATATCAATGCCTTTTTACTGCCCCGATCGGCATTCCATGCCAGCGCCTCCACGGGAGGCGAAGTACCTGGGGCCCCACTGGGCCACATCAAAAGCGAGACGATTCCCGTCGAGTGCAACCGTTCCCAGAACACGACACTGTACCGCAGCTCGACAAATTTAAGAACAGATACTGGCAGACCCAGCCAATCTCACCAGAAGAGGAGGAGGAAAGGAGGAGGAGGAGAGCGAGCTGCGGTCCGATGAAGACACTGATAAAGCTCCAGAGCAACAATCAATGCCTTTTTACTGCCCCGATCGGCATTCCATGCCAGCGCCTCCACGGGAGGCGAAGTACCTGGGGCCCCACTGGGCCACATCAAAAGCGAGACGATTCCCGTCGAGTGCAACCGTTCAGAAACTGCCTACAGCCGATAATCTGCGAGTCGTGATCTGGGAACAACAACAAAACGAGGACCCAGCAGGACGGCAAAAGGACCGACAAGCCAAGGCCCCCAAGGGCCGAGGAAAGTCGACCCGCCGGACACCAGGGAGGCGCCCAACCCAAGACAGCGGAGCACACGACGGAGGACGAGGGCGAGAGGAGACCATTTAGGCTGAGAGCCGCGCCGCGAGGCGCGACAGCACCTCCCCCGGGAGCCGGGCGGCGCGGCTCGGTGCCTCGAGGACGGTCGTGCGCTCCAGCTTGGCCAGCTGGCGCAGGAGCTTGGCGGGCTTGCCGTACCTGCGCACTGAGTTGACCACTGTCCAGCGGCCTCGCATCATGACGAAGTCGAGCGAGGCCCCGTTGTAGTGCATGTCATGGGATGGGCCTGCGTGTCGCAGGCAATGCGGTGTGATCTTGACCCCGTCGACGTCGCCGTACTTGCGGAAGATGGCCTCGAGCTTGGCGAGCGTGAGGTGCCGAAACAGCAGCGTGCCAGGCTGCGCGCGGTGGGACATCTTCTGGAGCACGTCGACAGCGAACGAACGCCCAAAGGCTCCGACCTTCACACCTTGGTCGAACTGCTTGTTCTTGGCGGGTTTGCCTCCTTCTGGCGCCACGACGAGAGCCCAAGAGCGGTTGGCCGTGCCCCGCTTCGGCGGGATCACCTGCGCGGCTGTCAGCTCGAGGGCCTCCGAAGGCCTGAGGTAGGCGTCGAAGGCGAGGAGGCAAAAGGCCGAGGCGAGGTCGCAGTCCACGGTGTTGGCCAGCAGCAGCCGCCCCACCAGGCACCATATCGCCTCCAGCGGGGGCGGGTCGCGCATGGTGTCGGGGCGGATGCTGGCGAAGCCTCTCAGAGCCTTCTTCGAGAGGGGCAGCACTGAGGGGTTGCGTGTGACGAAATCGAGGGACCAGGCCGTGCCGTAGAGAGCGACGCGACCGACGGCCGCCGAGGCGCCATCCAAGAACTCCATCTCAAGGTAGTCGTGCAGGATGGCGTCCCACTCCTTCATGGTCTGCGGTGAGGCCCCTCGCCCGGCCGCGAACTGCTGCACCAGGGCGAAGGCCTTGGCGTAGGTGCTGCGGGTCCTGGCCGAGACGGTGGCCCGTCGCAGGAAGCCGGGGGCCGAGTCGACCACGCTGCTGGCGCGCCGCCGCTTGCGGGTCATGGGCGCAATTGTAGGCGCGGATCTCGGCGAGGATGCGGAGCTCCTCCGAGAGCGGCCTCCCGCTCCAGCGCCGCGTGCACCCCTCCCAGCCGAGGGAGGCGTCGCGGGGGAGTCGCGGGGGCGCCACACGTCGGCCCCGCGCGCCAGCGCCCGCAGCCCCGGCGGCGTCCAGCAGCCGGTCCTCCCACCAGTCGGAGGTCTGCCCCTCGCCGCGGAGGCACCACGCGCCAGCAGGAGCAGCGCCAGCAGCCACCCTCGCGAAAGACCGGCAGAGCTTCGGAGGGTACGCACCCCCGTAGGAGGTCCGCCACCTGGCAGGCCCAGACGCTCCCCCGACCTTCCCCTCGAGGATGACATGTCGTCGATGGCCGGGGCACCTGCGGTCGAGAGGGTCGGCCCCGGGCAGGTTGGTGGAGAGTCGGGTGGGCTTCCTCCAGGCGGCGTCGAAGGCGCACATGTCGAAGTCGAAGTGGGCGCAGCCGCTGCGCCGCAGCTCCGCTGCCAAGGGCGGCCAGTCCCACAGGCCGCTCCGCCGAGGATTCTCCAGAGCCACGTAGATCCCCCGCTGGCGGCAGAGTCGGAGCACCCTGACGGTGAACCGAGCGCAGGCGTACCCCGCGCGGTCGACGTCCGTCCCTGCACGCCCGGTGCTGCGCGCCTGAGACCAGCGCCCACAAGGGGTGCCAAGGAATACCAGCCAGACTCGCCCATCCCGTAGCCAGCGAAGGACCTCCGCCTGGACGCAGGGCCGCGTGAGGTCGAAGTGGGAGCCGTGGTTGAGCTCGCACGGGACCCCGACGCGCATGCCGGCAGCCCGGACCCCGCCCGACAGGAACGCGCAGCCCGCGAAGAGCTCGAGCACCGAGACCCCCGTCGGGGCCGCCTGCGCGCCCCGATGCCCTCGGCGAGGAGCGTCAGGAGGACGCCCAGGAGGCCGACGATCGGGTTGGCGGTCGGGCCGTGGGTCATCCCGAACTCGATCCCGTCCTCGGTGTCCGCCGCGATCCTGTACCCGCGGGCGAGCCTGGGCGAGGGGCCGCGGCCGAGCCTGAGGCCCGGGCAGGCCGGCGCCAGCGCCCTGGGCCGCCGCCGAGGCACGGCCGAGAGGTGTGACGGCAGGAGTCTGAATCTCCCCCCTCTCGGCACGCGGGGCTCCTCGCGGCGGCGGGCGGCGCTGCGGCGCCGGCAGCCCGGGCGGCGGCCGCAGCCGCGGCCGCGCGTCGCACGGCTCAGGCGGCGGCTCCCCCTCCAGCGCGGTCCACGTCCGCGGCACCGCGGCAGACAGCTTCGTGGGAGTCGCCCGCGCCAGCTTGGCATGCTGGGACTTGTCGTCCTTCCAGCGGGAGTCGGCGTCGGACGGGTTGCGGGCCGTCTCGACGTAGCGGCGAACCCATCGGATGCCCGTGGCCCCCTGGATCGCCGCGGCCCGCCGGCAGACCGCGAGCAGCTCAAGGTCACGAGCCCGACCGCGGTCGGTGGCGAGGACCTCGGCCAGGTTGTCCCCGAGCGCGAGCACCACGGTATTGAAGTTGGAGACGTCGCTGGCGGCGTGCAGGAGTCCGTACACGGCAGCTCGGCCTTCCTTGTTGTGGATGGCGGCTGGCCGCTGCCAGACCCCGCGGCGGACCCGGGTCCAACGCCCAGGCTCCACCAGCCCGTCGGCCAACCGAGGAACCAAACCGACACGCTCATGCTGTGATCGCTCAGGCCGAAGCGGAGGGGCTCCCCGGGGCTTCTCGTTCGAGTAGGTGAGGCCGCGATCGGCGTCGCCAACCTCAGACTCAAACCAGGCCATGAAGTCAGGCGCCACCACAGGCGGAGCTGCAGGGGCCGCCCGCGGGAAGTCCAGCGTCGGCTCGGGCGTCGGGTCGACAAATCGCCAGCGCTCTCGCCAACCGACCTCTGGAAGTAACTCCTGAGGACTGACGTCCGACACGTGGACCGCGTACCCGAAGCCAGAGGAGTCACTGCAATACATCCGCCCGCAGGGGGGCTTGGCGAAGTTCTGGACGACCAGCGGCAGCAGACCTTTGATAATGCGGAGCTCGACCAGAAGGGGGCCCGGCAAGGCCCGCGGCGGCCCAGTCCCGTCGCCGATGAACCGGTACAAGTGGCACAGGGCGGACAGGAACTCGCGTCGGATCGCCAGCAGGTCGACGAGGTGCCCCGCCAGTCGCCTGGCCATCTGCGGCGCCAGCTTCCGCTTTTGCCCCAACAGCGTGTCCAAGGCGTACCAGAGTCGCCAGGCCCGGGCGGGCCGCGGGCGCACCTCGCCCCGTCGACCATCCCAGACTCGGCCAAGGATCTCCATCTCACGGCACGGGCGGATCTCCTCGTGGACGGCGAACCCCACGGACTGCAGCTCCCGCTTGAGCGCGTCGAGGAGGGCCTCGCACTGCCGCCGGGAGCCCGCCACCACGTTCCCGTTGTCGACGTAGGGCGCGACCCGTGCGGTGTGAGGGTGGAGGACAGGTGCCTCCTGACGATCTCCCACCACATCCGCGGGAAGGCCGAGAGAAAGCTGGGCCCTCCGACCACACTCTGAGAGAGCGTCGTGGCAGAAGTAGAGTGCCCAACTCCAGCCCATCGGCATTCCACGGAAGCACGCCTCCACCTGCGCCGTGGCGGGCACGGGGACGAGCTCGCCGGTCTCCTCGTCGAGCTCCTCCGAGACGCCGACCTCCGACGCGGAGGCGTGGTAGCCGAGGGCGAACCATGAGGCCATGCTGTCGTTGCTGAACTGGTAGTAGCCGTCGAGGAGGTCGATGCTGGCCGCGCGCGGGACATCGGAGGGGTCAACCCTCCTCTCGTCCGGCGCGGTAGCGGAGTCAGCCCGCTCCCAGGCCGGGCCCACCAGAACATGTCCCAGGGCCGCTGGGGTAGCCAAGGAAGATCGCGGTGGGTCACGATGAAGGGCGTTGGTGGCCCGGCAGTCGAGAACGAGTCGAATGGCCCCATTCTTCTTCCAGACAAAGAAGGCTCCCACCCGAGACCGAATCCGAGTACGCCATGTGATAAGTCCAGCCTTCTCCAACTGCCGTATGAGGACCCCCCGCTCCGACTGAGGCCCAACCAGACGAGGATCCCAGTAAGCCCGTGGAAGATCACGAAGCTCATCCACCTCCGACTGCGGCCGAAAGATGTGACGTTGAGGGTCCAGGAGTTTGCGCCGGGCGGTCGGCCCGACGAGGCGCTCCATGGGTTGTGGGCGGAGGTCACCTTTGAGCACGCGGAGCTTCTCCGGGTCGAAAGGCGCCGCCGTCGTGTCCTGGTCCGTGTCGTAAATATCCTTGCACTTGAGGAGCTCACACAAGGCTCCTCCTGGACATAGCTGTCGTTCGTCAGGCCGAGGGAGAAAGGCACTGACAGCACGGCCGACGTTCCCGAGGACCGCGTCGTTGAAAAGCGGAGACCGGCTCGCCGGACTTGCGGCGGTTGGGGAACTCGTAGGTCGAGTACCCGGAGCCAGCGGAGGAGTACAGGGAGTTGAGCGACGAGACGGCGTCAGCCACAAAATTCTCGTGCTCGTCCTGCGCGGCCAGCCGCCGGCGGAGATACCGAGGTAATCCCTGACGATCCTCCGCGCTCCGATGACGAAGGCGAAGAGGAAAAAGGGCCACGCCCGGGTCAGGCCGAGCCCGGGACGCGGGCATGACAGAAGGCATCCCGACCAGCACGGTGGGGCGGCCTCCTCCTGCCAGGACCGATCGATGATCACTTCCCCCCGTCGCCCTTCCTGGGCTGGGGGGCCTTCGAGGCGTTGACGAGCTCCTCCGCGTAGAGGCGGTGCTGCTTCATGGTGAAGGCCTCCGTCTTCTGCTCCTCGGCGGTCCACTTCGCGAAGTCGCCCACCAGCGTGGAGCCTCCCGTGGCAAGGCTGCTGTGGACCATCACCCCCGTGCCACGGAAGTCCGGTGCCTTCGCATTCCTCATCACGGCGGCATGGATCTGGAGGATAAGTCGGGCGGCGGCCTCCGCGCCGGCACTCTGCTGACCATTCACCTGGTCGTAGGAGAGAAGGTGGTGCACGACGATCAAGAGGTCGCGGTGCTTGTGGGCCACGGGATGCTCGGGCGAGAGGCCGGAGCTCGTGAGGTAGAATTCGTGGTAGGAACCAATGTCGTGGCCCGACCCCCGAATCGCAGCGAACAGCTCGGCGCACGCTGGGGGGCCACGGAACGGCCAGTCGTCGGGCGGCTTCGGCTTGAACGGGGTCATGACGGCCATGGCATCCCGGAGCAGGAGGTGCCGTCGGCCGGCCGCGTCCCGCTCGAGTGGGAGGATACGCGGATCCCGTCCAGGGCCGTTCCGCTTCTCGTTGAGCCAGTCCGCGTAGTCCGTGCGGGACACCCGCTCCACGAAGCGCCAGTGGCGGTCGCCACCGGCGTCGCGGACCTCCACCATACCCTTCGCCTCCCGGTTGAGGAAGCCCGCCGGGTTGGCCAGCACCGCGTCCTCCACCGCCTCGCCGAACTCGTCGTCCGCCGTGTCGGAGTAGTACCACTTGGCCTCCGCGTTCCCAGCCGCCACGGCAGCCACACCTCCGAGCACCACCGCCAACTGGCGGGCCGCGCGATGCCAGCCCGCCAGCGTCTCCTCGCTCACGTCCCCAAAGTGGTAGTGATTGTTCCGGAGGCGCACCGGCGCTGGCGCATTCCGAGGGATCGGCAGCACGCGGAACTGGGCCAGGTCGATGACCTGGATGTCGCCATCGGGCGTGGCCACCACCCACCGCCCCTGATCGTTCAACTTCTCGAGCAGAATCCTGGTGTGCCAGTTCACATTCGCATCCTCCGGGAAGTACACCGCGATCTGGGGCTCCACGATGTCCAGCCCCCGGAAGTCGGCGGCGTTGGCCATCACTCAGGAGCACCCAGAGCACGAGGAGGAGACCGACGAGGGCGCCAGACGGCCGAGCTGGCCGAGGGCGGTGTAGACGGAGTGGAGAAGCCCGCTCGCCCGCCGGGTCCGAACCCGGCCTGCAAGTAGTCCTCGTTGTCGTAGTGATCGTGCAGCGGGACCGACCGCCGCGACGCACGCCTGCTGCACGCACAGCCCAGGCGCACCCTGCCGAGCCCAAGCCCGGCCAGCAAGAAGACAAGCCGGTCCACCCAGTCCCAGGGGATCCGTACCCAGAAGTCGTCGTCGATGGCGACCACGCTCTGGCAGGGCGGGCACTCCGGGCAGTCGGGCACGTGCCCGTACTTGGGTCCAGGCTGGGGCGCGAGGGCCCACCAGTCGCGCCAGTCGACCCCCTCGAGGAAGTGCGACCAGCGCCCAGCACCAGCCGCCGCCGCCGCGAGGACGATGGGCCCAGCGCCGAGGTGGGGGCGCGCGGCACCTGGCTCAGCCATACAATGGCCAGAACCAGAGCGAGCTGCGGTCCGATGAAGACACTGATAAAGCTCCAGAGCAACAATATGTATATGTACCATCATAAGATTTCTCGGCGCGCGCGTCGCCCCAAGGGGGGCGACGCACACATCTCATTACTATGCGGGGTGTCGCCGATCCATCCTCTCTCCCGAGGAGTCTTTCAAGGGCCCGGACCTCGAATTCGGTTTCTACTGGGGCTTCCGCGTGCCCCCTGGGGCTCCTGGACGTGTTGTCGCACGACTTGCTCGGGCCCAAGAGGGCCCCGAGACGCCCAAACATCGGCCAAAGACGCTCAAGATGGCCTCAAGATGGCCCAAGAGGCCTCCAAGACGCCCCAAGAGGCCTCCTAAGAGGCGAAAGTCATTGATGCGCAAATCATCAATTTTCCCAATGTTTTTGCATGATTTGGGCGTTCTCGCCTTTTCGGCGTTCCGACGCTCCAAGACGGCCCCAGAGGCCCCCAAGACAACCCCAAAACGACCCAGGAGGCCTCCAAAAGAGCCCCAAGACGGCCTATAACAGCGCCCCAAGACGGCCCAAGAGGCGCCCCAAGGCGGCCCAAGAGGGCGCCAGGACGGCCCCCAAAGGGGTCCAAGCACGAAACTAACATCCGAGCATCCCGCCCCAAGAGGCGCCCTGGAGGCCCCCAAGGGGCGCCCTGGAGGCCCCCAAGAGGCCCCAAGAGGCCCCCAAGGGGCCCCCAAGAGGCCCCCAAGAGGCCCAACAGATGCCCCAAGAGGGCTCCAAGCGGCCCCCAAGAGACCTCCAAACTGTCTCCAAGAGGCCCCCAAGAGGCCCCCCACGAGATCCCAACGAACATCCAACAGGCTTCATGCCCACAACCCAAGCACGGTGGCGGGATGGGTCCCAAGGCCATTGGATAACCGCGCGCGCGCGCTCCCGAAGTCACGTCCTCAGCCGTACGGCAGGTTCGTGTCGTGCCGACCCCAGCGTTGGTTTTCGACACCGCGCTGGATCGTTCAACCTTGAACGATCGGCCATTGCCGCAAGGTCCGATCGTTCAACATCGATCGATTCTGGGTCGCCGGCGGCGTTCAACCTTGAACGTCCGCGCTGGGGTCGCCGCTGGTCGACACGACGCAAACCTACCGTAGCTTATGACGTGCTCGCGCCCCCGAGACCACACACCTCTCGTAACTTACAGCGTGCTCGCGCTCCCGAATCTCCACAAGCCTCATTGTAAATTGCAGCAAGCTTGCGCCCCTGGGGCCACAATCTATGGCACACTGCGACGCCTTCGCGCTCCCGAAGCCACACTCCTTTCCCAGACTACGTCGCGCTCGCGCTCCCACGGCGACAGTCCCTTGGAAGTAACTACCCTGTCGTGCTCCCGAAGACAGAAACCATCGTAAACTGCAAGGGGCTCGCGCAGACCACGAGCCCCTTCAAGGCACAACAATTTCGGGTTTCGAGGACACGGCAGCCCGAAGCCACGGGTACTCGAAAAGAACGAAAGACGCAACGAATCCAACGACAGCCACAGCCGCGCGATGTTGCCCAAGACGGCCTCAAGCAATCCCCTGTACACAGCGTGAGCCACACGCCCTACAAGAAGGCCAGAAGTCGCTCCACAGAAACCTCGAAATCTCAGCATTCCTCGCAGGATACTCCCATATTTCGGCGGTGGACAAACCTCCCTTTAATAGACCTCCCCTTAATGAAAACGGCCTGGGACCGAAACCGACGGACCTGGACCCGCAAAAACGACGGCCGCGACGCCCTCTCGCGATCCGAAAACGGCCAAATCCTTAATCGACGTGTCAGGGTAGGAGGTCTGTCCAACCCCGAATATTGCTTCAAGACGGCGCCCAGGCAACCCAATGTAGCTTTAACATGCCCCATTCCGATCGATGGGGGGCGCCAGCGACAGAGCGCACGAAGCGCCGACGGATCAACGACGTGCACGCTCAACGGTTCATGGCTGCCGGGGAGCCCCAGGGGAGGCGCGGAGTGGTGGAGAAACTGCGCAGCGTCAAATCGCCATCGCTCGCCATCGCTCAGACGTCCATTCCCTGTGTTTTGTTCGGTTTCGTGCGTGGTTTTTTCGCCAAATGATCAAGGATTCTCCTCGATGGCCCTCGCCGAAGGAAAAATGCACACGTCCGAGCGATGCCGAGAGTGGTGGAGAGACTGCGCAGCGTCAACACGAGGGTGCAGCGTTGAACGGGTGCCCAACGTTTTGCCCGGCGGTGGGGCGCGGCGCCGAGTGCGTAGGGCACAAGAGCGGCGTTCTAACACACGATGGACATACCAACGCGACCCGCCCACTCATCCCCCATGTTGGCTTCACTTCTTCCTTCCTGCTCCACAATTACTCAATATGAAAATACTCTCCCTCTTCCCCTGATGGCGTCCGGGTGATGGCCGCGCACCCTCCGCGTACTGTTTTTTTACACACAGGATTCCCGGGAAATCCCGGGAAACGACTCTCGCTGAGGCGCCGGCGTCATTTTCGGGCCGAACGCCCCCCGCGTACTGTTTTTTTACACACAAGATTCCCGGGAAACGGGTTTTCGCCTGCGTTTTTTTTCAAAATGATGCTCTCGCTGAGGCGCCGGCCTCATTTCTGCTCCCGAATCGTTCCGAATCGTGCTCCCGCTGCAGCGTGGGCCTCATTTTCGGATCGGTGTTTGGCCTCCGTCGTTCAGGATGGCGTTCTCGCCCCAGCGCGGGCCTCTTTCTCGCGCGCCCATCCGCCCGCCACCACCGCGCCGCACCACCACCACCACCACCACCACCACCACCACCACCACCACCACCACAACCACCACCAGCACCAGCACCAGCACCAGCACGAGCACGAGCACGAGCACGAGCACGAGCACGAGCACGAGCACGAGCACGAGCAGCCAGCACCAGCACCAGCACCAGCACCACCAAACCACGCACACACGCACGCACGCACGCACGTGCACCACCACCCACTACGCACGCGCGCGCGGAGCCACAGGTCCGCTACGACACGCGTCCGCGGATAGAGAAAATCAGCGCCATGGTAAGGGATGGGAGGGAGGGGTAGGACGTCAGATATGACGCGAGCGCACCTAGCTTGGCCTCCCCCCTCGTCCTCGTCCCCATCTTCCGTATAACTCATCCTGCCTCGTCTTGCTCGTCCTCTGGAGCGTGCCACCTTGCTCCTTCTCCTGATGGCCCACAGTCCGAGCACACGGTCCTTGTCCTGACGCACCTCCGCGCGCAGTCGAAAAAAAGCTTAGCCCGCCGAAGTCACTGGGAGCCGATGACCATCCTCCAACCTCTCTCCTCTCGCCATCGCTTGGACGTCCGTTCCCCGTGCGTTCTTCGGTTTCGTGCGTATATTTCTCCCCAGGATGGCCCAGAATGCTCCTCGATGGTCCCTGCCAAGGAAAAGCACACACGTCCGAGCGGTGCCAAGTCCCACGACTCCTGCGTTCTGCCTCCTCCCCCTCCTCCTCCTCCTCGGCGCGCGCGGGCAGAGGTCTGCAAAGCAAGGAGGAGAAGCAGGGAAGGGAGGGAGGGGGGGGAGCCAGACGACGACGGGGAAAAAATGCAGAGGACGAGCAGCAGGAGAGAGATAAGGGGAGGCAGGCGGAGCGAGCAAGAAAGGAAGGAGGAAGAGAAGGGGGGAGAGGGAGGACGAAGGCGGAGAATACAAGAAGAACAAACGCTGCAAACATGAACTCCTGGCGCTCCGCGCGGATTTCTTGGATCCGCGCTGGAACCCCCTCCCTGGGTTTATGTTCATGGCGATTTGTTTCTTCTTCGACAGAAGGAAGGAGGAGCGCGCAGGAAAGGAAGGAGAAAGAGATCGGGGGAGAGGGGGAGGACGGAGGAGGAGAAGAGGGCAGACGACGACGGCCAAGGCGGCGGCCGAGCGCCGGCCCGCCGCCAGCCCCCTCCGGGGCGCTGGAACGAACAGCGAGTTCGGCGTGGGCCAGCTCGGTGCCTGGCCCCCACCCCGCGACGCGGCGGCGAGCACGAGGACGAACTGTGGGGCGGCGAGATCGATACACATCCACTGCTGTCTGGCCAGGCCCATCCTGAGGTGCTTCTCCCCAGGGCGGGGGGGGGGGCAGGGGGGGGTCCTTTTCCTCCTCTCTCCTTCTCCTTCGACCTTCTCTCCGCCTCCTCCTTCTCCTCCTCCTCCTCCTCCTCCTCCTCCTCCTCCTCCTCCTCCTCCTCCTCCTCCTTCTCTTCCTCATCCTCTTCCTCCTCCTTCTCCTCCTCCTTCCCCTCCTGGTCGTCGTCGATGTCTTTCATGGTCGGCGGCACTGGCCGTCAGGCCTTCACAATGTATACACATCCACTGCTCCCTGGCCAGGCCCATCCTGAACTCAGCAGCGGTGTATACGCCACGCCCTCCTGGCTTGGCCAGGAGGGCGTACGCAGAATTTCTGGGATCAAGACGGGCGTGGCCAGGGAGCAGCGGATATGTATGGTTCTCGTCGCCCAACCCCCCCACGCGACGCGGCAGCGGGGATGAGGACGAGAAGCGGCAACACTACTGTCCGCCTCGTCGCTGAGTTCGTACGGCAGGTTCGTGTCGTGTCGACCCTGGCGAGTGTTTCTGACACCACGGGGATCGTTTAAACCTTGAACGATGGGCTGTTCTCGAAACGCCGGATCCTTCAGCATCGATCGATTCTGGGCCGCCGCCGGCGTTCATTGCGGTCGCCGCCGGTCGACAAGACGCGAACCTACGGTACATTCAGGGGTTGCTGACTAAGGGTGTCCTTGGCCCCATGGCGCCCCCTGGGCCGCGCGAGGGGTGCTCAGGAGGCCTCGCTCCGTTCTGGAGCCGCCAGGGGTCGTCAAGGGCCTCACGAGGGGTGCTCTGGAGGGCGTCTGGGCCTTCCTGGAGAGCCTGGGGGCACCTTGGGCTATGGGCACCTCTGCCAACACCTGATACCCGACATGCGTCCAGTAGCTCGGACGCGAGCCGCATCGGCAGGAGCAGAGGATCCGATGGCACCAGAAAATATCGGAGTCGGCGCCGCGCCGGATTGGGTGAGCTCGGAAACGGAATCGTGCAGATACCCGCTTCGCGTCGGATCGAATAGGCTGCCGCAGAACGTGCTTCGATTCGAGCTGATGAGACGGAATGCGCCCTGCACAATCGCGCCCTCCGATGGAGATCATAATACTCAGGAGGAAAGGGGGGAGAGTGGCCGCGGCTGAAAGATGAAGAAAGGAAGAGGTGCAATACAATTATGATCCACATGAAACTGCCTGTGGACCAACTGAAAGGAATATCGCTTGCCACGTCTGCGGCCCCCCCGCGCCATCCGCCCGACAGCCTCTCATGCAGCCAGCCCGCGCCATCCGCCCGCGCCCCGCGCCATCCGCCATCCGCCCGACAGCCATCCGCTCGACCACAGGCAGCCTTCCACAAGAGACCCAACCCCGAGACCCCAGGACGTCCCTCGCTTTCCGGTGTGGTAACGCCACGCTTCCCGTGGCAACACCATCGAGAAGCCCGAGAAACCCGGGGTACCCTGGAGGCAAGCAAAGGGTGTTCCTTGGCATGGGTTTCCCCCTGTGTCCCGAACCGCTCCGGACGCCGCAGCTGGGCGAGAAGAGCGCATCCGTTCCGACGCGCTCTTCGCGAGACACTGCCGGCACTGTGGGCCCCACTGTGGGGTCGGATGCCGGCGTCGGACCTGCCCCCGGGGGGTGCGTGCTGACCAGGACTGCGGGGCGGATCCAGCCGTAGCGGCGCCGGAGAGGAGGAGGAGGAGGAGGAGGAGGCGGAGGCGGAGGAGGAGGAGGAGGAGGAAGGGGAGGAGGAGAGGAGGAGGAGGGAGGGAGGGGAGGAGGGGGGAGGGGAGGAGGGAGGGAGGGAGGGAGGGGAGGGAGGAGGGGAGGGGAGGAGGGGAGGAGGGAGGAGGGAGAGGAGGACGGGAGGAGGGAGGAGGGGAGGGCGGAGGGGGAGGAGGTAGGGAGGGAGGGAGGGAGGGGGGGGGGGGGGAGGGAGGGAGGGAGGGAGGGAGGAGGGGGAGGGAGGGAGGGAGGTGGAGGAGGAGGGAGAGGAGGAGGAGGAGGAGGAGAGGAAGGAGGAGGAGGAGAGAGGAGGAAGGAGGAAGGAGAGGGAGGGAGGAGAAGCCGAGCGGCGCCACCTGCGAAGGTGCCTTGTCTGGGTCGATTTCGCCTCCCGCAGCTCGAGCTGCTTCCAGGGGAGGCGCAGGTCCTGGAGGGCAGCTTCCCCTGGGGGCGTCCTCCAGGAACTCCCAGCCCGAATATGCGCAAAACGGCACGACACAAAAACGGACCTCATAAACGCTTCTGGGGCCAATTCGGAAAGTCTGTGGTCCTCCTCCTCCTTCCTCCTCCTCCTCTCCTCCTCCTCCTCCTCCTCCTTCCTCCTTCCTCCTTCCTCCTTCCTCCTTCCTCCTTCCTCCGTCCTCCTTCCCTCCTTCCTCCTTCCTCCTTCCTCCTTCTCCTCCTCTGCTCCTGCCCTCCTCCTCCTCCTTCCTCCTCCTCCTCCTCCTCCCTCTCCTTCTCCCCCCCCTCCCTCCTCCCCCTTCCCCTCCTCCTCCGCCTCCTCCTCCTCCTCCTCCGCCTCCTCCTCCTCCTCCTTCTCCTCCTCCTCCGTTGGAAGCCGTCTCGGCAGGCAGGTCTCAGGAGTCGTTCCTGCCATATCGGTGGATTCCTGGATGCCGCCCTCAGTGCCACCGAAAAGCCCCTCGAAAGGGTTTCTTCTCGATGCTTATGTTTGACGCTTTCCCCCCTTCGACTCAATAGAAGCCTACTAGATGGGGTCCCAAAATATAGGGTCGGAAGATCGCGCCGCATCGCCGATGCATCGAGGACGTCTGCGATGCTTCGGCACCGTCGGCATGGCGAGTCTCATGCTTCAAGTCGCGTCGCATCGGCGATGCGGCGAAATCCTCCGATACCATCTAATACTCTGACCCCGTCTGGGAAGCCTAGAGGTTCCTGATGCTTTCGTCTGAAGTTGTTTCCCCAACTATGTCCTAGCACCAGGGGTTCTCACCTGGTCATCAGGATGCTTTCCTCCTCCCCGAGACCTCTGTAAGCTTTGCTGATGTGGTTACCTTCAAATGTTGGGGTCGACGTTGGGATCATTCGAGAAGGGACCCGAAGACACGCAAAAAACACACTCATCCCCAAATCCACAACTATTTGTCCGTGATTCCTTGAGGTCCAGTATCCCCTCCACTTCCCATGCTCTCTGCACGTTTACTGGTATCGACGAGCATGTACGCCAACGTGTGTTCCCCTCCTGACAATTCTGCTTCGACTCGAGAGCCGCAGAGCCCAGAATCGGATCAAGAAGTCGAATCGGCGATCGAAACGAATCGGATCGGCGGACATCGGCAGCCGAGCCGCCAGCAGTCGAACCAGCAAACACCGACAGGCCAGTAGGCCTCCAATGTAAGAAATCGGCACCCAGACCGGAATCCGAAACCGAAGTCGAATCGAATCGGAAGCCATCGAAGTCGAATCGGATCTAATCGAAGGAATCTGAGTATCGTTTAACCGATCCCCACCCCCAGCGGCGTGGCCTGGGCCCCACTGGCCGATTCACCCCCCTAGATGGGGACACGGGTCCTTCCTTTCGGGCTTCGAGGGGTGCATCCCCAACTGGGGGGGTAATTTGGTGGGGGTCTCGAAGGGGGGATGGGGCTGGAGCTGGGGGTCGGTTATTTACTACCTTGCGGCTCAGACCTTGCTTCCGCGGTGGTGTGCATGGCAAGCTGAGGTGTACAGCAAGTGCTCAACAGGAAAATCGGCGGTGAAGCGAATGGGGATAGTTTAGCACGTATTTTTCTTCTTTTGAAGACAATACAGCAGAGGTTAATGTTTGCAAGACATCCGGTTTTACTGCGCGTTGGATTGGAAAACGATACTGATGCGAGAGCCCCGCCCACCAGGTCGAACGCGTCCAGGTACACGCAGCGCCTGGCCCGGCGAGGCGCGCGGCGGCGCGCGCGGCGGCGGCGGCGCACCCGTGGCCGCCGCGGGGGGAGGCGCGCCGCCGACAGGAGGTCGTCTCGAAGGGGGTCGCTTAGAGGCCGCGCCCGATGGAGAGCAGGCCTTTGGGGAGGGGCGCGGGGAAGAGGAAGGAGGGCGGGGAGGGGGAGGGAGGGGGAGGGGGAGGGGGAGGTGAGGGGGAGGGGGAGGGAGAGGAGGAGAGAGGAGGAGGAGGAGGAGAGGAGGAGGAGGAGGAGGAGGAGGAGGGGGAGGAGGAGGCCTCGGGAACGAGCGACCGAGCGGGCGAGCCACCAGGGCGGACAAATGTCGGGGCCTCGTGGGACCAAGTGGGCGAGGCCTTAACCGGCAAGCACAAAGACATACCAGTACTGCATGTCCTCCTCGGAGCCGCGCGTCCGCCCCGACCATATGGTATAGCCATCTTGCAGTACATAGTTGCCCGAACGGTGTGGCCGGGAAGTGCCCGCCACGACGCATACAATATACGATTTCCCGGTGCGCGCGTCGCACCTGGGGCGGCGACGCACACATAGTATCAGTTTACTGGGGTGACGCCGATTGGCCTCGAGATAATGTGGTGTGTGTGTGTGTGGAGACATGCGCGCGGAACATATAAACAAGTACTGCGCAAGTAGGGGGAAAACAAACCTACCTCGCTTTTGACCACCCTCGCTTCCAAGAGATACCAAAGGATGCCAAATTGCAGCCTGTACTGGTCAGGCCGCTTGACGAGGAGGCGCGTGGTATGGCTTGGTTTTGCCTGGAAGCGAAAGCGGGGTAGGTATTGTCTTCGCAATGCTGTCCACAGACTGCCGTGTTCTATTGTGTCAGATGCTTTCCTAACCATCCAAACGTGTTGCGTCCGCGTCCTGAAGAGACAGCATCTCGTGTCACTCCTTCCTCTTTCCCCTCCTCCCTCCTCCCATCCCTGCCCCTGCCCTCCGCATGTCAACCACTTCAATACACCCCTCACACGTTTCGTGGCCCCATGGGGAGCTCCACGGAAAGCGCAAGTGGCAAGGTCCACATGCTGTTCCCCGCCTATTTCGGCACACGCCTCACACGCTGCGTGGCCCAATCGGGAGGTCTATCGAAAGTTTCGTGGCATGGTCCACATGCGGTGTCCCACTCATATCGGCACTCTCCTCACACGCTTCGTGGCCGCATTAGGGCCTCCACCGAAGGCCTCAATGGCATGGTCCACACGAGGTTCTCCATCAATGTCGACACACCCCTGCACACGCTTCGTGGCCGCATCGGGGCCTCCACCGAATGCTTCAGTGGCAAGGTCTACACGTTTCGTGGCCTCATAGGGGCCCCAGCGGAGGCCTCAGTGGCAGGGCCCACATGCGGTACCCCATGCATTTCCGCATACCCCTCACACGCTTCGTGGCCTCATAGAGAGCGCAATCGAACGCCTCAATGGCAAGGTCCACATGCGGTCCCACCCGTGCCGACACAACCCTCACACGCTTGGTGTCCCCACCTCAAGGAGCTGCACCGACGGCCTCAACGGCAAGGCCCACACGCGGCTCCCCGCCAATTTCCGCACACCCCTCTCGCACGCTTCGTGGCCCCATGGGGAGCTGCACCGAAGGAAGGCCCCAATTGCAGGGTCCACATGCGGCTCCCCGCCCACCTCGGCACAACCCTCACACGTCTCGCTGCCCTACGGGGAGCTCCACCGAAGGCCCCAATGGCAGGGTCCGCAGGCGGTCCTCCGCCCTTTCGGGCACCCCCCTCAGACGTTTCGCGGCCCCAAAGGGACCGCCACCGCAGGCCAAGGCCCACACGCGGCTCCTCGCAAATTTCGGCACACCCCTCACACGCTTCGTGCCCTCATAGGGCGCTCCCCTGGCAACGGTGCCCACCACGCGGTGTTCACAACTGCATCTGGCTGGGTCCTTCGAACCGACGGCCGCAATCCACGGAGCCGAATTTTACTCGGCAGCCCGTTCTCGCCGAGTGTGGGAGGCGAAGAGGCGGTCCCGCGTGCCGCGCCTGGGTCGGAATCACGACTGTGGTCGGCTGGCTGGCACGGTTTGAGGACCGGCTGCTGTCTCTTGTGCAATACACGGTTGCGGGGGTTGTACAGGTCGGGCATTGGAAGTTCTGGGCACGGGTGCTTGAACATTCTGCTGTGATCCCTTCGGCGTGGGGTGACTTCCGCGTCCAGACTTGCGGCTCTGCTGTGCCGAACTGTTCTGCCGTGGCAAGTGCGATGTGCTGCTGGGCGTCGCGTGTGTTTGGTGCTGCGTCCAAGGTGCCAGTGGAGGTGTACAGACCCTCGTACAACGTCGCGAATGCATCAACAATACCTTGGCGAATGGTGTGTTTGGTGCCGTCGTCCCCAACCCCATTCCCGTAATGAGCGTTAGTTGTTGCCCCTCGGTTGAGCTGATGCGCTTGAGGTCTCTGTGCTGCTCGAGGATGGTGCTTATCTGTTGTTGTCACCTGGTACGCTTCTGCTGTCGAATGTACGTCTGGCTTGCTTTGCTGAACGTCCGTTGGCTGTTAATGCCTGTGCTTGGGCTACATTTGCGCTGTTTCGCAAGATTGGAAATGACGTCGTCGGCGTTGTCGGAATAGTCGTCTCTGCTTCTGGTTGCCGGCGTAAAAGTATTGCTTCCCGGCGCGCTGTGCAATGCGGCGTCTCTGAAGCTCTTTTCGATCCGCCACCGTGCCCCCTGGCGCGTTGACGCGTGGAAGAATGCCAGGGAGGGGACCCCCTCCCTCTACCCCGCATCTTGCCGCATGCATCGCCCCTCCTTTCCGACGCCAATTCCGTCGTGCCCACTCGAGCATGGTGCAATTCCAACATGTCAGCTACCGCCTTGACCCCCATTCCAAGCGTGCGCCCGAAGACTCGCCATCGCTCGGACGTCCATTCCGTGTTTTTTTCGGTTTCGTGCGTGGCTTTCTTCGCCAAGTGATCAAGGATGCTCCTCGATGGTCCTCGCCGAAGGAAAAACGCACACGTCCGAGCGATGCCAAGAGGATGGTGCACCTCCCGCATGGCAGCTAACGCCTGCACCCTCATTGCACGCGCGCCTGCTCGAGGACGGTGCACTTCCCGCTTGGCAGCTGGCGCCTGGGCCCTCCTTTCGTGCACGCCCGCTCGAGGATTGGGGCCAAAGGCTCGCGCACTCCCCGCGTGGCTGCCAACTCCTGGACCCCTCATCCCACGCGTACCCGCTCGAGGAGTGTGCTCTTCCCGCATCCCCAGGCGGGGACACCAGCATGGCCCAATATGCCGCGAAGGCGGCCAAAGGTGGTCCCGACGCGGCCAAGTGTCCATGTAAGACTGCCCAAGATGCCGCCAAAAGGGCTCACAATGGCATCAAGAGGATCCCCAACAGGGTCAGAAGAAGCCAAACTCATTAAATTGCGTTGGGTCTTTGAATGTGATTTGCATTCTCGTTCGTTTGGGCAGCCCTCAGCTCAAGAAGACCCATGAGGGCCCCACGATGGCCCAAAAGGCATCCAAGACGGCCCCAAGACGGCCCAAGGAGGCCTCTAGTGGTACCCAAGACGGCCTTAGACGGCCCTTCGACAATTAAAAGCGCCGCCACGACGGCCCCTAGACACCCACCTTACGGCTAGAGGGCCCCGAGACGTCCAAAAGGAACCCCAAGCCAGCGTAAGAGGGCCCCAAAACGGTCCAAGAGGGTCCAATTGACCCAAAGACTGCCTCACAGGAGGCCATGGCAGCACCAAGACGGCCCAAACGAATGTCATCATCATCATCATCATCATCATCATCATCATCATCATCATCATCATCATCATCATCATCATCATCATCATCATCATCATCAGCATCATCATCATCATCATCATCAGCATCATCATCAGCATCATCAGCATCATCATCAGCAGCATCATCATCATCAACATCATCATCAGCATCACCATCAGCATCATCAGCATCATCTTCAGCATCATCAGCATCAGCATCAGCATCATCATCGGCATCATCAACATCACCACTCGCGGAAGCTCACGATCGACCACGACACCTCATATACCATCCGGGCCTTCGTGAGTCTGCCCGCCCACATCCACCGCTGTGGCTCACTACCTGCCCAGGCCTTCACCAGCCAGGCGGCAGCCATCGGCCACAAGGGCACGAGCCACACTGGCAACGTGACTCAGGATATGCATTCATGCGTACGGCTATTACATTGCTTCGATCATTTTTGGAGACTGTATCTTAGCGTGGGCCTCGTCCAGTACGGAGCCCCCACATACGCCACCACCATGGGCATACGGAGTGATCTACGCACGCCGACGCGAATCCTTGATGCTGATTGCGAAACGTCTCAGATGGAAGCTGCGAGCAGCCCGACTCTCCTTCCTGGCGAAGTCCTGCGGCATGCGCAACGCATTCGCCACAGGAGCCCATGAGCGATTGGTGGCAGCCCACACAGTTCGATGTGATGACGAACACTTCCAACCTCTAGTTGAGCAGCATCGCGCCGATGCAGTCGTGTATCTCAAGGCGTCTGGCGCCAGCAGTGCCCTTCGGCCAGGAACGGGCGGAAGTATGGGAGACTCAAGCGAACCCGAGCTTTTTATGGAGTCGGTTTACCCTCTGGTTTCCAAAATGATGTCAAAAGGTGGCCGAGGTCCAGGGAAACCCTTTTCGAGTCCAGTGCCCGTTCTCCGCCGAATCGTTCGACGCGCACATCGGCACGTTCATTGATGATCTAGTCAACAATCCTCTTGGTGCCCGACGGTGCGGCCCTACAAGCGTTGCAGATAGCTCATTTAGACAACCACACGCTCTCGAAGGCCCTGGAGGCTGGCGGCTACGCCCATAACTTCAGTAAGCAGGACACCCTGGTCTCTCTAGGCACTCACGGGGCCACCAAGGACGCAGAAAGGAACATCTCGGGGAACGCGATCCAGGACCTGGTCCATCTCGGAAGATGTGTACATGTCGCTAACAATAACCGTCGTGAGCCGAGGCCATTCAACATGGGAAAGTAGGATGGTTCAGACTTGGGGGCTACAGATTCCCTGGAGGTCCCTGGAAGGCAAAACGACCATCATTGGTTTCTACCATCGCGGGGCGCGCCCGGTCGAGCCTCGACAGCTACGGGTTGACCCCCAAGGAGCTCCGTCGACTAGACAGTTCACTTGCACGTAAACTACGAACTATGATGAGAAGCGCCGCGCACCAGGAGGATGAGCCGCGTGTACATCGGTCACTCACTGCCCGTCAGCTGTTTGTTGAATGGCAGATCGCTCCATCGGCGATTGAACTTCTCGTGCGCAGGCTAACCTGGTGGCAAGACAGAATCAGTTCGCACGACCATCACGGCCATTTTCTCGCTGCGTTTTTGGCCGATGCAACTTCGAAAAACATGCGGCCACAATCAACCACCCCGTCTATGCTGGCACCCTTAATTCGCAAGGCGAGATCTCGACTGATCCGAACGTGCACCCGTGGGCAAAGCAGCTCGCGGACGACTGTTTGTGCCTGGCCTCCCGTTCGATAGGCGAGAGCTTCCAGGAAGCGTGGCAGCCTCGAGTCGTGCACCACCCTTGGGAAGATGGCTGGAGCCCGTGAGGCGTTCTTGTATCGTGATGCTCGGGCCCTCAGGTCTTCCTACTGGGCGTGTTTTTTTCGCCAAAGGATCAAGGATGCTCCTTGATGGCCCTCGCCGAAGGAAAAATGCACACGTCCGAGCGATGCCAAGCTCAAGGGGCCCCTCCAGAAGCCAGCACCATCCGTTCCTCCCCCCACCCGGCGGCGACGTACGACGAGACGGACGCAGATGGCGAGACGAGCCGCCCCTTCGGTGTACCATCAACGTGTGCAGAAAGCGGTTCGGAACGCTCGAACAGCTTGTGACCCACCAAGCCAGAGGCAGGAAGCAGGGGCATGGGTTGCCTTCGGTTCCCACAACGCTTCGTATGGACAACACATGTATCGTGTGTCAAACTACTACATTCCCTGGCACAGATCGCGCGGTACGGCATTCACGACGAGCATGGCAGGCAGGCAGGTGCGTTCCAGACCTTGCTCATCGCGTATACCCATGAGCACCTACAACGCGTTCATCATGTCCACTACGTGACTGTGCCCTGGACCAGTCGTCTCGCCCTCCGCGGAGGAGGCGGAGGAGGCGGAGGAGGAGGAGGAGGCGGAGGAGGAGGAGGAGGAGGGGGAGGAGGAGGTGGAGGCGGAGTCGGGATCGTTGCTCAAGCCCGTTGTCAGGAGGCCCACGCCTCGCTCGGCCCTCCCGCGCGAGCCAGCGCTGCGCCGGCCTCGGACACTCGCCGGACCCGCCCGCGCGATAGAAGACACACTCGAAGTCCGTGCAGAGCTTCGCCGCTCCATGGATCGCATCGTTGGCAGTGACCTACCTGAGAGGCTTGGATGCTCGTTCTGGGGACCTTCCTGGAGCCACTCGCTCCACTCGTGCGTCGAAGCTGCGTCGAACGTCAGTCGATTTGGGTCGACCCTGAGTCGAACCTGAGTCGAACCTGAATCGAACTTGAGTCGAACTTGAGTCGAACTGGGGTCGAACAGATCCGTTAGGTGGGCTCCAGGAAGGTTCCCGAAACGAGCATCGAACGAGCACGACGGCCTCGACCAGCTCGCAGACACACCTCCGCGGGCAGCAGCTCCCGACGCAGCAAGCGCGACACCGAGAACGGCTACCGCTACCACTTCCTCCTCGGCCTGCTGACGCCAGAGATGACGCCCGAGCGAGCGAGCTGGCGGCCCCCCCTGGACTCCTCCAAGGACTCGAAGGCCTCTGGCGACGGCTCCAGGCCCGAGGGCGAGGCAACGGTGTCAGCATCGGCGGCCAGGGCACCGCGAGCTCCAGGCCCACACCCTAGGAGCGGAGCAGCGGGCCAACGCTCGCGCTCACCGCGCGTACAGTGGGGGCGTTGACCTAAGGAACTCCAAATAAGGAACGAGGCCCCTTTCTCCCACAAGTTGGACTTCGATTTCCCATATGGGAAACCTCGGGAAAACCGAAGGCAAACCGCAGAACAACCAAGGAACACCGAGCCCCCTCCCCCAACGAAAAGGGTTCCCTCTTCAGGGCCCCGACTGTACCAGCGCAGGAGGATCCAGCGTGACCGCTGGAGGGGGACGAGGGCCGAGGGCGGAGGCGAGCCCGCGGCCGAGCCCCAACAACCTCGCCGGCGCCAGCAGCGCCGAGGAGGCCGTCGCGGGCGCAGGGGCGGCCACAGCGAGAAGACGCGTCGAGCAGCAAGGGCAAGAGCCTGCTGGCGCCGCTCCGCTCGACGCGGAAGCTCCTCCTGCAGGCGACGCACAAGACGAGGTTGAACAGCAGCATCGGCATCGACACGTACACGAGGAGCAGCGAGCATCCAGTGATCACGGCGAACGCCAGCGAGCTCGAGGGCTACAGGCACACGTTGGACTCGCTCAGGAGGAGCGGCACCGCCGAGGACAAGAAGCGCCTGCAGGAGATCGGGTCCCCCGCTCCGTCCCTCGCGCTCGCGGCTCTGGAGGGCCTGCTGAAGTGCGACGTGGGCGGCCAGATGAAGGGCGCCATCCAGAACTACCTGGCCCGCGCGGAGCCCGAGGCCATGGACGCCGAGGTGGAGATCAGCAAGGACGACCTCCTGGAGGTCATTTCGTTCGTCCGCCTCGAAGGCTGCTACGACGAAGACAAGCCGAAGCTGGTCATTGGCACGCCGATGTGGGAAGGCCGCGGCTTGACAACCCGCGCTTCGGCTTCAGAGGGCCAGTCGACCCCCCACAAGGGCGTTGCGCCGGTGGGCTGGCCAGAGGAGGAGGTGAGCCACCGGCTGGAGACGCTCGAGCAGTGATTCGACGAGATGCTACCAGCCAGGCAAGAGCAGTGAGTCAACTAGGTGGTACCAGCCAGGCCAGAGCAGCGATTCACAGAGATGGCACTAGCCACTCCAGAGCAGTGATTCGCAGAGATGATACCCGCCGCAGCGCAAGTTTCGTTCGAGGCGAAGGCCTCCCATCTAGCAGCAGAGCAATATCTGCTTCTTACATCACCCCTCCTCTTGAGCCTCAACCGCATCCTCCTACCGTGCCAGCGCATGCAAAGGAATTTCGCGAGGTGGAGGCCTCGTCCGCTCTAGACACAGTCGATACAGCCGCCGATGATGAAGCAACAGTTGTTTATGTTCAATTGACGTCGAATCCCGAGATTGCTAGGCATGCGCTGTGCAGGAAGCCTCCCTGCGAAGCACCCTAGACGACAGGCCCTGCTGCGGGGCAATGCGAGATCCGAGGCTCTCTGCGACGGACCATTTGAAACCTCCTCATTTTTGGTACGCCATCGTTTTGCAGTTGGTCCTGACGTCGAGGATCCGCCGGCCCCCTTGTGGGGCCACCAGGCTGTAGGCCCGTGATTCGCAGTTTCCTGTACCAGTTGTAGTTTGTAGTTTCCAGTGTTACAGTTCTGCTTCTTGCTGGTTACTGTAACTAGTGAATTGACCGCGCGAGGGGAGGGAGGCCCAAACCAGATTTGTAGCACCACCTGGGCGCGTTGTCTGAATTGCTGGGGGGGCTCAAAATCGAAACCCCTCACGCAGATCCGCGGGGTCAGGGTCCAAAAACACATGGGATTTGCCACATTTCTGAAATTCGGTGCCACCCCTCACGCAGATCCGCGGGGTCAGGGTCCAAAAACACAGGGGATTTGCCACATTTCTGAAATTCGGTGCCACCCCTCACGCAGATCCGCGGGGTCAGGGTCCAAAAACACAGGGGATTTGCCACATTTCTGAAATTCGGTGCCACCCCTCACGCAGATCCGCGGGGTCAGGGTCCAAAAACACAGGGGATTTGCCACATTTCTGAAATTCGGTGCCACCCCTCACGCAGATCCGCGGGGTCAGGGTCCAAAAACACAGGGGATTTGCCACATTTCTGAAATTCGGTGCCACCCCTCACGCAGATCCGCGGGGTCAGGGTCCAAAAACACATGGGATTTGCCACATTTCTGAAATTCGGTGCCACCCCTCACGCAGATCCGCGGGGTCAGGGTCCAAAAACACATGGGATTTGCCACATTTCTGAAATTCGGTGCCACCCCTCACGCAGATCCGCGGGGTCAGGGTCCAAAACCTGCTCTTCCATGGCCCATTCTCCGAGAGAGGGGGCCGGCGGCAGGGGGCGAAGCCCTTACGGATAATAATCATCATCATCAGCAGCATCATCATCATCAACATCATCAAAAACAACATCATACTCATCATCGTCAAACTCATCATCATCAGTATCATCATCAGCAGCATCATCACTGCCAACACCATCACCATCGTCAACACCATCACCATCACCATCACCGTCATCATCCTCATCAGCATCCCCATCATCATCACCATTCCATCCTCGTCATCATCATCACCATCACCACCATCATCATCATCAACATCATCATCAATATCGGCATCACCACCATCTCACCGCCATCATCAGCATTAGCATCAGGAGCATCATCATAATCAGCTTCATCAACATCGTCGTCATCATCGCTGTCGCCATCCTCATCACCACCACCATCATCAACATCAACATCATCATCACCCTCATCACCCTCATAATCCGCATCACGGCTCTCCCGAGCCTAGGGACACGCGGTGTCACTCGTGACGGCCTCCCATGCCCCCTCGCAACGTCGCCAACCGAATGTTGGACTGGCACGGTGGCGGGACTTGCCGCAGGTAGCTGGGCAATTTGTTGAGATCGTCCAGGTAAATTGGCATAAATTCGCGTTGCAGCTAGGAGCCCAGGTGATGTCGATACCCGTTGGGGTCGGTGCGTCTATGTTCCTGGTTGGTGCTTTGCCTGGTCGGTCGTTGGCGGCAGTCTGTGTTGGTGCTTAACATTTTGAAGAGCATGTGTAGAGATACAAATTTGTAGTCCGAGTTGAGGTAAATCGTATTGTTGGCTTCGGCGTTCCGGCATGGGAGCAAGAAAACACCTGCCCACTAATATGCAATCGTGTTGTCTGGGGTAGCCGCCTGCCTGGAACGCTCTCGGAGCGTTCTGGAGCGCTCCGAGAAGGCCGCGGCGCCCGATTGATACATCCTCCAGGACCGCCAGAGTTCAGACAGGAAGCCACATGCGAACCCCACCCCTGCCCCCCACGATTTCTGAGGGGGAGGGCGGGGCTCACTTTCGCTCGGGAGCTCCCGAGCGCAGCGAACCCCACCATCCCCCGCAGAAACCGAGGGGGGCAGGGGGTCGGCTGCACACGTGGACCCCTTGTCAGAGATTCTCGACGCATCCCCGCCCGAGCACGCCGCAGCCGCCGGCGGGCGGCAGGGCGGAGCCCAGCGCTTCTTTCTGGGAGCCCGGGGGGGCCTGCCCTCAGAGACGCCGCGCAGTGGCGCGCCGGTCTCCTCGAGCTGGGCGCTCGCGCGGCGGCGGCGTCGCGCTGGAGCCCGACCGCGCCGGGGCCGCCAGGCGCCTCTGTGCTGGAACCCGATGGCGCCCTTGGAGGAGCCGCGCAGTCCTTAGACGCCGCCCAGTGGCGCGCAGGTCTCCTCGAGCTGGGCGCTCGCGCGGCGGCGGCGTCGTGCTGGAGCCCGATCGCGCAGGGGCCGTGTGTCCGAGGCCCGGTCCTCCGGCGGCCGCCTTCGGAGACCCTCGGCGGCCGCCAGAGGCCCCACGATGAGGCCCTCGCGGGCGAGGAACAGTGATCGGTGGGAGGAGGAGGAGGAGGAGGAGGAGGAGGAGGAGGAGGAGGAGGAGGAGGAGGAGGAGGGAGAGGAGGAGGAGGAGAGAGGAGGAGGAAGAGGAGGAGGAGGCGGAAGAGGAGGAGGAGGAGGATAGACATCTGAGCATCGTGAATCCGACCCCCATGCCCAGCGGCGTGGCCTGGGCCCCACTGGCCGATGTAACTCCCTGGATGGGGATATAGGCCGTGCCCTCCTGGTTTCGAGGGGCGTATCCCCAACTGGGGTGGTAATTTGGTGGGGGTCTCGAAGGGGGGATGAGGACGGGGATGGGGGTCGGTTAAACGATACTGAAAATCGGGTCGGGCAGTAATGAACATCGAATCGGGCTGACATCATAGCGGCACGCACACGCACACGAACAAGCACGCTCACTCGTCGGAATGGCGCACAGACCACTGCGCACGCAGCGCGTGCAACGCACAACGCTCGTGCAGTCCCCTATAGAGAAATGTATCCCATTTCCAGAGACGAGTTTACATGAAATGCTGAGCATCCGCTGCTGTATGTATATATATATATATATATATATATGCGACGCCTCTGTCCATCGTCGTTGAATTCCTTGCCCTGAGTGCAGTACGGGAGTTCTGACAACGGCCGCAAGTCCAACTCGCAGGACGCTTCGTAGATGGAGCAGTCGTCCTTCGAAACAAGGCACGGAATAACATGGAAGGTAACGGCATCACATACATGACACGCGATGGACAAGTAGAGTTCAGTGTGAAAGGCACCTCCGTGCAATAAAAAAAACTTGCAACTGCTATCGCCATCGTCCACCGTCAACTGCTTGACCCTTGTCCCCCGAAAAGGCGATCTGCCTAGCCAACAATGTGCTGCGTTGGCCAGTCCGTGGAAAGACGAGCAAGATGGGCAATAGAAGTGCTGCACACACGCGCACAAGCCAAGCACTCTGACGAAGCTCATCTCCATAAGACTCGTGCAGGAATGGCTACTGCAAACCACTACCACGCTCAAGCTGCATTGTTGCAGGAACGTCAATGCCCACACAATGCTAATGCAGTCAGTCAAGACTGGGGACCTTCGTCGGCGTCTCGATGTCCAGACGGACGTACCCCGAGACTGGCACTTCCTGCGAACGGCTGCCACGGCGCGCAAGACAGCTACTAGGCGAACTGAAGCTGACGCGAAATTCGCGCCTGCATCGAGATGCCACGTCTGGAAGAAGAACCAACACGCCATAACCATAAACTGTTGGCGCTCCACACGGAGCGCCAAAACACTATGGTACGTACTGCTGTTTTTCCTCTTCGAACAACAGCCGTAATATGCATGGGCATGCAACACGCTCCCTGAAACCACATAATCTGCCGCCCACACCTCGGCTACACGCCAGAGTGACCCTAGGCAACCGTGACCTCGGGTGCGCGGCGTACCGATCGCTGCGTGCGATGGGACAGCGACGGCCCGCGTGCTTGGCCCACGCGCCCCTGGAAAACCGCGCACCGGTGGCCACTGTGTCGAAAGGTCACTCGCACGTCTGGATCTCAAGTCCAACATCCCTTTTATGTTGCTCCCATCGCACTTCAGGACCACATCCCCAAAAAAGTCTCGAACACCCAGAAACGGGTCGAAACAGAATCGAACGAGTATCGCCTCCCAGTTCCCGACACGTGAAGACACAGCTCGCTAGTCTGCCTGACTGGTACTGCGCCTTCTGCTTACTGGTGCACTGTAGACTTGTTGCTCGTATCACTGATATTCTGCGAGCTGCGTGCCCGCCTCTGCCCACAAATTCCGATCATAATCGGCGACGCAATCCAATCCAAAACATCTTCCGCTCCCTCTCCGCGGGGACACGCTCAATCTGCTTGGCTTCCTTATCCCACGCTTCCTCAATTCGCTGCCAGCCAGCCAGAACACGTGAAAGGGTCTCTCGATAAGTGTATCACTCAAAACGGAACAAGAAAACAGCACACGTGGCGAACCTTAAACGATCCTTCCCTCGGAGCTCGTATGACACGACTGTCCTGCTCAGCCCTTCGAAATAACGCGAATGTGCGGAGATCTGTGTATCACTGTGATTTGAGCCTCGTCGTGTCATATAATAGTCGAACGTATACATCACATGAAAGGGCTGACCTTCAAGTGTTTCCCGTTGTAGAGGATCACGTAGCCCAGGACATATATGCAGCACGATGCCTGCGGATGCTGGTATCTGAAGCAGATCAGCAAATCTCTCCCTGCCACTGCGCCATGTCAGCGGGACGTAGCTGTCGCAATATCCTTCTACTGCTTGTGTTCAACAGCGCTGGCGAGGCAAGTCCCACACAAGAGAGGTCGCGCGCGCGAGAGGCGTGGCCGCCATGCCTGCATCGCCCTGTGGACCAGGCCCAGCCTGGCGGGGCGACAGCCGATGAGGATCAGAGGTGCTTTCACTCGGTGGCGAGCGAGGGGGAGAAGTGAGAAGGGGTTGCGAAGCCCCGCCGCCTCCTGAGAAGGCCTTCTCCTCCTCGCTTGCCCCCCCCCTATTCGCTGCCGATTCGCGCTTTGGCAGCCTTCTGCCCGAAAAGCACGTCGCTAGAAGGTTCTCAGTATCGGGGATGGACAGACCCCCCTCTAGTAAAACGTGGTTTGGTGAAAACGACCTGAAGCCCAAACCTAGCGGGCGCAAGCCTGGAAAAGAACGGCCACGGCGCCCTCTCGAGAACCGAAAACAGACAATTCACTAATCGACGTGTCACTGTTAAGGGTTCTGTCCACCCCCGATAGCAGTGGCCCGCCGGCCCCGTTGTGGGGCCACACAGCGCCGCGGGTCAGGCTCGGTGCCCCCCTGCTCCACTTCCAGTGCCCAGTCTCCGGTGTTACAGCTCTGTGCTCTGCTTCCCCTGCTGTGAGCTGTGGAAGCCCGCGCGAGGGGGGGGGAGCCGAAGAGTGCCCAACTCGCCATCGCTCGGACGTCCGTGCCCCGTGCATGGTTCGGCTCCGTGCGTGTATGTTTCGCGAGGTTACAGTCGGGGCCCTGAAGAAGGAACCCTTTTGTTGGGGAGGGGCTCCGCGTTCCTTAAGTGTTTCACAGCTTGCCTAAGGTTTTCCTTATGTTTTCGATAAGAAATCGAAGTTTCACTTATGGAAAAAAGGGGCCTCGTTCCTTATTTAGGGTTCCTTAGGTCAACGCCCCGACTGTACCTCAAATGCTCCGATGGTCCTTGCCGGGAAACAGAAAACCACACGTCCGAGCGATGCCGAGCGAAGTTGCCACCACCTGGGGGGGTTTCTCCGAACTTCCGAGGGGCCCTGGGACACGTAAAACGACATGAGATCTGCGCCCCCGGAGCCGTAGTCCCTTGTACACTACGCCATGTTCGCGCCCCCGCGGCCATTTCCCACTGTAAATTACACCACGGTCGCGTCCCCGAGGAACCCTTGCAAATGACGCAGTGCTCGCGCTCCCGAGAATGTAATTCTTTATGAATTATACCATAGTGGCGTCTCCGAGGCGATACCCTCTCTTGTAAAATATGCAATGCTTGCGTTCCCGAAGCCAAGATCCCTGGTAAATTACGCGTTTGTCGCGTCCCCGAAATCAGAACCCCTCGTAAAGTAAGCAATATTCGCGCTTTTGAAATCCCAATCATGTACGAAAGTGCCCCCGAGACGATACAAGAGGCCTCCGAGACGGCCCAAGAGTGCTCCAATGCGCCCAAGCAAGATGGTCCCAGGACGGCCCAAAGAGGCTCCCAAGAGGCCCCCCTCAGAGCGCTCCCAAGGGTCCCAAGAGGCCGGTCACCTGCGACTTCCTCCAGGTTGTTGACTGGTTCTGGCGTGCGCACACTTCCCGTGGCCCCCCGCTCGGAGCTCCGGCGCTCCTTCACGACGACGCCCTGCCCGGCTCCAGAGGCGGTCTGGCAGCCGCTTCGCCCGAGACGCCCCGACAAGGCATTCGGGAATCGTGCCCTCGCCTCGGCTACACTTTCATTTTCAGTCCTGACGGGACGAGGAGAAGTGGGAGGAGGAGGAGGAGGAGGAGGAGGAGGAGGAGGAGAAGGAGGAGGAGGAGGAGTGGGAGGAGGAGGAGGAGGGGGAGGAGGAGGAGGAGGAGGAGGAGGAGGAGGAGCTCGTACAAAAATACTAAAAAGTGCGCATGGCCACGCTTTGCCTCCACTCGGGTGCTCTGCTCGGGCAATCTTCTCAAGTCCCCAGAAGCCTCCAAGGAGGCCTCCAGAGGCCTTCTGGAGAGGGAGGGAAGAGGGGATGGGGTGGACGAGGGGGCGAGAGGGAGATCGAAAAGGAGGGGTCGTTGATGCCAGCAGCAAGGAAACGCACCCGAATGGGCCAACGAATAACCACATCGACAAGGAAGAAGGCGGAGAAGGAGCCAGAGGAAGAGAGCCATGGAGGCAGAGACACGGACGACGACCGTACCGCACACGAAAGCCAGGGGGGGGGGGCAGGAGTTCAGTCGGGCCTGCCCCCCTGTAGGCCGTTCTTTGACCAACATTTTTTAAGCCAAAGCATACCCTACAAGTGCTCAAAAATGGTAAAAGCACATCGTCCCCAAACTATTTGTGACAATTTTTTGTATTCCCCCCTGTAGAGGGACAGACCCGACTGAAGGCAAGGGGTGAGACACAAGGGCGAGAACCGGTAAGGAGAGGGCGAGGGCGAGGGTCCCATCCGAACCTCCTGCGCGCCCTCCCCCTCGTCGTCCCGTCCCTGGCTTGCCCTGCCGCCGCTCGGACGCCCATTCCCAGTGCACTTGTCGTTTTTTTGTTTCCTGCGAGATGATCCGAGATGCTCCTCGACGAGCATCTCCTAGAAAAACACGCGCGTTCAAGCGATGCCGAGATGCAAATAATGACACCCACTCCTTTCTGTCCCGTCCCCAACCCTCGTCTTCCCATCCCTGACTTGCCTTGCCATCGCTCGGACGTCAATTCCCCGTGCATTTGTCGGTTTCGTGCGTGCATTTTGGCGGCACGCCCGGGTGCCTGGGTGCCAGGGTGCCCCGGTGCCCGAGTGCCCGAGTGCCCGGGTGCCCTGGTGCCCGGGTGCCCTACAGCCCTACAGCCCTATAGCCCTATAGCCCTACAGCCCTACAGCCCTATAGCCCTATAGCCCTAGAGCCCCAGAGCCTCATAGCCCTATAGCCCTATGGCCCTATAGCCCCATAGCCCTATAGCCTTTAAGAGATAATGCTTGTTTTTTCCTCCAGTAACATTTTTCGCAAGTGAGCGTTTTCTTGTTCGGCATTTCGACATCGAGCGGAAAGAGGGGGAGGGGGGGGTCTTGGCTCCAGATCCCTGCGTAGTGCGACTGTTTGCAGCAGGGCGCCCTGTGGGGGAGACTCCACCTGCTCGAACAGGCGCCCAAACCAGCCAAGATCTACTCCATGGGGGGTGGGAGGGGGGGTGCGAGGGCCCGCGCCGATCGGCAAAACAATGAATAAAAATGCTCCTCAGTCAGTGGGCTCTCCGAGAACAACGGGCACGTTCGAATAATGACCAGAACCAGAAGAAAAACACATATACATAAACTTTTGAGGCTCCGCGCGGATTTCTTGGATCTGCGCTGGACCCCCATCCCTGGCGCGCGGAGCGCGCCAGGGGCGGCGCCGGAGGCGCCGCCATGGGGGGGTCCAGGCGCGGATCCAAGAGATCCGCGCTGAGCGCCAAACGTTCATGTTTCTGTAATTTGTCCTTCTTCGAATGGCACGCTCTCCCCCCTGTCCGTTCCCACCCCTCCCTCTCAAATGCTTATAACCCATATCCGGCTCCGCTGCCGCCGTCGCCGTCTCCGCCGTCGAGCTCGTCCGCTTCCCCTGCCCCTGGGCAACTCCCTCGTCGGGACCACCCCCTCCGACTTCCCTCCCGCACTTCACCCCATCTCCTGCTTTTTCATCTCGCTCCTCGTTCTCCTCCGCCTGCTTCCTCGACGCCCTGCTACACCTCCTCCGCAATCGCCATCTCTCTTCATCCCACTAACCTCGCTAGGGCCACAAGAACCTGGTGGACCATGGCGATGTACAATGTCAACCGAACGCAATGGGTGTGATGCACTGCGGTCGATCGGGATGCAGCACCGATGCGACGCCCCTACGGATATCACAGAAGGTGGCAACGCACATCGAGCAAGCAACAGCCTCCAGTCACGTACTTCCGCATACTTGGGCGTCCTGGCAAATGAACAGCATCATGTCAATACAAGTGCGGTGCGAACCAGCAGAATGTAGACTGCGGGCATGACAAGAATAGCACACGCAAGCACACATCAACATGCGCATACACACATGTGCATGCAGAAATTCACACGTTGCAAAGGTTACACTTTCCACATTCTACACGAGCACACCTACTAATACTCACACATACACAAGTGCATACCACGCACAGGCACACGCAATGAAATACAAATCGTGCGCGCGCTGTTTCTCCGCCTGGCCACAGCCTTTGCTGAGACCACCCAATGAAGGACACCCAGAAAGGCGATTGGAGCCCAGCCTTCTCCAATCGCCACTGAAATCCGTGCAGGCAAACGGCGAATCATGCCGCAAAAGCCGAATGCGTCGAGACATACTCCTTGGACCCTCAGCGCACACATGAGCCACAAGCTCTTGATGCCGCGCGACAGAGACCATGCTCGCGCCACCCCTGGTACAGTCCAAACATGTACAGAATCGCGTCTGTCAAGAGCACAACGACGGAAGCGACGATGGTAGCGACGACTACGAGAACGGAGGCGGCGACGACAAGCACGATAAGGCAGACGACTGATGACCAGCATCAAGCGCGCGGGGGGTGAATCCAAAAGAAACATGGACAGGAGAACGTGGGTCAAGAGCATGAACCCTTCAACGAAGGCCGAAGGCCCAATGGAAATAACTGCCCCAAGCGAGGACCACTCCAAGGCGAAAAGCCCCTTGTCCTCCTCCTCCTCCTCCTCCTCCTCGTCCTTCTTCTCCCTCTCCTCCACAATGAAACAATATGAATACTCCTCTCCTCTCTCCCCTGATGACGTCCGGAAAATGTCCGGCCCTCCTCCGCGTACTGTTTTTTACATACAGGATTCCCGGGAGTTGGGTTTTCGCTTAGGTGTGTTTCAACATGTTGCTCCCGCTGAAGTGCTGGCTCCATTTCTGCGCCCCTGGTTGTTCCAAATCGTGCTCACGCTGCAGCGCGGGCGTTTTCGGTCCTAGAAAACGGCCCCCCGAAAAAAAACATCGGAAGTGATTACACATTCGGTGTCGATTCGTTGATTTTCTGGGCCGCAGAAGCCGTCGTCTCGTCGTCGTTTCCAGGAAGTATCAAGCGGGAGCCCCGTTTCTGCTGCGAGAAGGCGATGTTGAAAGCAGAGCCAGCGGGTGCTCTCCATCAGCCCCGCCTTGCTTGGAGCTTTTCGGGGAGCCCAAGGAGCTAGACCTGGAGCCGCGACTCATGACTGGCCCGGACCTCTCGAAGACGATCCACTTACCCTCCAATGAACCCGGCGCAATGCCATGACATGCTGTGCGGTGTTGCGTTCTGCGCCGCTGTGCGATGCCATGCGTTGTCTTGCAATGCTTTGTGATGCAATGCTTCACTGCGCAATGCCACGCCATGCTATGGCATGCTACGCTCTGCCCTTCTCTTCTACGCCATGCCGTGCCGTGCTCTACCATGAATCGCGCAGCCTCTCGCGATCACTGCCCTGCTCGACATCCGGCCGTGCGACTAGAGAGCTACGCCATGGTAAGGGATGGGAGGGAGGGGTAGGGCGTCAGATATGACGCAAGCGCACCTAGCTTGTCCTCTTCCCCCTCTTCCTCCTCATCCGCCTCCTTCTCCTCCTTAAGCTATATACAGAGGGGCCTACCCTTGTGCCAGATCCCCCCGTACCAGATACAGACAGGCCGCAGAAAATGGATTTGCGGTCGGAGGACACGGAAAAGAGGCAGACGCAGGCCCGGGCCGCCGTGCCAGAACGGTTTGCAGAGCGGGGCAGCAGACTTACTAAACCGGCAGGACTGAACTGGTCGCACGTGGTATGGGGTGTTTAGAAGAAAAAACACACAAACATAAACCTTTGGCGCTCCGCGCGGATTTCTTGGATCTGCGCCGGACCCCCTCCCTGGCGCGCGGAGCGCGCCAGGGGCGGCGCCGGAGGCGCCGCCAGGGGGGCCCAGCGCGGAGCCAAGAAATCCGCGCGGAGCGCCAGAAGTTTATGTTTGTGTTTTTTCTTTTTCGAGTTTGAAGATTCGGCGGCGGAAAGCGCAACTGATGGTGCAACTAATGGGATGACGTTCTGCATTCCAGCAGCCACGGGGGAAACCTGGAACGAAACCGACGGCAGGACACTTCACAGTCGGCCCTTCTCATGAGGATGCGCGATGAAGATGCAAGGTCCTTGGACGCCAAGATCAAAGCTTCTTGAGCGAGGCGCGGCCAACGAGAATTGGGCCCTTTGACACTTCGGCGCCAAGAGGTGTCGGGAAAATCCATTCACCACCCACCTCGTCCAGGAGGGTCAAGGAGCAGCAGCAGCAGGATGGGGTGGCCACGAACTGACGTGTGGGCCAGACGATGCGAAGATGAAGACTTGGGACTGCGTGCTGCCAATGCGTTCTCGCTTCGCGCGAAGAAGATGGCGAACGACCACACTATGCAAAGGCGATGGCCGGCCAAGACGGAGTCCGGTAGCTCAGCGCGATGCTCAGGTAGCGAGAAGCCCATGTCAGCCCCATACGTTCAGAGCCCTGCCCGCAGCAACAATAGCGGCATCGCTGCACGTGACTTCGAAGTTAGCAACACGCTTGGCATCAAAAACGAAACGCATTGCAACCCATGTGCGATGTTAAAAAGAGCGCAGTAATGTGCATCTTCACGCTTACCCAGAGCGGCAACCGTACCGCAAGCACATAACGAGTAGAGTGACCCCAAGGCACTTCGATTTCTCTGCATTGAACATTGTGATCAGAATGATCGGGCCGAACGGTCATTCACTGCCCCTGGGCGCGTGGCTGGATGGGAATTCCGCGACGCGGATTAATGTTGTTGTTGTTGTTGTTGTTGTTGTTGTTGTTGGTTTGTTGTTGTTGGTGTAATTGTTGTTGGTTGTTGTTGGCCTGCGACCCGCCCGCGACTCACCCGCGACCACCCGCGACCCAACCCGCAACCCACCCACATTGCTTTAACAAGAAGTCGGCGCCGGCGGCGGGCCCGCTGTCGCATTTGTGAAAAGCAGGCGCCTGCCGAGGGTATTGTTGAATGATGTCAGTCAGTCAGAGTGAGGGGGCCGAACGGTCATTCACTGTCCCTGGGTGTGTGGCTGAAGTGGGATTCCGCGACGCGGACTATTGTTATTATTACTATTGTTGTTTGTTGCTGCTGTTGCTGTTGGTGGTAATGTTGTTGATGTCATGGATATCCTACTTGATCTCCCTGTCGCGTGCTTTTCCCGAAGATAGAAATAGTTGAACATCCTTCTATTGTTCAACGATTTCAATCACGAAGGGGGGAACCGCGAACAGCCCCAGAAACTTCCCTGTCCCAACATGGCCTTCAAGACCGCCAAGATGCTATCAAGAGACCCCCCCAAGAGGGCCCAAGAGGCCCCGCCTGAGGCGCGCCCCAGAGACGCCAAGGAGGCCGAGCTGACAACGCTTGCAGGAGCTCGATTACTGTTAAATCGGGCGTGTCCTCCTACAGGCCGATTTTGGACGAAAAATAAAACAGATTAAACAAATATTCAAACAAAAATCAAATAGTTGAAAAATCGTCCCCAGACTATTTGTTGACTATCTTTGAATATTTCTCCTGTAGAGGGACAGGCCCACTTAGAGTACCGCGGGGTCACAACAGCCTGGGTTACACACCGTTCGCTCTCGAGCGGGCCCGGGCGGACAAATCATGCAAAGATTCAGCTGGCGGCGAACTTGGGGAAACCACGAGAACCCTGGACTTCCGAGAACGGGCCCATGGATGCCAAGGTGGCGCCACGACGGCACCCGAGGCGCCCAGGACGGCCAACAAGTGCAAGCGCAAGAGAGGCTCCAGGCCAGGCCAAAGACAGCCAAGATCACGCAGCCAGACAGCCAACTTGTTCGGCACACGATGGCCTCAGGAATGTGTCAGATGGTCCCAGGAAAATTGCAAGACGACTCCAAAAGGCCTGAAGAATCCTCCAGAGAGGCCCAAGACGGCCCAGAGGCCACCATGGCAACCGGAGACAGCTCCGTCCCTCTCCAGGGGTTTGCATCCCCGTCCACCACCCCTTCTCGCACTCGCGTTTTTCCTTCCCCGCCGGTCTCCGGCTCCATTCCCCCTCCTTCTCCTCCTCATCCTCCTCCTCCTTCTCCTCCTCCTCCTCTTTCTCCTCCTCCTACGGCCAGACAGGAGGAGGTGGACGGGACAGAACGAGGAGGGAAACAAAAAAATACAGGCTGGACCAGGCCAGGCCAGGAAGTGACAGAACAAGACACGACAAACGCGGCACGGTGCAAACGGCAGGAAACAGCTGAGAACACGAGGCAAGACATGGAACATACGACAAGAGAAAAAGCCGTGTGCCTGCACGCACGTGGGCAACAAGTGCACCTCAGCGCGTTCGGCTCTACTGCCAAGGTGCTCCTCTGCAAGTATCCTCAGGAACGGCCGCGGATTCCCTCTGTCCAGTTGGATATCGCTGTCTACGTGCACACATTGGCAACCCGCGCTCTGTCGCAAAGCAAGAGCCTGCAAATCGAGGGGAACTTCCCGTCGTGGGGGCGTCTCTTGCCTTCGCTGTTGGCGAATGGCCCCCACGCGGAGGTAGCTGGCTCACTACCTGACGGGGCCCAAGGACACACACATAAACACACACACACACATCCCAGGAGCCCCCAGAGTTCCTCATACCTTCTGGGTGTTGGTCTCCCCCCCCACTTCCCATACTTTCCCATATATTCTCCTGGGGATCGACGGATCATTGTGTCTGTGTGCTTGTCCTCCTCGTTCCTACCGCCGATCGCATGGTACGGGACAAAATGTGGGGCGGGCCACAGGCCAGGGCACAGGCACAACACGCGAGCACAAGGCACGGGGGACAGGCCGTGGCGACCAGAATACAAAGACCCAGACCACCCCTGCGCAGCCGAGGGTGTGCCCCTTCGGGGGGAGGAGGAGGAGGAGGAGGAGGAGGAAGAGGAGGAGGAGGAGGAGGAGAGGAGGAGGAGGAGAGGAGGAGGAGGCGGGGGGGGGAGGAGGAGGAGGAGGAGGAGGAGGAGGAGGAGGAGGAGGAGGAGGAGGAGGAGAGGAGGAGGCGAGGAGGAGGAGGAGGAGGAGGAGGAGGGAGGGAGAGGAGGAGGAGGAGGGGAGGAGGTGGAGGAGGAGGAGGAGGAGGAGGAGGAGGAGGAGGAGGAGGAGGAGGGAGGAGGAGGAGGAGGAGGAGGAGGAGGCGGAGGAGGAGGAGGAGGAGGAGGAGGCGGGGGAAAAAGGAGGAGGGAGAGGAGGGGGAGGAGGATCCCATCCGCAAGACCATTTCTTCGTCTTGCATCGTTCCTGGTCGGAGGCTCGGGAAATGACCCGCAGAGGGCGAGACTTGGTCGCGATTTGCCCAGGGCGCCGAGCAAGAGGCGAAACGAAAACGTCAAGCCTCCAAGCGCGCCCGGAGACCTGAGAGATTCGGGGCTTCCCAGGCGTATGTCAGACGTCTGACGGGAAGGGGAGAGGTGCAGGTGGAAATGCGCAGGGGGGGGAGGGGCAGCAACAGAGGTGGCGCACGGGGGGGCAAGAGGGGCATGATTGGGGAGGGAATCGCAAGCGTAGAATGTGTAGATGGAAAACCGGGCGGTACCATTACCGCTGCTCCCAAAACCCACTCTCCTGGTGTGAGCTCTGGCCATAGTTTCGAAGCAACTCCATCGGTGGCAAGGAGGGCCTCCCCAAAAGGCCCAAACAAACGAAAATGCGACGCGGGTAGCGGTATCGGTGCGTTTCCCGGGCGGGGGGCAGGAGCGGTGGGGAGAGGGGGGCGGGAGGCCGAGGACCCAAGACGTGCGGGGAGAGAGAGATCGTTGTTCTGTCGAGGTCGGCGACGGCCGTTACCCGGAGGGGGGGAGGCCTGGAGTCGGGCTCCCGGCAGCGGTAACGCTTGGGCGGCGTGGAGCACGTCGGGGCGGGGGCGGCGCGAGCACCAGCATGCGGGGGGGGGCGCCCCTCCCCCCCGCCAACGCACGATCGCTGCCGCTGCCGCGGGGGGGGGGAGGGGGCGGGCAGCGCCCGCTGCGCGCCAGAGGAGACTTCCTCCACGACGCGGCCGGCCCATCTGCATCGACCGATCTGGATAGCCTGTCGACACTACCACGGATGGTGGG